>OY776113.1:69747347-70347347 GCA_963675035.1 Allygus modestus | reverse complement strand
CAAGTATAACCTTGACCTGTGCAAATTATGGCACTTAATCCAGCAGGTCATGATTATGCTGAAATTTTTCCTTAAGCCACCACACTATAATGAAACTAACCTCATATAAAATACTTCTTTTTACATCAGAAAAATAATAAACATAGTACGCTTTACGCAGTATATAATTTACCTAATGATACATTAAAAACGTATGTACACTACTCAAATTTACTTCTGGATCTCTATTGGACTGATACTATTTATTTCTATTCTTGAAGAACCAATCAATCGTTTAAAGAAACAGAATGAAGCAGTAAGATTTTTGTTTGAAACTTGATTACTTTGCAAACATTTTTGTAATACTATAAAAATAGTTTATATTTACGAACATTGTATATTTATGATCCAGCCATTAATAGCAATTCAAAAGTCACTAAACAAGACCATTTACCTCATACTTTTTTATTAAAAATTAAAAATAATATAAAACCCACTCACTATTACATACATTAAAATGTATGATAAGGTTTCTTCAAGCACTAGGCAGACATTGAGTACTAACTATAATTAGAGTACTGCAAAATTTGAATAGTCTGCGGTTAAAATATTCCGTAAATTAAAGGAATCTGCTAAAAAGTTTTTACTTTATCCCCCTATATCTTCATTATGGAGAAATTATTGTTTTAGTACATCAGTTTAGCATGTTAGAATTACTTACGATTAGAAATGTTACAATATCATTTTACATTTGTTTTTTTGGAAGAATTTTTTGTTTTGATGCTCCTTGAACATACAAAAATTAGTTTTCGCGGTGATGGCTCTCTGTCTGTTAATTTGTTATAGTAGACACCACACCAATGGGTGAAATTTGGTATGTGCAGTAGGTTATAATACACGCTATTTACATAATGTTATTAACATTTTTGTATTCTCGATTTTGAAAAGTCATCATGCCTCCAAAAAATAAGAAAAATCCCACTTTTTTTAAATCAACCCTGACGGTTTTGATTAAAAATTTGTTAAGTTAAATTGGTGGTTAGGTTGGTAACAAAAGAGAACCATCCTAATTTCTGGGAAAATTCCGATTACTTAAAAGGTAAATTTTTATTTTGGCACAAAATCGATAGTTTTAGTGAAAGTTATTTATCACAAAAAGCTGAAAACTACATAAATTTGAGTGTTTAATTGTTATTTTGCGACTAACGGTTGCGGGGAAAATTCAAATTATTGGGAAAATAGTAGTGGTAGATGCAGTACTTTGTACAATTGTATTCTTATGCATAATTAATAATACATTTATTCTATCCTACTTACTGATAAATTTTATTAAAATGTGGTGCTTATCTTATGTTGTTACCAATACAGGATTTTCGGAGTACGTTGCCACCTAATCCTGGGTGTGAGGAGGGGGTATTTCCCCTCTTTAAACCAATGTCTGTAGCAAATTCGTAATGCGTCCAATGAAGGGATTGGGGTGAACATTTCTGAAAGATAGAGACCTAGAATATATTATTATAGGCTACCGTAATTTATATTCTCTATATAGTAAAGTAATAAAATTTATTGATTAAATAAGGTAAGGTTAAAGGTACATGACAGTTTTCTGAGACCGTTTATTTTGTATTAGAAATACTGATGTTGATTTGTGAAATTTATTGATGGTTATAGAAGTATAATCTGTTGTTTCTAATTAAATATTGACAATATATTACGCACTGTATATAAATATTGAAAATAAAACTGTTCTGAGTTTAGATTATTTCTCACATATATAATACCACATAGTTATAATAATTGGAGTATTTTTCCACTTTATTCAGTTACAAGTTGTAGACTTCTTTTAACGGCATTGTAAATTTGCTTACTATTCTAATTTTTTTTGTTAACCTGATAATATACATTACAATCTTTGTTAAATAAAAAATAAAATAAAAAAACAACTAAAAAAAAACAATGTTTTAATATTTTTAGTTTTAGTTTAGTTTCAAGTGGTTAATGGGGCCTTGAAAGTGCCAAACACAGTTTGTTAACCAGTGTTACTCTTAAATTTAATTTTATATCTTGCCTATTTATACATGTTTTGATAAAACTTATGTTGATTGAATTTTTCAGGAATTTTTCTATCCAACCTCTCCCTAAAACATATGGAAACATTTGTACTACGGTAAAATTCAGTTCCATGGAACATAACTGGTTTTATCCTTTGCTGCACACATAGGTTTGACACGACAGGACATTTTCCCTTCTTGAATACATTACACTTTATCCTATATACGTACTACTGTATCATTCCTCCAAATATAAAAAGTATGCGACGTTGACGGTGTTATTCGGATATTTAAATTCATGTTTGTGGTTTTAGAGTGTTTACAGTATGTACATTTGAAAGTATCCTGTATCCTAAGATAGAAATTCCAAGTCAAAGGCAAACTTTGTAAATAAATCGCAATATAGTAAATTTTTGAGGCCTGGTGACGAAACGAGAGGCTGTTATAATCGCATCTCAACATCAGGGGGACCAGGGGGCAGGAGGGGGACCAGGGGGTAGGAGGGGAACCAGGGGGCAGGAGGGAACAGGTAGCGCGCTCAGAATTAATCAAATCACTGTATAACCTCGGGCACGGACAGACACTATTGTCAGATGATTTCTACACTGTGAATAGAGTATTGTTACGGGTTGGGAATGATGTTTCTAATTTATTGTAAAGAAGGAAGAAGAGTATTACAAATCCCCACATACAAATCATTGCAACATAATTTAATGGTTATGGTATATGGTATATGGACCTGTGTTAGTTTCATACATTAATTTAGGAAGTCCTTCTTTATTTATGAATCAATTTGTTCAGTTAACGAATCAACATATCATTTCAATTTGTAGATATTATTGTGTACAGTATCGTTCGTTTGATTACATTTTTGTATTATACTATCAAATAATGTTATGGGTCGTCTTAAAATAAATCTTTAGTCAGTTAAAAAGATTATGATTATTGAGCACGGGTTCAATTCAATTTTATATTAGAATAGCTATTGATTTGAAAAAGGAACTAAACAATTGAACAGCTTGACATGAATATTATTCTTGCTTATTTGTTGGGGTGTAGAAGACAGCACAAACGCACAACCAGGTGTACTACGTCAAGGCTGCACTAGATACGTCGACTATAAATTTCGGAAATACTTGAATGGTAACACAAAATGTTTTAGGTTATGAGGACGAGTATCAAATGCCCATTCCAGGATGCAACTATTTTATCAAATTGGATAAAATGTTGAGTTAAGAAAAAATCTGTGACAAATTCTGAAGTTTAGGAATTTGTAGTTATAGTTGAAATAAAACGATAACGAAAGATGCTTACGATAGCTAACACCTGTAATGAGTCATTTAAAGGTTCAATGCATTCTTATCAAGGAAGGGACTTATTCTAATTGTTCTGGTAAATGTACTTTATCAGTCCCAACTAGTCTTTTCTGACAGAACAATCGGGGTTGTTTTTGAGAGGTGTGTCTTTATGAGTAGTTTATAATTTGTCTCCATAAAATTACTTAAATAATGTTTCAGTTGTTGCCATTTAATATCTCCTATGATAAATTAAATGTATTATGTAATGTGTGTATGTATTTATAACTAATTCTGTTAACTAAAACCAGTATTTTTATGTTAAAATATTGTTTTGATTTGTGTAGTCTGTAATTACTGTAGGTAGATTGTATATTTCTTTCAACATAGCCAAAATTAGTCTTAGACGCAGAAATAATGTTCACCAATCTTACAGAAACACAACACAACAAACACGTATTGTCCAGGGCTGTACTTTATTTGTAATCATTTTGAATTAATACAACAGCGTCACTTAGCTATTTTTGGAGAACATAGACATTACAAATTCAAGAACAAAGGTATGTTTTACGTAGTGAAGCTCCAGTTGTAAAATGATTAATGAGTTACACCATTTTGTATTACAAAACACAAACAGGTACCGCAGGGCGAAAGAAGAAATACGAGTATTGAACAGAACTACCGCGGAAAAAAACTTAAAAACATTTTTTTAAATATTTAAAATTAAAATAAAACTCAGTAAAAACAAACGAAATTACGCAGGAGGTAACGATATGCTTACAATTACAATCCAAATGCAACGAAGGAAGGCCTTTAACGAAAGTTATTTTGATATTGATATAAACCTCCAGTATCTTCCATTGGCCTGTTTATGTGTTTGGTATTGATATAGTCAACCATAATTGAATAGTTTCACCGTGGGAAAGTTAAATATATTTTGACAACCAAATACTTTTTTGAATGTTTAGGAAGTTGGAAATATAAACATCTTTGAAAATGTCAATGTTGTGTCGCACTAGTAACTACTTATATATTTGGTATATTCTTTTTATTTGTATCGATATAAATCTTATTTTCTAACCTTCTTAACGTTATTGTCTATGATCCTTTAAAAATATTTGGCTCATACCTCCATAATGGATCGTAGCATCTGGAACAAAAGTTAAGAATTAAAACAAAAAACTATTCCTATAGGACCGTTCATGTAAAGTTATTTAGCTGAATGACTTAGCTATAAGTTATATTATAGTACATAATCATATCATAAGCGTTTTCATACAAAGCAGTGCTTTAATGCAAATTCAATTCAATTGAGTTATAAAAGGAAAACTTTTATCAGTAATAACTATCCAATTTCCTTGTGCAAATCAAACATTTTTATATTTTGGCACCAAGAGTTCAATAGCTTAATCGATAACATTGAGCCTCATTCTTAATACTGCACTTTTGGTTTTTAATTTATATACAAGTTCCAGACGTCTTGTGATAGATTGTTTTATGTCGTAGTCAAAATATATTTTGGTTTCTAATAGAGTATATTTTGATATCATGTATTGTTAGTAGAGAATAGATGACGAAGACCTTAAATGAATTTTAACTCAAGTAGTGCCAACACACAATATATATTTTTTATTCAACGTTGTAGTTTTTGTGAACACCGGTGTGCAACAAATGTCGAACACATTTTTACTTGGGATGGGTGAAATGGGAAATATATTTATTTGAATTTTCTTGAATAAGCCGATCGTTTGTAATCCGTTTCAGTCACCTTACTTAAGATACCCTGCAAATCCTTATGGTAGTTTTAAGGTCCAACTTTAAATATTAGGACGTTCGGGAAAACTAAAAACAACAAAATTCTCAAAACATTATTATCTCAACATGAACATTATTATTACATCTAGAACAGCGGTCTATAGGAAGCCAATAATGTCACATATTCTTTAATCATAATTGTATTGAGCTAATATGCAAATGTGGAGGAAATTACAGTTAACTACTCATAGTTTGCATATAGGTTGCCAATCACCCATTACAACTATAATTATAATTGAACTTAACTTTTGTAAATTGCAATGGAAATATTGTTAGTTATTAGCTATACCATAGAGGCAAGGCACCTATTGAAAACTATTTTATTTATTTAATTGTATACCTTTTTCAAAAAACAAATCATACCTTAGCAGAATCATTTTGAAAAGGTATGTATAAATTGAGTAATTAGTTATGTTAAGTCGGTCAAATATTTTAATCAGGTAATGCCAACAGAGTTAGACACTCAACACGTAAGTGGTATTTATATTGTTTGAAGATTAAATCGTGAATGCACTTATAGCACAGCATTATTATTAGGCTATTATACCGCCGCATTAAGAGGCAGTTGTTCCTACCGGTTAGTTTTTTATTTGTTTTAGCGAATTTCCCCTATAGGGAAGAAGCTATTACCGTAGTCGGCATGGTAAGACCTAGGCCCGGGACCATGATAACTTTTCGTTTTGAGGTCCCCAGACCCCAAAAATACCATTCGTTCGAAACTGTATATATATATGTGTCCGTGAGCACGATAACTCTCGTAAACATTATCCGATTTTGATGAAATTTGGTATAAACGTGTAAAGAAACATTTATGACTTTAAGTTCGAAAACCAGCCAGATCGCTCTATCCGAAGGGGTATTTTGGGGGGGTTTTGTACCCCAAAAATGGGTTTTTTGAATTTTTTACATATAATTTTGGAAATAGTCAGATTTTATTTTTTCCCATTGGATTCAGCTTAAAAAAACACACAATTTGGTATTTTGATCATTTCTCTACGTCAATTGGTTACCGAGATATTGAAAGTGCTAAACACAGTACGTTGTCTAATGTTATTCTTATGGAGGAAAATAAAAATTTTATATCTCGCTTATTTATGAACATATACTGACGAAACTTGGTATACGGCTTTATCTGGTTGTGGACCATTGATATTTCCTCAAAAAAACAATTTTTTGACAAAGGCTCCCATAGCAGCAAACCTGCGTACTCAGCCCCATGTTATCCTTATGGAGAATAAGTAACGTGTTATCTCCTTAATTATGAAAATAAATTAATGAAATTTGGTAAGTGACTTCACCTAGTTGAGTTATATTGATATAAGCATAAAACCCCATTTTTTTGTGTTCCTTGCTTCAGCAAACCTGCATACTCAGCCGCCATGTTATTCTTATGGAGAATAATTAAAATGTCATAAATTGTTTATTTATGAATGTATATTGATGAAACTTGGTATGTAGCTTTATGTGGCATTAAGATAAATATATATGCATTGGAAATTCGCTAAGTATGCAGGTTTGCTGCTACGGGGGTATTTTACTATTAATGTTATTCTGACCTGAACTTCTCATAAATACGGTAGTTCAAAAACATCAAGCATTATTTTAAAATATCATGTTTAATACTTCATATGCTTTCCGTTCATTAAACCTAAAGAGTACGTCGTCGGTCATATCAAAATGAATTATGAAAGATGAAGATGTAATACACACTAGTTATTTTAGAAACCAATCCATCAAGTAGTCATATTCGTTAACAATACAATGTTTATTTTCCTTTGAGCGCAATCAACTGCGTCAGGGAGCAGCGAGAAAGGCGTGTAAATTACAAAGCGGAAGTGCTTGTACAGGTGTACATGCTCACTTCCGGTCGTAATCGGCACAGGAAGGATCGGACAAGCAGTAAGTTCGGATTACTGTCTGGGACAGGGGTGATCAAACTCCCAATCAAGGACTTCCACGTTCAAGCCAGTGTGGCTCGTGTTAGAGCAGTCAGAAAAGGATTTGCACATAGCTAGATGCACATTGTTTCCAAATTTTCCTAATAACCCCTGGAGCCCCTTCAAAGTCAGGAAATTTTGGAGTTTCCTGAAGTGCCTCTGTCCACCTCATCGCCAGAAAAAATCAAGTAAAGTAAACAAACGTAAATAAAAAGTTAAAAAATTAACATTAGGCTTATGGAGATTAAAATCAAAACAAAAGAATTGTAACAGCTGTTTATAATTAACCAGGAAACTGTCAAAGTGATACTCGTGTTGTTTATTAAATTTTTAACATGTGGTTTCCTGAGATCAGTGACTAAAACTGTTGAGTGAAGATTGCATATATAGAATGGTCAAATCCTAAATAAATCAAAGGGACATTGAGCTATAAATAACAACTGGAGTGACATTAAAACAGCATATAAGAGGCAAATGAGCTATAGATATAAATCTGATAATCAGTTGGGAAGTGGTGAGATATTACTCCAAACCATCTAAAAAAACTGACTAGCCTTCCCCGAGCAAAGCTCGGCCCCCCAGGTACTTTTACTATATTTGCCTAGACCCAAGGTAATCGGAATTCTTGTATTCTCAAAGTGCTACAGCATGTTCCTAAATACATGAATAATGAATAACCTTAAGTTTGTATTAAATGAAACATAAAACTCAGTTTGAATCCGTTCAAGCACGTCGCAGTTTTTTCGGTTTCTTTTTTTCTTAACTTTTTATTTAAGTAAGACTGTCGCGGTTATAGGCCTCAATAACATTGAATTATATTGTTATTTATAAGTTGACTGGAACGGACGAATTTACAAAATGATTACGTTTGAATTTAGATCTTCATTTACAAATTAAGAATATATTATTGAAATTAAAAGCACATTAATTTTCCTTAAAGTTATAACTTTGAAAACTTGAACTTTGATATGCATTTTGTTGGGTCAAACATGGCGGGGAGACACATCGAGAAATATATAGGTATATATATCGATGTTTTTATCATATTGTTTTAACTCGGTTTTATATATTAAAGCTGTTTTATAATGTATTTTTTACCATTAGTCATTCGGTCTGATACATTTTAACCTTTTTTGTTGTACATCATTTTCCGATGAAATTGACGTTTTAACCAATGTTTGTCTAATCTGGTTGACCAACAACACAGATGTTGAGGGTTTCCCGCGCGGCGCTCTCCGCCATATTTGACCCCAACCCCTCCCCACGTGTTACCGAGCACCTGGGAAAGTGACGACACTCGCTTTCATTAACACCATAGTCCATATAAAACTATAGACCAAGAAATATCCCAAACACCAATAACATAACATAGCATGTTGTTGGGTTTCGTTTCTTTTTGGGTTTCTGATTTTAAGACATGAAAAAAATTGCAACAGAAGCATTTTGGTGAGTTTTTGAACGAGAGATTTCTCCCGAATAGCGTAACAAAGTTGGACAACGCATTATATTATATAATTTTATCGCCCCTCAAAAAATAAACAAAAATTACACCTATCAAGCTTATTTTTTGAAAAAATGTGGAATTCAGCGGTTCTGGAACTTGATTGAACTGTTCCCACTAGTATTAGCATTTATTAGTTGCTGCGCTCACCAACTAGTTTATAAATACAACCAAAATCCTACTAATTAAATTCCATAGTTCAATTATTTTGTGGGGGAAGAAAATTAGACCTTAGATGTCTTGTCTGAAAACACGTATAACATTGATTTATTAAAAACAAACTTTTGTCATGCACAATGTAGATAATCTAATTTTTAATTCTATTCTTTGATGGTTAGTTTTAATTTTGAAGGACAATGAGAAAAACTTATCCAAAGCACAATGAGATAGGTTAGAAAAAAATGAGTTTCTCATCATAGCAAAATTCAACCAAATCATTCATGTTTTACATTCGAATGAAAAAATCTACTTTCACATGTAAATTCACATTCGATTTGCAATTTGATGCTTGGCTGTGAATAATATCGCTCTATAAGCATAATAAATAGCCTAAATAGCTTTTCGCGAACTTTAGAATTGTAGGATGAGTATTGATAAATGTAACGGTTTTAGACATGGCAATTAGTTTTGAAATATAGTTTTAAACAAAATTGTATGTTGTGTTTATCGAAAATTGCGGTTTAAGACAAATTGTTGATCATTCGAGTGTAAAGGGTCTTTTACGCTTTCAGAAAAATAGTTTTCCTCAAGCGAGAAAGACCTGCATCACGCTCTTATGACATAAATAATTATTTAATCATACTGCACCGGAATTAACTATTTTGACTATATTGCAACTCTTACATCACCTGTCTCCAGATAATTTTTTCAAGTGCACCGAATATTTTTGTGCACTTATCAGCTGATTTATGAAATACATTGAGCTGCTAAATGAACTCTTTTCAAAGCATAGAAAAAACTGAGTGGACACACGCAACGTATATAATACACTTTATGTTATTACGGAAACAAGGTTTTATGACAAAAACAGCTTATTGTTTGTTGTTTATTCACAACACATGTTCAAAACGTACTTGCTGACTTTCCTGTGCCATTTTGCAGTATATTTAAAAGTGTCGTTTATAATTCGTCCCAAAAGTGTTTTATCCAGTGCTTGAAGAAATTATTCCCTTGATATCTGCATGAAAACCCATATTTTGTATTCCTTGTTGCAGAAAACCTACGTACTCAATGTTATTCTTATGTAGAATAATTAAAATTTTAAATATCGCTTATTTGTGAATATACCCAAACCTTTAGGCATTAGGACATTAGGGGGTTATCTAATATATATATTCGTTATATAGTTTATTTGGTTGGGTTGATGTATAAATTGTGTTGGTTTATGAAACTTGCTATGTGGCTTTATGTGGTATTAAGACCTATATTATGCATTGGAAATTCGCTGAGTACGTAGGTTTGCTTCGACGGGGGTATTTTTTGTATCTTAGCTGATGGTTAATATTTTACATACTACTACTGTAGTGCTTATTCCTGTTAATGTATTCAAAATTGTGAAATAGTGTTTGACGTAAGTAAATAAATTTGTGTAGATATAATAAATTCTTTCGATATTGTACTTATTATCAGGTTTCCATAAGTTGGTTGTCATAACAAATCACCAAGGATACACCAAGTCCAGAATGTTAAACTTGTATCTGAATTATTGAAATCTGGTTCACATATCATTCCTAGTGAAAAGTGCAGTAATAACGGTGTGGAATCAAATCATACATAACTTATTGAAAAATCACTAAGCTGACGTTGAACGTAATTTCAATTTAAACACCCATTGATAAATCTCAGCTGAAATACATTTTAGCCCTTTCACACATAAGCTGCGGCCATGAAAATAATACAAAGCTTTCATTAATACAAATTTAACCCTGAATATCCTATCGAGCAGCTCGCCTTATGTTATAATGGTTATAAGAAGCAAAAGGCAACTAGGAGAGGGGGAAAAGATGACTCACTAGGTATATAATAAATGACAAGTGTTTGATAGTAAGAATCGATCATAGCGAGTGGAAGGCTATTAGGGTGGTCCTCGCTGGGGGTTGAGGTTGTAGATAGGCCCCTGGCCCAAACCTGCGTAGATAATATCAGTCTAATTAAGATAGATTGGGAGGGAGTCTCCGAGTGCCTCAAAACCATCTGAGATCGGGGAGGTGCTATCTAAGAGATGGGAAAGATCTCCAGGGATTATATTGCAATAAACTGGATAAATACAGTAATCTAATATATATTCGTTATATATTTTATTTGGTTGGGATTTGCTCAGACGATTCCTTCGAACAAATTAGGTCTTTTTAACCAAATCCTCTTTAGAACTTGGTACATAGAATTGGTAAAATTTGTATTAATGGTACAAATTACCATTCTTTGTCAAATAAAATAAAATATCGGCCTGATGTTCCTTTTTCAACCGGAAACCTTTTTTTTAAATTGATTTTTATGAGAAGCGAAATTTAAAAATATTGTGTGCTGCATTCTATGGTTATCATAGTGAACTTTTTCGGTTGATGGAGGATAGAAATTCATACTAAATAAGGGTTTACTTATCGTAAACAGCTCCAAACATCTGTAACTTGTGTAACGACAGTTTCGGCAGCTGTCACAACCGTACGACCGTCTGAAGCTGTTATTTAGTTATATTTCAGCTCAGGGAATAGATAACATGAATTTTACGAATTTATAACCATCTAAAAATATATAATATACCTTCGATAAATATCCTGAACGAGTTTTTGAGTTGTTTCTTATGTATAATTAATGTATAAATCGCGATGAACAAATAGATTGGCAATATAAGGGGGTATTGTCTACGATAATACATTTAAATTTAGTTCCGAGGATTTACGTTTGATTACATACTCATATGTACTTATGCAAACAATTAATTAACATGTTATAATACAAAAGTAGCGTAGTAAAATATGAAATCTAACTGGGGAAGCTGTAGATTAATAATTGTATAAATGTAACAGACTGTTTTTTACTGCCCATTTTGACATTTAGACCCCCCCCCTCCACAATGCATTCCACAGCCGTGGTATCAACATAAGGGCCGGGCTCATTTGTATCTCGGTTTGGGTTGTGGGGTTCACATTGTGGGGCTTAACTGATAAATGAGACGCCATTAGAAGTCTATTCTACATCCTTGTAGCTCAAGGACCTCCCCCCTCAATTTACACTGCTGAAGGTTTTCAAACAACATTCTGACTGTTGTCGTTTGTAAATTCAATATAACATCGTTCCAGTGCTGAAAAATCTGTTTTCCTGATGTCAACAATCAGGGTAATTAGAAATAAACTAGTAGAATGTGTACCCGTTTTTCGCTCGGGTAACAGCTGTAATAAAAACAAATGTATTAGCTGTTGGAAATTAAATACCTTTAAGTGTGTTTAAACTCATCCCTTTTCTTTATATTTGTGCCCTTTGGGGAAAACTAATATTTATCTTCCGATTTGCTCACCGAGACCTTTCATTCAAGTATGGGGTTGATGGGTGTCAGACTTATGGTTTTTTTCAAAAGTTCCTGGGTAAATGAGGCTTTATATATAGACTCGCTTCGCTCGCTGGGGGCTCCACCCCTAGACCCCTGTGGGGGGGCTTCGCCCTCAGGTCACTGTTTAGCCACAGTTTAATGCAATTAGGCCAAATTGTATTTAAGACCTACATTCTACAAAAATTCCAAGGCTTTGATTATTTTTAGGGGTTTAACCTATCAAATCTGGTCATATGCCTGCTGTTGAAGACTACTTGGCATGGAGGCATATTGTATGTTAAATTTTAAGCCTCCATGCATTACCTAAGTGCTTGGAAAATATTTATACCCTACCCTGAATTATAATGTAGCCTTTATAAAGCTTATTTTGATCCTTATAAGGAATAACAACCACCTTTAACAACCTGAAATGCTATGGCTTTGAGGAACTACAAGCCTTCTGTAATAAATAGAATATAATTTGTAAGGACTTTAACCCTTGGCGGAGCGTAACATGCAGAATATACTAACGGAAATCACAAAATACCCCCGTCGCAGCAAACCTGCGTACTCAGCGAATTTCCAATGCATAATATATGTCTTAATACCACATAAAGCCGCATACCAAGTTTCATAAAAATATATTCACATATAGGCGATTTTAATTATTCTCCATAAGAATAACATTGGTAATGAGTACGTAGGTTTGCTGAAACAAGGAACACAAACAATTGGTTTTTATGCAAATATATAGAATTTAACTGGGAGAAGCCACATACCAAGTTCCATCAATATTCAATTATAAATAAGCGCTTTATAACATTCTAGTTATTCCCTATAAGAATAACATGGGGGCTGAGAAAGCAGGTTTGCTGCAACAAGGAACAAAAAAATGGGTTTTTATATAATTATCAATATAACTCAACCAAGTGAAGCCACATACCAAGTTTTATTAATTTATGTTCATAATTAAGGGAGTCATTACATTTTACTTATTCTCCATAAGAATAACATGGGGGCTGAGTACGCAGGTTTGCTGCTACGGGAATAATCAACAAAAAATCAATTTTTTGTTCAAATATCAATATACCAGTACTACGTGAAGCCACATACCAAATTTCATCAACATACATTCATAAGTAATCGAGATATCAAATTTTATTTATTCTCCATAAGGATAACATTGGACAACGTCCTGTGTTTAGTACTTTGAATATCTCTGCAACGGATGGGCGTAGAATCACAATTTAAACACCAAAATGATTGTTTTGTGGAAATGAACAGATTGGTTAAAGCAAATGTGAAGTTTACATTAAAATAAACTGAGGAAAAGCCAAAAACGTTTTTCCCATAAGATTAACATGGGAGATTTTATGTGTAGGTTTTTTGGATTTTCTCCGCAACCACTTAACCTAGGTTAATAATTCAAAAAACTATATTATTTGTTTTTTTAAGCTCTATAACATGGTTAAACCCAAAATTAAGTTTTTTAAAAAATTTTGGGTGAAAAATGCAAAAAACTGATTTTTGGAAAATTTAAAAACCCCATAAACCCCCCTTCCCATGGTCCGATTTTTCTGGTTTTCGAACTTAAAGTCATGAATGTCATTTTACACGTTTGAGCCAAATTTCATCAAAATCGGACGTTGTTTACTCAAGTTATCGTGTTAACGGACACACACACATCTATATATATATATATATATATATATATATATAGATAGATAGATATAGATATATATATACATATATAAATTTGAACGAATAGTGTTTTTGGCATCTGGGGACGTCAAAACAAAAAGTTATCATGGTCTCGGGCTTAAGTCTTACCATGAGACCTAAGGTAATAGCTTCTTCCCTATAGGGGAAATTCGCTAAAATCAACAAAAGTTCCAAGACTTTGATTTTGTTCTAGTAGTTAACTTATGAAATCTTGGTTTATGACTGCTGCTAAGTACTTATTGTAATGTAGTAATACTGTGTGCCAAATATTAGACCTCTAAGTTCTATATTACAGCTACAAACCATTGAAAACCACGATTAAATCTTGGGAAATATTTGAAATTTGAAAAATCTAGCGCTACCAAAGGGTGAAGGGGGCGAGATGCGGCAAACGTTCATAGGATCAAATTTGTCTATAATACACACACATGGCACATGGTGATCTCACGATGGGACCATCCGTTTGGCCAATAGAACTCAAATAAAACCAAACTACATTTTGTTTTCTTTTTTATTCGCCAATATTAATTTTTTTAGGGAGTTAAAATTGAAAAAGTAAGATTTGGCAACTTTCTCTGGGGTTAAAAGGTGCAAAGCACATGCAAGCCAAATCTCACGTTCAAAGCTGAAATATAAATTGTGTCACGTTAATTATAATTAATAAAAATTGGCAAGGAACCGACATTTCCTACCTACTTATACTAAGAAAACGGTAATATCTAAAGATATTTAAAGTTTTTGATTTCCCGTCAGGTTTAAGCAATCAAAACGGGTCATACGACTGTCGAAAACCGGTAAACAATTCGATCAAAGAAACAATGCCATTACATTTTCGAAAAATTAAATATATATATATATATATATATATATATATACATAATCTTCGGCATTCTTTCCTTGATGTTTTAAACCAAACTAAGGCATGTAAGCCTTTTTCCAAGTGGTATTTATATAATGAGATTTAAATATAACGTTTCAGGTTAGCTAGTAAACACTGCATTTTTTCTCTTAAGGAAACATAAAGTTACTTTAAAAGTCTTTTACAATTAGACTGCGAAATATTTTTGTCAACATGGTAATCAACAAAAGGATATTTTATATTTTTTCCAGTGATATAAATATTGTATTAAATAATTGCGGTGTGGCCTGGTCTAGTAGTTAAAGCCTTGAACCCACGAAGAACCGGGTTCTATTCTTGTCAATCACTGAACAAATGCTATTTGGAACGACCCGATGGTTCGGAGCCCACCTTAAGCTTACAAATTCGGTGCCCACATATTTAAAAAAATATTTGATTCTTAGGCGAGAAAAAATTATTTCTGTATATTCAAGATCGATCTACTCTAAAACCCATCTGACTTATTATTTACATTGAACCATATCGCTTAGCTTTTCACCTGCAAACGTTTAAACGTTTAAAAGAATTTATTTCGTTAGCGCCAAAAGGTGCAAAAAAGCATTTGCAATGTAATTCAACCTGATGTAAACGCCGTCGGTGACGGTCGTGATTTATTAATTGCTCCTTGTTAATTTTGTCCATGTAAATTGGTTTTAAGTTCATGAAGAAAGCCCGTAAGTGACATTTTCAAAAAACGATTAATGCCTAAACATTTGATAGCTGAACTCTCTAACCTACATTTATTTCGGGATGGTTATTTTTAAAGGTTAAAATACTATTCTACAGGAAGAAGAAATTAATAAACAATAAATTGCTGGCTGTTTTGGTACAAAAACAAACAAAAACTGTGAGAAATATTCTGACTGATCTGTTAAACTCAATATGTACTGGACCTATTGTTATGTACGGTACTGAATACAGTCATTACAACTAATTAATATGTTAAGGTAAGGAAGAAACTCTTCTATTGCCATACAATATATCATATAAGAAGGTTGGATTCGTAATGATTATTGTACAAAAGGTTTATTGTGGATGGTTTTCAGAATAAAGGTATGTAGTATAATTAGCTAGGAACATCAACAAATCTTTCAGCTTGTCCCTTGGCAAACCAGATAGTCATATTTATTTATAAGTTCGATATAAACACATGAGTGAAGCAAGGTCATAGTAAAACCCAAAGTCCTTGCCAAATGGCCGCAGAAAAGAGCGCCTCCATAACTTATAAAAAAAAATTATTTTATTATTGTAATAAAATCTTTTCTTGAAATCACGTAGGCCCTCAACATCAACTCTCTCAAACTGAAAAAAGATTATGAACCAGAATATGTTATGTGGAGCAATAGATTATTGTAAATATGGTCCCAGCAATGTGTTTGATAGCAGCTACAATCCTGTTATTGTCAATATTTTATTGTAGCATGCAACAGAAAGTATTGCAAATATTACAATAATGAAATTGGAGCCCAAGCAATACATCTTGCTGCCAGAGCAATAAGTTATTGTCAATACAACTAAACATTATGATAAGCGTTACTAGAGGTTATAGTATTTATAACAATAACTCTTATTTTTACTTTTACAATAAGCTATTGCTGCAGCTACAAGTTCGGTTGACTCTCATCTCAGAATGTATAGTAGCTATGACAATACCTTTCTTTATTTCTACAATAAATTGTTTTAGTTTTTACTCCAGTGGAGTGGTTATGTAAAACCCTACAATTTAACGAACATAACCTGAAAACTAACCAAAACCAGTTATATAAAATTGCTTACATGAAAGCTGCAGAAGCGTATGGGGTAATAGACCACCGTTCGCTTGGCTTTAATCATACTTTAGGTAACAGTTATTCCGATTATTTAAGGCTTAGTAACTTAATCTCAGTGTCTCTTTGTTACTTTTACCTTGTTAATATCCAACCTAGGTCATAGAAAGCCTAAATAAGATTCTGAATTCATGTTGAAACTGCTGGATTTTTATTTTCAGATAAATATAAAGGTTTACCTGTTCAATTTACTTTTTGAGGTTATGCCATTGCATGTTTTGTGGCTACAGCCACGTCTTCAGTTAATCCTCAGATTGATTCTTCATATTATTAAAACATTACTGAGACAGTGAGACACTTAACACATACATATTACAGTATAACACATTCCGATACCGATCACACGATAAACTATAACATTGCTTGTCTCGGTGCATTCACGCTTCAGGTCAGGCCGGTGACGACTCATTTCCACTTTGAGACATTGACGTGTAATAAAAAACAGAATCTGGTATAATATATCAGAATATTCTCGCTAAGCATTTCTACTTACTATACTTATAATGTATCAGCAACAATAATATGTTGATGCAATTACCAGCGTCACTGCAAATAATTTAGCAAAAATATTATTGTCGTTTTGACAGACGTGATGGTAGGACATTACCATAACTATTGTGTAAGTTAAGATAAATCTTGTAAAACTACCAGAATTGCGTTTACTATGCAATATTGTTTGGATTAATATAATATTTCTTTCAGTGGCATTTCCTGGTCAAGTAAAACGTTAACATTTGACAAAACATTCAGCTTTTGAAAAATATCAAAGTCGAAGCCATGCAATCGCTCCCCGACCACAGAGCTTCGCCCTATTGTTTAAACTATTCAAAGTCGAAGCCATGCAATCGCTCCCCGACCACAGAGCTTCGCCCTATTGTTTAAACTATTCAAAGTCGAAGCCATGCAATCGCTCCCCGACCACAGAGCTTCGCCCTATTGTTTAAACTATAGATATTACATTTTATGGGATTACTAATGAAAACATGTTCATCAACTAAACATAAATTAACCATTTAAGTACATTAAGAGTACATCATAACTCAGTTAATGATGAATTATCAAAGTGGGCAGAGTCTTTAAGACCAGAGAACTGCATAAATATTTTTCCGAGCATCGCCCAAATGAATGACAAAGTTCCTACTAATTGTATTCATAGTTCAAAATTAGACTCGAAACATTATGTGTTATTTTTTTGGTAGAGAACCGTTTGGAAGATCAAAACTGAAGCCGATAATGTAGCTGCTTGAGGTATTTATCAGGGGATCAATCTCATTTAAAGGACATTGAGAGGGGCTACCTCTGACCTGCCATTTGTAACGCGTGGTGTGGGGCCCGATGGTGATAAATATGGGCCATCAGAAACCACTTTTGTATCTCGAGGGCCCCTGTCTCTCGTCTCACACCTGCAGTGAGTACCTATTGACTGCCAGGTATGAAAAATCTAAGTTCCATTAAGATTTGTGAGTGTGTAGTGTTGAAATATGTTGAAGGTACCTTCTTCATAATAAAATTATAAATAAAGACTGGATAATAAGAGTAAGAGATTGTGCAGGTTTATAACGGATTCCAAATTTTGTACCTGACTTCATGTGTTTGTTACTTCTAATTTAATTAACACCTATAATTTATAAGTTTTCATCTAACAATTCTGGAAGCAATAGGTCAGATATTGTCAATTCGCTTGACTAGACATTTGATGAGCGAGCAGTATAGTTCAAAAAAGAACTAAGCAATGCCAAACTTCACGAAAAATAAATATGTTTAGCCAATTAGATAAGTTAAGTAGCCAACTGCAGATATGTGATTGGGTTAAAATTAATTCATAAAATAAAGTTGATGTCAAGGAAATTAAGTTTATAAATTATATTTTAAATGAAATGTTGTAAAATACCTCATAACACGATTGAACCAATTACAATATTCGTGAAGCGGTATATGAATATGTGTAATGTGTGTTGGTGTGTAATTACCCCAATAATCTGATAAAAACAACTATTTTATTCAAAAAGTTATAAAGTGTTTTTGATCCGCTGCCCTCTGTTAGAAAAATCTGGAAATATTCCTGGAGCTCAGGGGACTTGTGATACTATTGAATGTTGATAGCGTTGTCGTCGTTAATAAAATACATGTTGAGACTTTCTGGTATCACCGAGACTCAGTACATCACTGTACCAAATATGAAAGAAGCACAAAATACATGTATAATAATCAGGGGTGTGCGAGTACTCGAAAATTCGAGTTTCGGCTGAGTATTTTCAATACTCGAACTCTACTCGAAGTTTTGAAAAATACTCGAAAGTTCGAGCGAGTATTTCCCGCCGATTTCCGGACGATCGATAACGATTGCGTCCGACCAAAACGCGTAATAACGGCCGCAAAAGGCGATCGCATCACGTAAAATCGGCCGAAAATGACGATCACTAACGACTACGACCGGCCAAAACGCGAATTAACGGCCGCAAAAGGAGATCGGATGTCGTAAAATCGGCCGTAAATGACGACGGAAAACGTCATCTAATACTGATTATAAGCGATGTCTGGACCAGGTGATACTGGCCAAATGATAATCGGACCGTGTTTTATCCGCTGGAAACGAATGTCAAACCGTGTTTTGTTTGTCAATACGTAATCCAGTTTGATTGTACTGGCCAAAACTTTGTATTTCTACTCATGTATTAGTAGTTAGAAACCATGTTTAGATTACCAAACCTAGGGTGGTATCCAAATCTCATTACCCTATTTTAAACTACCAACTGCTGGCAAATACTCGCTCGAAAATACTCGAAACTGGAAAATAATTGGCACTACTCGACTCGATTAAAACAATTCAAAACTCGCACACCCCTAATAATAACGTATTTTAAACTAAAAATTAGACGCACTTCTTGGTATAAAAATATTAAACACTGATTTTATCATAGGATTTTACTAACAAATAACTAAATACGGGCAAATTTGTGTTTTAAAATTATTTTACACGAATGTTGCTGGTCGTGTGGGATTAAAACCTTGGTCTATTCCGAGTTCCTGGTTCGCCATGATGCCAAGGGCCACCCACCCCTCGTAGCAACCCGCGGCCAGCCTATGATGGCCGACGTGTAACCTCTATCGCACAATAGCTGACCTTCGTTGCTCAAAAACTTGTTTTTGTTTTGTTTTTTTTTGTGTCGGCGCGGCGGCGTCCCGCTGGTACAATATGGCCCACATTCTGCTTTCTGTGCTCCGTGCGCCGCCGCCGCCGCGCCGTCCGCCGCTGCGTTCAGTGACGTGCGAGAAGGATGTGAATGTAGCGATCGGGCGTCGCGGCACCTTCCTATGCATTCATATTCGTGCGGAGACGTCTTCTTGATGAAAACGGCCGCATTGTCTAACATGTATAATAATATATAACGAGACACACAAGCTGTCCTTGAAATTTCAAATTTCTGCATTGTTTCATCGAAGATTTGTGTACACTCTATTTGTGAATACTCTCATATTTATGTGAAACCAGAAATATAATTACGCGTAGAAGGGCTAGAAGGGCTTAATTTGTATTTCCTTTTATTCATTCCAACGCCAGAGCCAATATACAGCATTTGACGTTTTGGCATTTGGTATCGGTGTCTTCTTAATGAAAACAGTCGCATTATCTAACATATATAATATATCACACGTATAAGCTCTCCATGAAATTTCAAATGATACTATTATAAGTTGCTGCGTGTATTCTTATAAATTACTTGAAGTTCAAAATAGTATTGTGCTGAAATACTGGCTAGAGAATTGTCTGACATAATTAAATATTTAAACGCGAAAACAGTTTCAATAACTTTGTAATTACAGGAGGAGATACAAAGTTGAAATTTTGTCATGGAAATTCCACTGTCGGTAAATAGAAAATATCAATTCTGTGGATCCACGTGGCCTCAGGGCTCCGCCCGTTCGGCCTTCAATGTTCCAATGCTAACAGGTTTACCCGGGAATGCAGCGCATAAAACTGATAAAAATGCAGCGTAGAATGAATACAAAGTTCATTTGGCTATCTTAAAAGGGCAGTAGGTAGAGCGAATTGTATCTCCATTAAAATACATCAAATTAGCGCTGAGAACCTAGTAATTTAGTAAATATTAATTTATGTTCTCAAAAGAGTTCATGTAAGGTGGGAACAGTGGTAAACAAACAACTGAATCCTGTAATGAAAGAGGTACTCCCATTAAACAGACTCGGGGTACATAGTAATAGCTGACAGAATAAACAAAGAACAGAATAACATTTATATGTTAGTTTACATTCGTCTAATGGAATCGTATGGAAAATTGAAACCTTAAGGAAAATTCTTCATTTTACTTCGTTTTGGTCACTTGGAAAAATGTTCCTACTAGAGAGAGCAGGCGAGTGAATTTAAAATACTGTAATATGTTATCAAGATTTATTTTTTCAATAATTAAAAACCAATTTAATTTTTTTAAGTTGTTTTAAATATCAGATCATAGAAAATTTAGTTACATGCCACGTTTTTATGTAACATCAAAGAAGAAGAATTTAAATCGTTTCCCATATAAGAATAACAAAATACGAGCATTGAACAGTGTACTGCTTCTGCATATATAAATATCATTTTTATTTTTCTGTAGATTTAAAAAAATTTAATATATAATTATTTTTATGATAATTTTAACACTGTGTAAAAAAACGTAATTGGAAAGAAATTTCGTTTTGGCTATCTTTAGCTTGTGCATGGGCATTTGATTGTTGGAATTGTTTAGTTTTAAATTTCCTTGGATGGTAAGGTTGTTATTCTTTTCAAAATTTATTATTCTTGTTAATGTTTACACCAAGTTTAATTAAAACAGGATTTAGTGGGATGGAAAGTATAGAATTTTGTTTCCTCTTCGTAAGAATATCGTTTTACAACGAACTGCGTTTACATCTTATAATTTACTACGATAGTTAAAAGGTTTACGTAGAGCGAGGACTTTAAAGCTTAGTTGTTTTAAGCTTATTTCAATGGTAACATTAAAATACCCCCGTCGCAGCAAACCTGCATACTCAGCGATTTTCCAATGGAGATATAAATGTCTTAATACTACATAAAGCCACTTACCAAGTTTCGTAAAAATATATTCACAAATAAGCGATATATACAATTTTAATTACTCTCCATAAGAATAACATTAGGGCTGAGTACGCAGGTTTGCTGCAACGAGGAACACAAAAAATGCGTTTTTATGCTAATATCATCTAATATGCTAATATAACTCAATAGGCCCTGAATATATGGTTTGACATGGAAATAATTAGAACACAGATGAAACCATTGTAATTTCATAATGAAAAGTATTGTGAATAACATATCAAAAGTCTCCAAAAAAATTAGGAAAAATGGCGGCCAAATTCAGTACTTTTTGGCTTTTTATTGAAATTCCGACTTTCCTGTCAATTTTACTGAAATAACACACATTACCTTTATTGTTCCTCTTGAAATTACCTTTCAAATGGTACGAAATACATGTATTAATAACCGGAAATAGGTACCGTAATGATAATTCAAAATTTAAAATAATAGTCAATTGTATAATTTACTAAGCGGTAAGAGCTTTCAAATAACACACAAACTATGATTTAAGATCTAATAGCTTTGGCAGTAGCCTGCTCACAATGATCGCCTTATTTTGTAACAAGACGTTTAAGTACAAATTATGCAGTTATCCTTCAGCAATATTTGATATGCATGGATTCATGTTACAAGCAAATAAAAAAGTATTGGCAAATGAACTGTGGTAAAATTGCTACTTTTGATTACATATGTGACAGCTATGTAAGGTATATAGACAGAAAATATAACCAAGTAACCATGGTGTTCGATGGATACTTATCTGGTCCGGCAACCAAAGACAGTGCAACTTAAAAAGGTCAAAGGGTATAACTTCACAACAATTTTTATTTTAAGGGAATATCGTCAGTCACTCAAAAAATGAGAAGTTTCTGATTAAAACATAGAACAAACAGCGATTTATCAACTAACTCTCTGGTAAATTCCAGCAAAATGGGTATCTGACTGCTGTCCATGCAGCTGAGGATGCGGATGAGGTAATAGTGAAAGAAGCCGTTAAGAGTTCTAGCACAAAGAAAACCATTGTTATTAGCGATTACATCGATTTATTGGTATTTTTGTGCTTCCATGCAAAGTTTGACCAATTTGACATAATTATCAAACCCGAAAGAAAGAGGACGTCAGAAAATAAACCAAAAAGTGTGGAACATAAAAGCCTTAAAAACTAAGCTCGGCCTCAATTTGTGTAAGAACATTCTTTTTGTACTTGCGATTTTGGAATGTGACACAACGCAACGGAATGATGGTTAAAATACGTTTATTTTAACATGTTATTAATTGTATATGTATAATAGACAAATTCAATCACACTAGTGCATTTAACGTAAGTTTTAGCGAATTTCCCATAGGGAATAAGCTATTACCGTAGGTCTCATGGTAAGACTTCCCGAGACCATGATAACTTTTCATTTTGAGGTCCCCAGATGCCAAAAACACCATTCGTTCAAATTTGTGTATATATATATATATATATATATATATATATATATATATATGTTTTTATATATATATAATTATATATTTGTGTCCGTAAGCACGATAACTCTCGTAAAAAGGTCCGATCTTAATGAAATTTGGTACAAATTTGTAAAGTACCACCTATTTGAAGGCGTTCGAAAACCGAACGAATCGCACCATCTGATAGGGGGTTTTCGGGGGGTTTTGTATCCAAAAAATGGATATTTTGGGGTTTCCACATGTCATTTTTATTAGAATCAAATTGTAATTGTTACCATTGAATTCAGCTTAAAAAACAAACAATTTGGTATATTGATCATTGCTCTACGTCAATATTGAAAGTGCTAAACAAAGTATGTTGTATAATGTTATTCTTATGGAGAAAAAGAAAAATTGTATATCTCGCTTATATGTGAACATAAACTGACGAAATTTGGTATATGGCTTCATCTGGTTGTGGTTTATTGTTGTTTGCACAATATAAAAACAATTTTTCGCATATGGTTCCCGTAGCAGAAAACCTAGGTGCCGGTACTTGGTTCCCACGTTACTCTTATGGAAAATAATTAAAATGTTATATACCGCTTATTTATGAATGTATATGGATGAAACTTGGTATGTGACTTCACTAAGATGAGTTCTATTGATATTTGCATAAAAACCCATTATTTTGTGTTCATTTTTGCAGTAAACCTGCGTACTCATCCCCAATGTTATTCTTATGGATAATAATTAATATTTTAAATATCGCTTGTTTGTGAATATATTTCTTATGAATCCTGTTAAGTGTTTTAATGTGTTATGCTACATTCACTGGAAAGTCGCTGAGTATGCAGGTTTGCTGAGTCGGTGGTATTTACTTATATACAAATGTTTAAGGGGCCGTGCACGGTTAATGGAGTTAAAGCCTGCGAAATCATCAGTTACAGAGTGATAAATAGGTACCGTACCCACAATCAAATACCTAATAATTAATAAGTGTGACGTGACAGGGGGGAGGGAAGGTTATGAACAGCGAGACAGAGCGTGACAAAATGGGGGGAGAGGGTCAAAAAGGGCTGAAAATAGCGTGACCTAATTTATGCATAACCTCTACCAGTAAAATAATATTAATCTATAAACATTATTGTTATATTTAATCTTGAATTACCCTTACAACGTCTATTTTCCGTTATTATTACATGTATTTGGTACCTTTTGAAAGATAATTTCAAGAGGAACAATAAAGGTAATGTGGAATATTTGAGTAAAATTTACAGGAAAGCCAGAATTTCAATAAAAAGCAAAAATGTACTGAATTTTGCCGCCATTTTGGAAAAATGGCGGCTTTCCACCAAAGATATTTTTGGAGACTTTTGATATGTTATTCACGATACTTTTCACTATCAAATGACAATGGTTTCATCTATGTTCTAATTATTTCTTGGTTTTGCTATTTTATTTATTTTTTTCAGGTGCCTAAAACTAGGTGAAGCCGTATACCAGTTTTTATTCATTTATGTTCATAATTAAGGGAGACAGAGCATTTAATTATTATCCATAAGAATAACATGGGGGCTGAGTACGCAGGTTTGCTGCTACGGGAGAATTATGCAAAAATATTTTTTTGGAGCAAATATCAATAGACCTCAACGAGATGAAGCTGTATACCAAGTTTCGTCAGTGTACGTTCATAAATAAGCGAGATAAAAGATTTTCTTTTCCTCCATAAGAATAACATTAGACAACGTACTGTGTTTAGCACTTTCAATATCTCGGTAACCAATTGACGTAGAGGAATGATCGAAATACCAAATTGTGTGTTTTTTAAAATTGAATCGAATGGTCAAATTTAAATTTAATCTTTTTCAAAAATTACATGTACAAAATTCAAAAAACCCATTTTTGGGGTACAAAAGCCCCCCAAAATACCCCTTCGGATAGGTCGATCTGTCTGGTTTTCGAACTCAAAGTCATAAATGCTGCTTTACATGTTTATACCAAATTTCGTTAAAATCGGATCATTTTTACGAGAGTTATCGTCCTCACGGACACACACACACACACACACACACACATACCCGGTCCGCTATATTTGAGAGGCCCTGGTCGCAGACTCAATTGTGGGGTCTTACAAAGTACAATCGGATTCTTATGTAGTTAGTAGTCCCATTGTTAATGGCAACATCAGTTTTCCTAAACACACCAACAGTTTCACACAACTACTGTATAAACCCCACTTATGGGGCCATGTCGTGTGTAAGGCACCATATTTGAGTATATTTCACACACAGCTAATTATGGGGCCTTAAACCCCCATATAGAGGCGTCTGCAAACACACGTCACGTTTTTTGAAAATTAAATGTCCTTAAATAATTATCAATTAATTGTAATTACGTTACATGGGTGTATCGATAGTAATGGTGCTCACGTTGGGACTCTGGCGTTGGCTACGGCTGATCCAGCCGTGTAAGTTTTTCTATATTTACGGGGCCGGGTGTGTGAGTTTGACCGTAGTCGGGGGTGTGGGCGGTGAGAGAGAGGGGGCATAGCTGGCGTCTAATTAGCTTGATTTTTTTGTGTTTTGTTTTTTAGGTTATGTTTAAAAATGTTGAAGTTTCCAAAAATATTGAGTTTTGTGTTTGGTGACATTAAGTAAAAATACAAAATTTTAGGTGTTTCCTTGAATCAAATTAAATGATAGTGATTCTTATTAGAATCTTTATTGCCATGAAACATTACATTAATGTATAGACATTGTCAGGTACAGTCTTAAAAATGCTATTAGTGTAAATAGCATTTACAAATAAATAAACATATGCTATGGGTATGGGTATGGGGGTGATAAAACGATATTAAGATATGAAAAACAGCCTTTTCGAGTGTAACATCCCCATAACACAACGTACAGTATTTTGAAAATAAACATTTTCTTTAATACCTCGGTAACTACTTGTGCTAGAATAATAAGAGAGGGCTTAAAATCTTTAGCTTTTTATGTAAAATAAGTTAATGTGCAATTAGTGTACGTTGGGGGCTTTTCTGACCCTTTTTGGGCCCAACAACTCAAAATTTGAAAACTTAAAATCCCAAAAAGGGGGTTAGGGTTTTCCGATTGTTTTTCCCAACGAATATGTCCAACTCATTATAAAATGGAATGTCTCTACCAAATTTGAAGTAAATTGGACAAAAATTGCGACTGCGAATACACATACACATATGTATATAGTTTTTAGAGACCCCTCAAAACGTATTCAGGGGGTCACGTTAGGAACTTCTATAGTGGTTCCGGGCTTAAGTTCTTTAAGGCGGCCACACACTATCGGACTTTTGCCCGAGCCAGACATCGAACAAGACATCGTACCGAGCAGGGAGCAGGGAGTAGGGCACAAATTCACTTCGAACTTCATCCCGATCAAGACCCCGAACAAGACATTGGATCGGACAGATTGAGCGCGAAAACACCGAGCGGGGTAAAATCGGTGGGGACCATTTTAGTTGCCGTTGTGCAGGTCGGCCATGTACTTGTGGGGTTTAGGGGATGCAGGTAGGGTGGTAGGGGGCTGGGGTTATGAAGTAGAGAATAATTTGTAGTTGCATATGAATTAATTTTACTAACATTATTCATTTTATTTAGGTTAAACTAGTTTAGCAGATTTTTCTGTTAACAAATCAAATATCTATCACTGTTTCTTGCAAAAGCAGTAGGCCTGGATATTATTAACTATGTAGGAGGATTGTAACAACAATAAGGTGGTTGTAATAATTTAGTAAATCAAAAAGTAATGCAACATGTAATTTATTACAAATGGAATATAGTAAAAAGTATATATAAATTAATGCAATAAAATAACACATAACAAATACCATAACTTTGTAACGTTTATACTGTTACAAAAAAACTTATTCACATAAAAAAGAATTATGATTACACTCTAGTGTGTCTCAAAGTTGCCCTATAAGTTGTTTGCTGCCAATTTGAACTGCTTGGTTTTATGAGTAATTAAAGTACGCAAGAGATACATGTTGTAATTTTACATTTCGAGGTTTGTATGCGCTTCCCTTCATTTCAACAATTAAGTCCTACTACGTTTAATTTATTAAAAAAAACACCAACAGTGTAGTAGGGTTAATGTTTATTTCAAGTAAGTCCGGTTAAAATTATATAACAACTGTCTGGATAAAATCTAAGTTTGTGATTACGTGACTTAAATTAAAAAAAATTTAAATCTGAATTAAAGATAATCTAAATTAATAATACATATAATTCAACTATGGATATTAAATAATATAAGTTGATGAACTTTAAAATAGTAAATAGTAATAGGCTCGTGACGGCGCTCGGGACGGCGCTCGGAGCAGCGTGGAGGTGCCACACACTATCGAACCCCGAACCAGACCCCGAACAAGACATCAAACCGATCTTTCTTTGATCTTTCGTCAAAAAACCGCCTCGAGAGCGCTCGGTGCTCGGTTCGATGCACTTGTTCGATGCACGGTTCGATGTCTTGTTCGGTGTCTGGTTCGGAGGCCCCACAAACTACCGGATTTTCTCCCTTCGAAAATGAAACTTTTGCCTTCTCCTGCTCCAAAAGTGCTTTACTTTAGGGCTTTCCAAATGTTGGAACTATCGAAATTATTGGTTAATCCAATAATTGGCCTCAACAATGGAAAATTGTAGTATTGTGTAGAAAGATATTTAAAAAAAAAACTAACATTGGGGTTATGGTTAAGATTTGTAAATACAAGCAAAAGAATCATAACAGATGTTCAAAAGCAACCATTCAAATGTAAAAACGAGATCACACGCAGCACGCTGACGTGAGGGAAGTGAATTTCCACATAACAACTTTTAAAACTCAAAATCAGTGTAAAATTATACATTTGTCCAATTTTTATTGAAATCTGAAAACACTGATTTTTTTGCTGTTCTGATACTCCTGGTTTCATTTACTTGCAAAGCTGGGAATACAATTTTGCCCTATATAAGGTTAGGAGAAGGTCCAGACAGGCTTGAAAGTAGGCGTGAGGTTGCTGGGGATGATAAAAGTACTCTAACAAAGGAATAACAGGCTTTTTTCGTGTAAAATCCCCATAAGACAACGTACTGTGTTTAGTCGATACACATTTTCTTTAATAACTTGGTAAATATTTATGCTAGAATGACGAGAGAGGGCTTAGAACTTGTCCAACTGATTCTAGAAAGGAAGTCCCTACCAAATTTTAAGTAAATCGGACAAAAATGCGACCGCTAGAGTGCAAAAATACACCTATCTTAATATAAATAATTTTTAGTGAATTTCCTATGGAAAAGTGAACTATTAGCATAAGCCAAATCCGCTCGGTTCGATGTCTTGTTCGATGTCTGGTTCGGGCAAAAGTCCGATAGTGTGTGGCCGTCTTTAGTCTTACCGTGCGGGTCATGCTAATAGTTCACTTTTCCATAGGAAATTCACTAAAAATTATATATATTAAGATAGGTGTATTTTTGCACTCTAGCGGTCGCATTTTTGTCCGATTTACTTAAAATTTGGTAGGGACTTCCTTTCTAGAATCAGTTGGACAAGTTCTAAACCCTCTCTCGTCATTCTAGCATAAATATTTACCAAGTTATTAAAGAAAATGTGTATCGACTAAACACAGTACGTTGTCTTATGGGGATTTTACACGAAAAAAGCCTGTTATTCCTTTGTTAGAGTACTTTTATCATCCCCAGCAACCTCACGCCTACTTTCAAGCCTGTCTGGACCTTCTCCTAACCTTATATAGGGCAAAATTGTATTCCCAGCTTTGCAAGTAAATGAAACCAGGAGTATCAGAACAGCAAAAAAATCAGTGTTTTCAGATTTCAATAAAAATTGGACAAATGTATAATTTTACACTGATTTTGAGTTTTAAAAGTTGTTATGTGGAAATTCACTTCCCTCACGTCAGCGTGCTGCGTGTGATATCGTTTTTACATTTGAATGGTTGCTTTTGAATATCTGTTATAATTCTTTTGCTTGTATTTACAAATCTTAACCATAACCCCAATGTTAGTTTTTTTTTTTAAATATCTTTCTACACAATACTACAATTTTCCATTGTTGAGGCCAATTATTGGATTAACCAATAATTTCGATAGTTCCAACATTTGGAAAGCCCTAAAGTAAAGCACTTTTGGAGCAGGAGAAGGCAAAAGTTTCATTTTGATGTATTAACTATCCCCCTAGCAACTGTACTGTATGCTCAATCGGTCCAGTTAACTACTAACGTCAGTGATGATACAATTTTAAAGGCTGACGGAGCTCATAAGTCCCAAAGGACATACGGGATGGAAAGAATAGGCTTGTTTTACAGTTCATTGCTTGCTGTCTTTCTATCAAATATTTGCTCAATCGGTCTAGTAAGTATATAATTAACTTGGAAATGTTGAAGATCGTTTAGGGCTGAGCCTCATTGGAACGGGAATAAGCCCATAACTGTTGTTTTGGGATGGACACATCTTCTTCCAAATATATGTTCAATAAGACCTTAGATTGTTGGACTTATTAATGTTGGACTTAAAAACACAAAAATATTAGTATTATAATCACAATGATTACCTAGATAAACTGAGCTTTAAATACCACGTTGTAATGGCTAATGTGTTTTGTACCCAATGATTCATTGCCGTACAGTTATTTAATATTCTCAGGTATACTCTTGTAATTTAGTAAAGCAGACGTGTTTCCTTCTTTCTGTGATAACATATAATTGTCTGACTAAATGCTCATTAGAACAAATCTGGTGCATTTTGTAGTGAAAGGTTGAGTAACCCTTAAGATCGACTTTGTAGCAGTGCCGAACATAGGGGCATAAACCTAACGACGTACTGTGACTATGACTGTACTATGACTTCAAACAGCCAAAAGGTCCCCTCCTTCACAAGAAAATGGGCAAAAAATGTTATTTAATTCAGTACAGTTTTATTTTTTGAAACGCGTTTGCAGCCACAGACTGCGTTGTGTGGATTTTCAACAGACAGACGGATAAACAAATGTTAAGCACAATTTTAATATATACGTTGCATCCAACATTTCACTCTTCAAAGCGACGTAATAAAAGATTTGTTTTATTTATATAGATGTTAAATATATTCCTTACCTGTAACATATGGTATCCTATACTCTAATATGAGTAAGGTTGGCATGTATGTTTGCTTGCTTGCTTGTTTGCTTGCGACACTGATCTCAAAAACGGCTCCAACGATTTCCTTCAAATGTTCGAAATAACTAATTTCTGGGATAAAAATAAGTTCTAGACAGGCCTCATCCCCAGGAAAAATCAAATAATGTAAACAAACTAAAATGAAAAGTTAAAAAAATTAACATTGGGCTTATGGAGTTTCAAATCAAAACAAAAGAATTTTAACAGCTGTTCATAATCAACCAGGGAACTGTCAAAATAATACTCATGCTTTTTATTATTATTAACATGTGGTTTCCTGAGAGCAGAGATTAAAAGATTTGAGTGAAGATTACATATATAGAGTAGTAAAATAAATCAAAAGGACATTGAACTATAAATAACAACTGGAGGTACCTTAAAAATGCAAACTGACTGGCCTTCCCCCGAGCAAAGCTCGGCCCCCGAGGTACTTGCTAATAACTTGTCCATAACGTATTGACAGCTGCAATTCAAATCAAATTATTCCCCGTGTTAATCTTATGGGCAACAAGTTAACTTTAAGGGCTGCCCGTGCCCATCAGATTTAAAAAATCCAACAATGAACACCTTTATGCACAACTACGAATATTTTGGTACCTCAATCGATAAAATCAGTTAAAATCGGTCAGAAAAAACGGAGGAGTTCTTTTAACAAAAATCGGCTCACCGTATTAATATATAAGATACTTTATTAGCATGGTTAATTAACCTTAATAGGGATTCGGGTTTCCGGGATCTCGGGATGTCGTAGTCCCGGTCAATTTTGGGACCTGATAATCCCGGGATTAACGAGATTGCAAAAAGGTCCTCATTTTCCATGGTGTTGTATGATTTGTATGTTTAACTACTTCAAAAATCGTCTTTACGAACATATTTCAAACCTTAGGAACTAATGTAGAGTTAAAATCATTGAGGCTTTTTTTCTTAACATAATTATTTATTTGGGCTAACATGTCAAGATTATCTAAGGAATAAATATCAATGGACCCGTAAGAGATCTAATATTTCCAAGAACTGGAGGCGCGTGAGGTAGGTCAACAACGGTACTGCCAAAATCACATGTGGCAAAACAATATTTGCTAACTGCAAAACTATGGTTTAAAACTGCGTCAAGTGTCCCGGATTTGGCGAGTTTGCTAGACTCTACTGTTTAAATTTGAATAAAAATTATGTTAGCTTTGTGTATATGTCTTGAGGACATATTGCATATGTCATTGTAGACCTAAATAATAAAATAAAAATAATAATTTTAAGATTTGGGGGTGACCGCCCCTATAACCCCCCTTGAATCTGCGCCTGATCTTATTGCTGGTTTTATTCAAACTCTCAACACCAATCAAAACGCCCTGAAGTTGTGACAGAACGACAGAGGTAAAACAACTTTCTCGATATGGAATGGAGGGGAGCGGAAGTTTTGTTATCTGATGCAATAATTTAATATTTAGGTATAATGAAGGTGCAACATGGAGAATACTCAGCTTTCTTCCCCAATAATGCCTTTCAACAAGCAAACTGCCCTAGAGGCACTACTGCATATAAAGTCATATGTAGCTTTGTTTGTTTCTCCATGAGAATAACATAGAAAACATATTTTTGGATTTTATCTATAATCAGTTGAGCTATGTTGATAATTCATAATACTAATTTATGTTAGCTCTTTCAAATGGTTTTTGTTTATATTGTTGTATTTTTGTATACATTGGAGTCAAAAAATGCCAAAAACCCATTTTTTATGTTTCAAACCCCCATGCCCCAATAATCCCCCAATAATCCCCCAATAACCCACCGGTGCCCCCATACCCCCCTCCACCGGAGCTGCCATTAATGGAATATAATTTGTTAAATTTATCAAATACATGGAATATAGTATAGAGAAGCCCAAACTACTAAGTGTAATAGACTGTTGACGTAACACTTAGTACAAACTAACATTACTGACAAGAAAAATATTTAAAGTTAAGATATTAAATAAATCTCTGAGCGAGCGAGGGCTACCCTCCAGAAAAATTATCTGAGAATAAGAAAAGAACCGGAAGCCGACTTCCGGGACAAGGCCAGTGTCTCGCGAGCTAGTCGTAGTTCCCCAGTCCGCCGCCGCCGGCCGAAATTCTAGGAGCGCCACTGTACAGTCAGAACACACGGCCCCACAACTGAAACGCGCATAATACCCAATACAGAGGCCGTCCAACAAATGAGCACCAACGACTTGGACTTAGAAAGATCTCTCAGAAATTGACTAAAAGAACTACGGGGCCGTGTGTAAGGCCCCGTAATTTGTGGCAGCCCCCGAGTACGGCCAAATACACACACATGGCCCCGCAAATATAAGGGAACATGAACACACACACACACACACACACACACACACACACACACACATATATATATATATATATATATATATATATACATATATGTATGTATATATATATATATATATATATATACCCCCGTCGAAGCAAACCTGCATACTAAGCGAATATCCAATGGCGATATAAATGTCTTAATAATACACAAAGCCACTTAGCAAGTTTCATAACAATATATTCACAAATAAGCGATATATGCAATTTTAATTATTCTCCATGAGAATAACATTGGGGCTGAGTACGCAGGTTTGCTGCAACACAATAAATGGGTTTTTACGCTAATATCAATAGAACTTAACTAGGTGAAGTGGTATACCAGTTTTTATTAATTTATCTTCATAATTAAGAGAGACATAGCATTTAATTATTCTCCATAAGAACAACATGGGGGGTGAGTACACAAGTTTACTGCTACGGGAGCCTTTGGCAAAAAATTGCTTTTTTGAGCAAATATCAATAGACCACAACCAGATGAAGCCGTATACCAAGTTTCATCAATATATGTTCATAAATAAGCGAGATATAAAATTTGTCTTTTCCTCCATAAGAATAACATTAGACAACGTACTGTGTTAAGCACTTTCGATATCTCGGTAACTAATTGACGTAGAGGAATTATCGAAATACAAAATTGTGTGTTTTTTTAAGCTGAATCCAATGGTAAAAACTAATATTTGACTATTTCAAAAATGATATGTAAAAAGTTCAAAAATCTCATTTTTGGGGTACAAAACCCTCCCAAAATGCCCCTTGGGATAGAGCGATCTGGCTGTATTTCGAACTTAAAGTCATAAATGTTGCTTTACACGTTTATACCAAATTTTATCAAAATCGGATCATTTTTACGAGAGTTATCGTGCTCACGGACACACACACATATATATATATATATATATATATATATATATATATATATATATATATATATATATATATATATACAGTTTCGAACGAATGGTGTTTTTGGGGTCTGGGGACCTCAAAACGAAAAGTTATCATGGTCCCGGGCCTAGGTCTTACCATGCCGACTACGGTAATAGCTTCTTCCCTATAGGGGGAATTCGCTATAAAAACTCTCTTATATTTGGCTCCCAGATTTCCGGCCTCCGTATTGTTAGCTGATTAGCTAACCGTACATTTATTAGCTTATTAGCGTACAGATAACCCTTCCATTCTATAAAAAAAAAATCATCAACACTGTACAAACATTCATTGATTAAAATATAATTAATTTTATTTTTAAACAACTGACTAGATAGCTCCTTTAACACAACAGGAAGAACATTGAAAAATTTAACATTCATATAATGATAATTTTTTTAGATGCAGTACAACGACATTGTTGTACTCTTAAATTATTTTGAAATCTAGTGTTGTTATTATGATAGTTACTATTAGTAGGGAAGGCACAGAGATTACAATGTGTATTATAAAGAGAGGTAATTACATAAAGTGATGGTAGAGTCAATGAAACACAACGCGAAAATGAACAAAATTTAATTTATATATATTTTTTTCATATTGGATGAGTGAATGTAACTCGAAAAGGAACATTACATATAATTCTAATAGCCCTCTTTTGAAGAGTTAGTATTTTGACACAATGAGGATTGTTTCCTCACAACAGAACTCCATAGTTGATTACACTGTGAATCTGTGCATAATAGACATTTAGGAGAATATCTGGAGCAAGACAAGTGCTGAGCCTTCTTATTAAATAAATTCCTTTTGACAATTTTGTTGTCACTGCCTCAGCATGATTGTGCCAGCTTAAATTGGAATCTAGTACAATACCTAAGAATTGCAGAGTGTATTATCATGTGTGTTTCTATTATAACCAAAATTAATATCACAAATTTTATCACTGTTCAATGACAGGTTGTTAGCTGAGCACCAGGCCTCCAAAAGTGAAGTGCTCGTTGTTAAGGTGAGTTCTACATAAAATTTATCCGCACAGCTAACCTTCAATCCAAAATCATCAGCAAATAAAAAACCATCATTAAACCATCCATGTTAATTGGTAGATCATTTATATACACATTTAAGAGCACTGGTTCTAAAATAGAACCCTGTGGGACTCCAAATTTGACCATTTGACCCTTTGAGAAAATACCATCATGATACACAAACTGGGTTCTCTCACTTAAATATGTCATTAGGAGGTCAACAGAAAAATGAGTGAGTCCGTAATACAAAAGCTTGTTTCTGAGCAGGTCATGTTGCACATTATCAAAAGCCTTACTCATATCAAATGATCTAAAAGAAACTAAAGACCCTTTTACTAAGTAATCAACTACACTACTGACAAGTTTTGTTTACACCAACCCTGAAGCTTCCCTAATCTTACCAATAAATCATAGTCTTACTGTCACTGTGATAAGCATCCTAGTATAGAGATAGAACTGTACGGTTGCCATATCAAATAGTAAAGCTATGCAAAAGAATACGGCCTTTCTGAAACGCGCGCGCTGATATTGGCCGACTGATATCAGAGATCAATGGAAACGCTCGATAAGTCAGTCTCCAAAATGTCAACAAGTCCTTGTACTGCTACCGTCAATTAGACCGAGTTGACGCGGAAATCTCCACATCCACATCGTAACGAGTAGTCCGGCCAAGAAGCCATTAAACAAACCCTGGTAGCAGCTGACATTTGTGGATGACAGCTCGCGAGGTCCCTAGGACTGGCTGCCTGGTGGACTGGCGGACTGGAGGACTGACTGGCCGCTGTTGCCTCTAGAGCCTGAGCGGCTGATGATGTGGTGATCGAGGAGTATAACGTTCTGCGATGTTTAGCGGGGTAGTACAGGCGTGTTTTTTTTAAATTACGGGATGTAATAAAAGACGTCTTACAACACTTAAGATATATTTACTGATTCACATACAGACGGTAAACATATATAAAAGATGGTACTAGGCTATCAATTTCGACCAGTTACACCAGTCATCATCAGGCCAATAAACTGGCCATCGGGCTGGTTTGGCTCCTCAACGGATAATCTGATTTCGTTGATGTATAGCTCGTTTTAAAGACAAAGAATGTACCTTGCAATTACAGTGGGCAAAATTTAGATATCACAAACAATAATTATTCAACAAAAATCCAAAATATTCAATATTTACGATTTTTTTAAACTTAAACTATTTATGATACCAAAGTTCTGCACAGTGAAACCACTAGATATTTGTGTTATATTTAGAATGAATCATCGATTCATGATAATCCATTGAAGAGGGACGGGCTTTGAAAGTTAACATTAGCCTTACGGGCGATGTGGGTAGAAACGCGAAGTGTTGCGTGACTGGAGCCCCCTTATATGATAAAGCGGAAATAGATTATTTCATTTTTAAATAGGCCATAGTTTTAATTATTTGTAGACAAAAGGTTTCAGTAAATTAAACGATAGTATATTTAAAGGTGTGCTACTGCTAAAATTCAAACAAAATAATGAAAAGAACTTACGGTATAATTGTTTAATAACCACCGGTTATACCGCCGGTTGTACTCCACCGGTTATTTGCACTTGGACAAATTGTACTGTTTTTATATTATAATTACAACACAACTGGTGCTATATAACTCTGGGCAGAAGCCTAGAAACAGTGAAAAAAGTAGAGCGGAAACCAACTGGCTATCCTATTCTTTATGGTAAGTAGCCTGGGGGTATGTTATTTATACATAATGTTTGTATATTATTTATGTGTAGCTTATAATAGCCAAATATTATCGATTTAATATAGAACACAATCCGATAAAGCAGGAGTACTTGTTCATAATAAGCAGGATGGAAAAGGAAGACTGTCTAATCAAATCATTCAATCCAGCGCATGACGAAATAATTAGGTGAATTCATTTTTATAATAGAGCATGAACAGGAAACATGCTTTCCTGAGAATTTGTGGGACGAAACTGCGACAGTAATATATGTAAGTTTATTAACATTTATGCAACTCTGAAAATCCTTTGAGGAAAAAACTTTACTTCAGCTAGAACATCGGCTAAATGAAAATTGTGTGTCAAGGACTATTGTTTGAAGGTAGGTTCAGATCGCATTTGCAACTTGTCTCATACCATCCATACAACTAAAATATAAATTTCGATCTTTAAGCTTGTGAACCTCTAGTGTTTTGGTCTTTCATCGAGATACTAAGTAAGTTTACAAATAATGGCCAGTGTTGTTAAATAGAATAATAATAACAACTTTCAAAAAAAAACCTTGGACGTTACTGTGATTGTTGAGAACGTATAATGTTGGCTAATCGTCAAAAACTGATCTATCTAACTGCTAAAACGAAAACCCTGTGTATTAATACACAAGCCGGTTTCCTTTCACTCTATTGGAGCCTTATCTAAGGAACTTTAAACCGTTGTCATACTTGATGTGTTAATTAACTAAAGAATTCGAGGTTTATATTCGATTAAATCAGATTGAATCGATTAAATACATGAATCGAAGAATATTTAATTATTAAGGGTTCGGGATGTGTACAATTACGTTACTACAAATTTTGGTCAGTACATCACCTAAGGAAAAATTATTTTCTCTTAAACATTAAATTTATACTGCTAAATCAATGTATGATTTCTATCATTTATACTGTATTAGTGTTTGGGTTTTTAGGAAAAATATTTTAAAAATGACTCGCTCTCTGAAATATTGGTCACAACCAAAAAAGCGCGAAGGTGACTTTAACATTTCGTGCAGATGGAAGTGAAAACTTCGTTCATAGAATTTTAGTAAACTCAAATAAGTATTTAGCAAAAGAAAAGCTATATACTAGTTTTGAGTCAGACAACTAGACTTAAGCACTCACGTTGAATCTTATAATTTATACTCTTGTATTTAGACTATTCAAACCATATGTTGAAAAAATTCAAACATTGTTAGCCAGGGTTAAATTTCTAAATATATCCAATTCACATTTTAACACACAAATGAAACATTCCCCGGGCGATCGGCGGGGAATAGAAGCACGGACCGATTAAATCTAACCTCTTTCAGTAACTTTCGAAACTTGTTGACAGGGTACCTTCTCGGGCCCTATCTATCACGGCCACGGGCCTATCATATCGCTCATCGATGGGTGACATGCGTCCGCTCCGGGGGCCCAAATTGGCTCCAAATTGGGCTGCGCTCGTTAATAAACAAACGCGAGTAGCCGTCCGGTAGGCGATCTTGCACGGGCCGTCGACTCGAGCCGCGGGGACATCCAGGTATGCTAGGCACCGAGATTGAGATTATGGAACGGAAATGCTGGAATCCGTGAAGTTATAAGGGGGAGGAGTATAGTTTGGTCGACGGTAGAGTGGCAGTGTCAAGGAAGTGTCTAAAGATACTAAAGGAAATCTTGATTATATTTTGTATATTGGTATTGCTGGTGCTATGCAATGTATATTTATTGGTTAAACATTAATTCTATCTGTTTAAGAACAAATTTAAAGCAGGTCAGTATTGTTTTAAAATTAAAGATCACCATAAGAGAGTTATAATTTATATGACTAAAAAAAATTCTTGATTTTTGTTTGGCAATTTTAGCCCTCTAAAACTAATATATTGTACACATATTTGGTATAATAGGCCTACAATATTATAGGCCTACCATCTTGATGACAACCATCCGCCAACGCCGGGTTGCGGCCCAATGCGGGCTTTAAAATCTCCATTATTAATCTTATGGAAGAAAGCAATCAGTTGAATTTAATATTTAACAATCGTTCAACGAAGCACAGCGTAAATAGCAAGGGCATTCAAGCATAATTTGAAATAAATTATCCTGTAATGGCAAAAACGAAAAGTTAATTAATAGGACACGTGAATTAATAGTTAATTAATCACGTGGTGGAAACACCCCACTTTTTACAGAAAGGTAAAGTATTATGATTTTGAAAAACATTTAATAGTAGAATTTTAATTTTTTTAAGTTCTCAAACTATTATAAATTTTATTTTTTTATTGTACAATTTTAAAAAAATATCACAGACAACCATAACTAACATATATGTTTTTTTACTTAATAATAAATTTAGTCAATATACATAGGCTTAGGACTACGAAAGATATCGGCACCACCGTGTCATTCTCGTAAAATATCAAACTACGGTTGGTTGGTTTATATATTCAGTAATACCGTTATGCTGAGCTAGACAAAGAAATGGTATCTAGGTTTAATGTTATGGTGTAATTTAGGTAAATTTGATTGAGTGTTATTATTTCAGCCCCGCTCAACAAACTGGAAGCATTGTACTAAAAACACTGCAATAGAGTTAGATCCTGGATGCCGCACCTTTCCAGCTTCAATTAATAGGATGTCAAGGTTTATATAATACTTTTATTGGTCCACGCTCAAGAAGAGGACTCCTTTCATTATTCATATTAAGAGGGGGCTCCTTTCACAACAGATTTCGCAGTTCAACATGCTTCTCCCATAAGACCAATGTTAACTTTTAAGTCTGTACCTCCTTAACGGATTATCCTAAATCATTGATTTGATTTATGACTCATTTCCAAGAAACAAAATATAATAATACTAAATATAATCGTCTAAATATAATCGTTCTCAATAAATTTCCACAGTGTCCAATATTGTTATAAGATAACTGAGGAATCACCACCCCATAAATCTATAACTAAGTAGTCAAAATCCTATACGTCTATTGGATTTAGGGAGCCACCTCTTATCAGTAAAACTCAAATTACTTGCATGATATCAGATGAACTCAATTAAGATCATAACCCCTATTCAATGGATTGCGATGAAAATGGAATAACAGATTGGCCGAAAAAATCACTACATAGGATTTGAAAAAGATTGCTGAATGTAATAAGAAGACGTTTTTCTTTATGGTCTGTGTCAAACCTAATGTCAAACCTATCTTTAGGAAAGCGACCCAGAAAGCCTTTCAGGGAAATAGCAGCCCTTGAATATTGCATCATGGTCGCATATTGTTATGCTGGCTGTAAACGTTTCTAAAACCACCACAGAAAGTATAGAAATCACCATTCATTAAATAAATAACCTGACACTCTCCCAATATGAAACTCAATCAATTATGATGGAGAAGAGAATGCGGAGTGATGTAAAACACGGTGTTCTTGTGAAATATCTTGAAGTACTTCTTTTATGGTATTGGACTTTGCTTCGACAACTAGACTTAGGGCTACCTCTGCCGCGCCGCGTGATGTAAGGGTTTGCAGGATTACGCTTTTCAACGCCTCGTAAACCCTATAGAAAATAAATCAAAGTTATGCTATCATATAAAATAAAGAAATTGCTCTTCGCTTTTTAACATTCTGCCTGCTTTAAAGTAGAATTTCGACAACTGTAGGGATTTCATAAATTATTTTATTTACAAACTTGTTTTATGAAGTGTAAAACAAACTTTTTCAATCAATAATAGTTTCTTTTAGAAATATTAGTTGAATTTTGGAAAATCTAGGAAAAGTAGCTTTGTCTCTTAAAGTTGGTATGGAATAGGTTTCCAAGTGAGTATAGTCGCAGCCGTAAACTAGTATCCGGGCCATCTGTACCTCTCACTTCCCTTACGTGAAGCCACTAGCCACAGACTTTTTTCGCATGATGGACCACTCAACCACACACTCCAACGCCGGATTGTTTTTTTTCAGCTTGGTACCACTCGAGTTCCGCACCAAATACGACAACCTGTAATGTTAAAAGGGTTGAGCGGTGCTGAACTCCGATTTGCCATAGCGATCGCTTCTTCCCTTTTGCTGAACTCCGATTAAAGGGTTGACAAGGAACTGTAAAAACGAGCAGCCGTGCTGTAAATTGAGTAGTACATATCGAACTAGTAACGAGGAGTATCGTTGGACAAAAATGTGTTTATGATTAGTGAGCCATCGTGGTGCGAGGCCCTAGGCAGCCAAGGTCGCATACCTCGTGGTCCGTACTGTGTAGCTCGTGAGCGGCGGGCGAGTGCGCGTGAGCAAGTGTGCGCGTGCGCGTGCGCCCGCACGTGTGACGTCACGCACGGACTTGCCTCACGCCTCGAGTGACCGCCATTCCACGGTTGGTTATGGCCATCATCGGTTAGTTTGTACTACTACACTCTACTATAGTGTGGTGTGATATTCACAATAGGCTCCCGATATCAAGGGGAACATTGTATTTCAGAAGTCTAGTGTTACCGGCTCTCTGCATGGGGACATCGCAGCATAGAGCCATATGTTTTAGATTTGACATTATAATGAGCTGGTTAACTAATAAAATATATCAATAAGATTAGCACTGAAACTGTTTGAAAGTCCATCGCACGAAAGGTTGATGGTTTTAAAAGCCCCATAAAGCTCGTCTAAACTCATAACTAATAAACTAGTTTATTTTATGAATTGGAAACATTTTTACAGCATGTATACCTCAATCGTCAAACAATACAAGCTATTGAAAGTTATCTGTATCTATAAATGCGAAAAAATCGATCATCCCCTAGGCCAAACTTATACCCCTACAACCACGAAATTTGGCAGGTATACACTTTCAATAACGTAGGTAACCACTAAGAAAGGATTTTAAGAAATTCCCATAGGGCATTGCCTCACGGGGCTTCAAAGTTCCAATCCTGTGTTATTCGTTCACACAGTCTGAACATTCACTTTGGTTTTAGCTGATGAAAATTCTGTCAGCTGATTATGATTCGTAGTAGTTCCACGGGTCAACCACAGAAAGCAGCAAACACAACTGTTGTATTCCCGGGTGAAACCGGGTACGATGGCAGCTAGTTACTATACCAGGTGTCCCACGAAGAAGTCGCTATTTTTGAATTAATATACCGGACGTATCGAACACGCTACAAACTTGAAACTCTACAGTTATAATAAATACATATGTAAAAAAATACCCACGTTAAACTGATTAATCAGAACAAAATGACGGAACATCAAAATATGGTGCGTTTTCGAGTAATTTTATTTGCAAAACCATTTCAAATTAATTCTTAATTTTTTACAATGTTATTAAGTACTAAATAAAATTAAAGAGATAAGAAAGTGGTGAATCATAAATGAAATTAATTTCATTCATAACCCTTCATTCGAACTTATGTCCATCTATCGCTATGCACTGATGGCAACGAAACAAAAATGAGTCATAAGCGTTTTTGAAAAATTGCCAAGGTATCAACAACATTTCCTTTTCAATCAACCTCATTAATTCAACGTCTGTCGCAATGTCCTATGGGGCTTATTGAAGGAAAATGTTTATTCTCACAACATTTCGGCAGATAATGAATTAATGAGGTTGATTGAAGAGGAACTGTTGTTGATACCTCGGCAATTTTCCAAAAACGTTTATGGCTCATTTTTGTTTCGTTGCCATCAGTGCATAGCGATTGAATGTAACCCTTCATTCGAACTGATGTCCATCAATAGCTATGCACTGATGGCAACGAAACAAAAACGAGTCATACTAGATATAATTTACAGGCTCTCTGTAAATTATATCAAGAAAAGTTCCACACGATATTTATAATTTTATTAATAAACCGAATTTTTATCTACATTGACGTTCTAATGTACTGCTAAACTAATGTAGAAAAGAAACCATTGGACATATTTTCTTGCCTAATTAACCTTTAAATTTAACCATTGATTATTCAAAACAGTTCCACCTTCCTTATTTCGTACAAACGGGGTTTTACTGTATTGTGAGTCATGTGGTTTCCCAATAGGAAAGAAATTCGGGTAAAGTAAATAAAAAACGTAAGAGTGTAAAAGTGTGTACGTTAGTGGTGACGGTATTAAATACCTCCGTAGCAGCAAACCTGCATACTCAGCGAATTTCCAATGCATATAAATTAAAGCCACATACCAAGTTTCATCACTATACATTCATAAATAAACGATTTATGAAATTTTAATTATTCTCCATAAGAATAACATAGCGGCTGAGTATGCAGGTTTGCTGAAATAAGGAACACTAAAATTGGGTTTTTATACAAATATCAATATAACTCAACTAGGTAAAGCCACATACCAAGTTCTATTAATTTATATTCTTAAAGGAGATAACACGTTACTTATTCTCCATAAGAATAACATTGGGCTGAGTATGCAGGTTTGCTGCTACGGGGACTATAGGCCAAAAAATGGGTTTTTGTGCAAATATCAATAGACCTCAATGAAATGAAGTCTATACCAAGTTTCGTAAGGATAAGTTGATAAATAAGCGAGATATACAATTTTTCTTATCCTCCATAAGAATAGCATTGGACAACGTACTGTGTTTATCACTTTCAATATCTCAGTAACCAATTGACTAAACACCAAACAACAATGATTAAAACACCAAATTTTGCGTCTTTTTAAGCTGATTCCAATGGAAACAAATAAAATTTTACTTTTTCAAAAACTATATGTAAAAAACTCAAAAAACCCATTTTTGGGGTACAAAAGCCCCCAAAATACCCCTTCGGATAAGCCGATCAGTCTGGTTTTCGAACTTAAAGTCATAAATGCTGCTTTACACGTTTGTACTAAATTTCATCAAAATCGGACCTTTTTTACGAGAGTTATCGCACCCACGTACACACATATATATATATACAGTTTCGAACAAATGGTGTTTTTGGGGTCTGGAGACCTCAAAACGAAAAGTTATCATGGTCCCGGGCCTAGGTCTTACCATGCCGACTACGGTAATAGCTTCTTCCCTATAGGGAAATTCGCTAAAAAAGGTCATCACATTCCATCAAAGTGGCAACTATGTGAGATGAGAGCGGTGGGACTGCCCTACGGGACATCTTATCCCTTGTATGTAAGCGTAGTTTCTAAAAATTTGTATTAAGTATGTAATGTGATTTAAAGTAAAGTAGTTCATTTACGCGTTCTTTATTATTTTTCCATCCATCGTGTGCTGGCATTGGGGGAAACAGTTTTTGAGACTTCTTTTATGGCAAAGTGTTTCTCAAAGTTAAATATAATACCGCAAATATACCTACAATTTGTTATTGATTTATAATTTGAATTTATCATTCATAAAAAACAAATTAGACAGTTCGGCAAATAAAAATTACGTTAATTATTCTCTTACAACTTCAAAATACTTCGCTAGATAATATAAAGCCTGAAAATCATTAACAAAAACATAACACTAACAACAATATTCTAAAACATTTATCAGAAAAATAGACTAGTAATGAGAACTATAAGTCAATATATTTTCCCCAGTATAACTGGACGGTAGCAAGTTTTAAATTAGAGGTGAGTTATATAAACAGCTGCAAGTTAGAATGCGAGGAGAGGACAGCTGGTTATAAATGAGCTCTGAGCTCCGTCCTTTCATGTGGAAACTTAAATTATTGAACAGGCTACCGACCTATACTACTGACTACTGGGGTAATCAACCCGTCACGTCTTCGCGTCAATGTTTGTAAATTGTAGGACTTTGAAATGAGATCCTGGTGGTTACACGGGATATAAATCTTTATTAAAAAACGTTAAAATATAGTTTTTATTACAAGAATTTATACTGTATTTTATTTACAATATACAAATGCTACATTTGTACAGTAATTTATAGATTTTAAGCAGACCACAGAGAAGTAGTTATATTACTTCTCTGCGAGCAGACAAAAAAGTTAAGTAAAGTAAATCTATGACTAGAGGTTTTTTTTTAATTTTTGACACCACTCCAGAACAGGAATCATTTCGTGAATACACGGTTTTAGGACATTATACTGTGCTTGTGTTTATAATAACTGACTATTAAAGTTTAACAGTCAAATTAGTTTAATAATCTTACGTAACACGCATTTTAAAGTGATGTTTTTGGGCAAGTCAACTCAAATGATGATCGTACCTTGTAATGTTACTAGTTTTATTCAAAACCAACATTAAATTTAATGGAAAATATTGGACGGAACAAAACAAAAATCAGCCTGACCGACATCATCACTTAGCGATTACATGTTGTGAATGATCCTCAGTATGATATACTGTTTGGTTCATATGGAATTTTCCATGAAAGTCAGATGTAAATGAGAAGATCGTAAAAAAAGGCAGTTTACATTTATTTTAGTTGCCAAAAATATATATGAGTTTCATTTCCGGCCGCCTCGTGCGTGTAATGTGACCTAAATTATGTGTTCAAGTTACATCATGTGGAACTGTGTTTATGCTGAACTTTTTGAATGTTAGTATTTTGATAAAATCTTTATTTTTTTAGACCTGAGATGGAATTTTAAATTCCGAAACATGTCGTCATAAGAGGTGACAGAATTATGTTGGACTATTTGGACGGGAAAGGTACGCAAACCTGGTTTTAATTTCTATATAACAGTTCAGGAGGAATTTCCAAGATGAATTTATGAAACAGGAATACACAGTATCTCGTAATTAGTATATGAATGTTACATTTTATCAAGTGATGTAGGGTTCAAGAAATAATGTCCTTTTTTGCTATTTTTTAGCAAAATATTGTTACATCATTTAAGTTGTATTTTGAATACTGAATTACAACACGCCTTCGAGTTAGCTGCGTGTCCCCTGCTGCTACTCAATACCCTTGACTACAAGAGATCCTTTTTCGTCAGGACCACCGTTAGTTAGCACAGTCGGAGGTTTGAACCCACGATCTTTGACTCCAGCTCGATACCGCTACTACAGTGAAGTTGTTCTTGCTTGGTTCCTCGCGTACAAATAATTTTATATGCAGAAACAAGGACCAGGCTAACAAAATATAGTTCCACCAAAATGTACTCCATTATAAAAGGTAGTATATCTACCACTAGAATGTATTAAAGGTTATGAACAATTTATATCAACAATATATACTGTAACACTAACATGCGTGACCTTCCCAACGCTTCATTAAGCATAAATATGTAAAGGAACAATAATAAATGTTATGCCAAGATTTACATTTGGATAGTCAGAATTATTGTTTGTGTCATAATTTTTGCTAGCGCCTTGACACTATGCTAAAATTACACTAAAAATATTCAAAGATTATTGAGAAAAACTTTTTACCTTTCAACTTATGTTTCAAGTTTTTTTTTCTAATTTAAAACTTTATTTATTTTCTGACTTTTTGTTTGATTTGTTTCTGAGTTTATTTTGAAAAAATATTGTTTTGTTGTATATTAACATGTAGCCATAACCAATCCAAAAACAGTGTTCACGAAAACATGGATATCAAGTACACAATTAAAATTAGAATAATTCAGTATTACGAAATCACTGGAAATCGAAATTGCTGGTCAGTCCTTCATGGTCTAATGAGAAAATGATTTGTTATTCACGTTCCAATACAACTCGAGTTAACCCGACATAAAATTTTGCTGTTCTGCTATTGTTTTATAAATGCAAACTGATAGGGTATATTTTGAGAAAATATGCAAGAGGCAAAATTTACAACAGTGGACTTATGTGGAATTTTCAATTACAAGACACTTCAACATTTTAGGTAATTTTAACTATATACGTATATGGGAGCAAATTGTTATGGCTTCATACCAACGGCGTAGCGTATTATCTTGAGACATTATATTAATCCCAGCAGGATCAAACCATTCAGTCCACAGAATATTATAATCAATAGGATAAATCGGGACAAACAAACAGAGACTTTGACAGAGGTACAAGGTGGTGTCTTAACTAATCCGCCGGGAGATGGGTTGTGGGTGGACAGACGGACAGACAGACAGACGGACGGATGGTCAGACCGAAGGTTCGTGGCCTGCTGAGATACAATAAAAATAAGAAATTTCCATTGGGAAATGGAATGTCAACTCTGTGTCGATTTATTTGTCTTGCAAAACAACGCCGTACGTAAAATCATCTTTGTTTTAGCGAATTTCCCCTATAGGGAAAAAGCTATTACCGTAGGTCTCATGGTAAGACTTAAGCCCGAGACCATGATAACTTTTTGTTTTATATATATATATGTGTGTGTGTGTGTGTGTGTGTGTGTGTGTGTGTGTCCGTGAATGCGATAACTTGAGTAAAAAACGTCCGATTTCGATGAAATTTGGCTCAAATCTGTAAAGTGACATTCATTACTTTAAGTTCTAAAACCATACAAATCGGACCATGTTAAAACACGGCCCCTTCCCATGGGTGTTTTCAATATTCCAAAATATAAGTTTTTTGCATTTTTCACCCTAAAAGTTTAAAAAAACTTAATTTTTGTTTTGACTATGTTATAGAGCTTAAAAAACAAATAATATAGTATTTTGAATTATTAACCTAGGTTAAGTGGTTGCGAAGAAAATCCAAAAAACCTACTCATAAAATCCCCATGTTAATCTTATGTGATAAAGTTTTTTGGCTTTTTCTCAGTTAATTTTAATGTAAGCTTCACAAAAAAATAATTTTGGTGTTTAAATTGTGACTCTGCCTCCAACCGTTGCAGAGATATTTAAAGTGCTAAACACAGTACGTTGTCCAATGTTATCCTTATGGAGAATAAATAAAATTTGATATCTTGATTATTTATGAATGTATATTGGTGAAACTTGGTATGTGGCTTCACGTAGTACTGGTATATTGATATTTTTACAAAAAATGTATTTTTTCTTGATTATCCCCGTAGCATCAAACCTGCGTACTCAGCCCCCATGTTATTCTTAAGGAGAATAAGTAAAATGTAATGACTCTTAATTATGAACATAAATTAATAAAACTTGGAATGTGGCTTCACTTTGTTGAGTTATATTGATATGTGCATATGTGCATATTTTTTTCTTCCTTGTTGCAGCAAACCTGCTTACTCAGCCCCCATGTTATTCATTATGGAGAATAGTTAAAATGTTATGTAGCACTTATTTATGATTGAATATTGATAAACACTATAAAACTTGGGATTTGGCTTCGCCCAGTTAAATTATATTTATATTTGTACAAAAACCCATTGCTTGTGTTCCTTTTTTCAGCAAACCTACGTACTCACCACCAATGATATTCTTATGGAGAATAATTGAAATTGTATATATCGCTTATATGTGAATATATTTTTATGAAACTTGGTATGCGGCTTGATGTGGTATTAAGACATATATTATGCATTGGAAATTGGCTGAGTACGCAGATTTGCTGCAACGGGGGAATTTTTTTTTAAATTAAACAAAAATATTGTATCCACAATAAATTTACTGTTTGTGGTGATACATTATAATGCAACTTGCACTATAATATAGAATGTAAAATAGCAAATTCTGTATATAGTATGTTCAGAACTCTTTCAAAACTCCGTTTTTCGCCTGTGTGCCTAATAATGCAGACCGTTCTTCCAAAATGTAATTGTTAAGTAAGATGGTACTTTGCTCGATGTATTGAAATTTGTCTTGTTTTTAGAACTGCTTTATTGCAATTAGGTATAATACCTGTAATAAAGCATGTCCATTGAATAAATAAATGTATAATTTTTCAAATAAATGCATCACAGCCTATCTAAAGATCCACTTGAGGTATTAACTTAAACGGTTGTATGACTACACGACTGAATGCGACCTGGCCCCACTGGGGGGCAATAAACATATCTGCAGGGCTACGACAGCACGACGCACAGTGGTCAAATTCCTCTGTTTACATGCGAAAAAGGGGTATTTTTCATGTCTTCAAAAATGTGTAATTTTTGACTGAAGAGTTTCCTAAAGGGTTGGGAAACCAGAAACCTGCTTTTGATTCTCCTACAGGTCGAAGGGTGGAGGGGAATTCTTGGGGAAACCCAAGAATAAAGTCACATTCCTTTATTACCAGTCCAGATTTGCTTGTTAGAAAATGTTACTGTACGATTCAAATCTGCTCTTCCACTAAACTGAAAATCGTCCTAACGCAATGGAAAACATCCTGAAAGGTAATAAACGTAATTATAAGACTTAAACAATATTTTAACCGTATTTCTTAACCCTTAAAATGTTTTAAAAACAATAAAAATTCGGTTGTTCTACTTAAGTAGTGCATAATTTTTTGGGTTGGTGATCGTTGGTCATAATTTTATTACTGGTTGATAGGTCTTTTTATACTTAACAACCCATATAAATTTCAGCTGCTACCTCTTGCAACCTTTAGAGATATATAATTTTTTGTAGAATCATATCATAACAAGTTTTAATCAAAGAAATATACGTATATTACAGTTAATTCGGGAATACACATTTGGATTGTGACATTGGATTTTTGCACAACATTTTATTATTGGTTGATAGATCTTTTTATTCTACACAACCCATATTAATTTCAGATGCTACCTCTTGCAAACTTTTGCAATAAATATTTTTTTGCAAACTGCTACCACTGAACGAGTAAGTTATTTTAAATTTGATAAATTTGTCGAATACAGTTTTTATACCATATTGTTTTATACTGCTGATATAACTGGGAACATTCTTTTTTGTTTGAAAGGTCGTATTGTGCCCCCTAGAAAACCCTAGAAAAACCCCTAGAAAATCTATTTAAAATGCTCGCGAAGAAGAAAATGGAGGACTTGTCCCACATGCTGCTTGTGTCATCCGATCCTTTAATTAGTAGCTATAGAATTAAACATCGAAAAAGGGCTAGCAAACTACCCTCAACTGTACTTAGTTTTCTACAGGTTCCAGAAGAACCCAAATCTGTAGAAGTAAGGTCAGAAGACTCAGAAACCGACATCAGTGATAGTGATTAACCTACTAAGTGTGTGCAAAACATCTCAATAATGTTATTTTTTCAATAAGTAATTTAGTGTTTTTTTTACTTTCTCCCCCTATACATAGTATATGGAGAAAGTATTGTTTTCGTAAAAATTTTCGAATTTGAGTTGTTAGTGGAAATATTCGTTTTGGTGCTCCCTGAACCCAAAAAAGTGGTTTTTACGCGATGTCTGTCTGTGTGTGTGTGTGTGTGTGTGTCCGTGTGTGTGTGTGTGTGTCTGTGTGGATGTGTACAGAGCTAGAGCCCTAACCAATAGGCCGATTTTTATGAAATTTGGTATGTAGGTACTAATCCACGATATCTCCAGGTATTTTTTTCATTTTTTGGAATTTTTGATTTTTAAGGGTAATTATCCCCCAAAAACCACCAAAAATCATGAAAAATCAAAATTTCTCAAAAACGGCTCTAACGATTTTGATTAAAATTTGGTCGTTTGTAGAACTTTAGTTTTCCAATAAAATGACACCACCCGCATGTCTGTAAAAATGCGGGTTCAGAAATTACAGGACTTAAAACATTAAAAATTAAGTTTTTTGGATTTTTCTTAAAAATACATAAGTATAAAAAAATATTACTATTCACCATTAAAAAGAGCTCAAAAAACTAAATAATTTAGTATTTTGAATTACTATTCTACGATTGCTGGTTGCGGAGAAAATTGGAATTTTAATTTTGCGGTAAACGCAGTACGTTGTCCAATGTTATTCTTATGGGGAATACAAAAATTACTATTTCTCTCTTATATACTGATAAATTGCATTCAAACTTGATATGCTTGTCAAGTTAGCATTGGCCAACAGTGGAAATTTGAAATATGTTGCCCCTTAATATCCCTGGGGGGGAATAGGGGGCATTTCCCCTCTTAAAACCACGAGTGTAGCAATGGATTATGTAGTGCCTCCAAAGCAGGGATTTGGGTGGATGTTTTTTAAAACAACTTGTTTACAAGATTTTCTGTACATTCGACCGTGCTTTGTATTCTATATTCGGTAAATAAAAAGTAATTTATTCATTAAAGTTGGACTAAAAGGGAGAAAGTATGTGTCAGTTTCCTGATACCGTTTATTTTGTTTAATGTAATAAAGTAGGCGAAATATGTGCTTAGTTACGTATTCCACTCCGTAACACCCTTTTCATGCGTCACAAGGAGTTTTAAATAGTTTGCAAAGTCTTTAGATTTTTTCGCGTCTATATCGCCAGCCGTGACCACTGTGCGACGTTGCCGAATCTCATCAGCGGCTCAGTCGTATAGACGTAGTCTGCACCGAGCCCCCGGCCGCTAATCCCTCCACGTCTGCCTGCGAGGCTGTCTTGAGGAAAACTTTATCCATGCCATAACTGAGTTTCTAGTTAGAAAATATTTACCCCTTTAAAATCAAACGACATAATTGTTTAAGACATCAAAAATTACTCTTTAAAGTATAAAAAAATCATTATATCGTTACTGATTTTGCAAAAGGGCATATCTCATTTTATTTAACTTTTCAGGGAAGCTATAAAAAAATCATAGTTCTATTTATGATGAAAACACAACGCTCTATTTACTTGGTTTACAGTTAAAAGAGTTTCTCTTGCATTTCCAGTCGGTAATTTTTAACTTCATGTGGAGAAGTTAGCGGGAAGATCGGGTTTTCCTGAGATACGCTGTTTAGAGAAAACAACGTCCCAGGAGTTGCTGTATTGCCCTGGGTTACACCCTCTGTTTTGTGTTCAGAAATACACGATGCCATTTATTAAAATGATAGGTATAAATACAAATAATAATATTTTAGGAGATAATTATGATTTAGTAAAACGTAATATAAAAAGCAACAAAACACTTCTTGAATTCAAATAAAAATATACCCAATCGTGTAAAATATACTCTTTAACCCGCGGAGGCGGATGAATCACAAAATTTTAGGAATATCATAAATACCAGTTCAGCTCCTTTTGTGGGATGCTGGGGGGGGGGCGGGGGTTAACGAGGTGGTTTGTGTGTGTTATGGGGTTATCACCATCTTGTTTAGAATGCTTTGTCTAAAACGGATGTCGCTACGGCCTGGGGTTTCAGTTGCACATCAGTTTATTTTGCTTGACTATAAAAGAAAATAAAGGCTGCTTCATAAAATTTGACACTCTGCATTCAAATATTAATAATTTGTCCATGCAACTTGTCACTCTTTACGTATGCTGTAGTTTGTAACAATTTCAAATATACTATTAACAGCACCATTAAATATACATTTTAAATATTTAAAAACTACAGTCATTCCATATTAATCTTCAATATTTCTATTTATCATTCTACGTCTATTTATAAAATGGGCTAAATACTATCACCACTAGCTGTCAAACCCTTATCAAGGTTTACCTAGTCAACCCGTACAGACTACGACTGCACGACGGAGCCCACTCGCAGCTGCACCACCACCGTGTAGTCGTAGCCCTGCAAACCAGGTAAACCGAGAGCCCTTGTCAGTTTTATTGTGCCGTGGTGTTGTCGCTTTACCAATTTAAACTTGGTATGCATTGTTCTTGTCTAGGGCTAATTTTATGTTGAATTTGATGTTTTCAATAGACAATAGACAATACGATAGATAATTGACAATTGTAGGGAGAAGATCGTGCGAATTGGGTGTAAATTGCAACAAATGAGCATGCTTTAATAAACACAAAACAATTGTTCAGCTAATACTTAGTTAGAACAAAATGTTTAAGCAAAATTTGCCTAAAACATTCATAACTCAAGCATTTAAATGTAAGTGTTTAGTCACCACGTCTCAGTTTTTGACTCAAATATAACAGCGTTATAGAGTTATGGCTGTAGATTAAATACAATTTGTAGGTCTGTCAAGAGTACAACAGAATGCAATTAAATGTAAAAGTACGGTAATTTAAGCTATTTTTGTGTCAGGTTGTTTCTCTGGAAAGAGAGATAAGACATTTAGTTTTAAAAGTATATTTAAGAAGAAAGATTACTGCCGATTATAACAAATATGTACAACAATTGACATTATAAATACTGGTATATAAAAAATAACCTAAAAACCTATATTTATTACAATTGGGTGAATATTCCGATTAAATTGTATGATAAATGGTGTCTTCATAACAATTTTATCACGTTAGTTTTAGACGAATGCAAACACAGGACTTAGTTTAGTTTACAAAGTTTGCATTTCCCTCTCATGAAACGTGTTGACAATTTATTTCAGTTGCAAACATTTTATGAGAATTATATTAATACGATTAATTGAGAATTTATAAGAGAATTCGTAAGAGAGAATTAGTAGTTTGTTATCCTAAACAATAATAACAATTCAAGCCTATGGACAAATATCCTTAGTTAAAACTATTTTGCAGTGTTGCATAGTGTTATTTTATTTTATCCTCTGTGATTACTGTAAATTTGTAGGATGGAAAGCCATTTAATATCAGTTAAATAAAATAAAAAAAAATTGTTGAAGGGTCTGAGATTAATAAACAGTAATTTGGAAAAAAAGGGTTTTAAATCGATCTGGGTGAGCAGCGGGTAGCAAGTTGTTTCGGGGTTACAGATTTGGGGTTGTGAGCACATAATGGGGGGTCACGGTGGGGGGCAAAGAAATAACACTAATGGCCGACACCTTGTATTGGGACTTTGACGAAAGGGAGGATCGAATCGTTGCACCTATATAGCATAAACGATACTAAATATGGAGACCTATCCTTGTGGACCAATCATACTCTAATACGAGTAGGGTTTGCTTACCTTTATTCATTTGCTTATTACCTCAAAAACAGCAAGAAACATTACTTTTACTTTGAATGTTGAAATTAGGCCCTAATTTATTGGTTACAAATGTGCTCCAAGCCGGTCCCACTCCCAAAATGATCCAACTGTGTAAATAAACAATTAATATTAGGCCTATGGAGTTTTAAATCAAAACAACATAGATAACAGCTGTTCAAACGTGTTAATTCTCAAAGTAACACATACACGGGTTTAGAAGAATGGTTTTCGTGAAAACAGTGAATAGAACTGTTGAGTGAAGTTTTCATATAGAGCGGACATAAATAAACTGATAATATAAAAACACAATATTGAAGTATATAAAATTAATTACCTATTAATAATTAACACGAAATAATTACGACAGCTGTTCCAAACAGTCTCTTGTACATGGTGATAGCTATAGTAATAGCCCTCTCAAAATATCTCCCCTACATATTTCACCAAAACACGCAAGTTTAAAATTTAGTACTGCATTATGGAATATAATATTCTATATTTATAAAAATTGAGTTGTAGAAACTAGTTCTTTCTTCCTCTTGTAATTGTAATTATTATATTTGGACAACCCATATATACAACAAAATGGCGAATGAGCGAAGCAAATCTGCTCACCATGGAGAGGGGCCGTGGTGAAATATACGCTCGGCCTTCTTCAAGCAAACTGGCTGACCTTCTTCAAGCAAAGCTCGGTCTGTCAAGTACTGTTCAATAAACGGTGTATGTACCATGAGTTTCAATTAACAATGATAGTCTGGACTTGTAAAAATATTTTGCCACTATTTCCTGTCGAATCAAATTATATTATTTTTAAAAGCAAACGAACTATAACCAAATGAGCAAAGACCAACATTAAATGTATATTTAGAACTCTTTTATGAATAACTGAGTTATTGAAACAATTAAGCTCTTGAAATAAACTACCAAGCAGCACATTACAAATTGAGTTAACTAGTTCAATGTGGCGTACGGGACTTCCTGCGATTACTTAACAAGGACATTAAATGCAACTACCATGTTTTAACACTGTTAACGCAGTCGTCGCGGTAAACTTATGACAAATCGAATAGAAGATTATAGGATTTCATCATGCACAAACCTAAACCTTCTGTGTTTTCTATATTGAACCACAGAGAAACGAATCTTCCTTTGTCTGTGATTGAACTAAACAAAATTTTCTAATAATATAATAGCGTGTAGTCTAGTTGCTCATAAGTTATTTTTCTGGAACATCATAACTCAATCCTTCAAAGAGAGAGTCACATTTCTGTAAACATAAGTACCAGATAAACGCACCATTCCGGAAGTCATTCCAACCCTGGAATTCTAAAACCTAATTTCCTCACAATGCTGCTATTACAAGTGATATATTATTCTAAGACTCATAGTAAAGCGCGTCTGTATTTTTTGTGATAGTCTCTTTGCCAGTGGAATTTTTCTAACGTTTGGGTAGGAAAAAGACCAAACCCTAAATATTTGATAAATGAATAAATAGTTAACTAGTTTGAAGGAATTTTAAACTATGAGAACTATATTTTTTGTATACATATGGTTTGTAGTAGCGGATTGGGCGTTCGCGCATTAAATAAGCTGCAATAGACTAAATATTTTCAATTTCCACTGCAACCTAACTTTTCCAGTAATAAATTAAAGTTATAGTTCGATATGCGTTTTAGAACTTCATTCTGTTTATTTTCTAAAAACTGGACATCAATTGCTTTCTGATTTCACTGCATTTTTCTTCTTAGGCGTTCACCCCTAAACAGTATACGAGAATGTATTGGTTTCGGCAACATTTCTGAGTTGAGTTATTGGTGAGAATATTTGATTTAATGTTCCCTGAACCAAACAAATGTGTTTTTCATGTCGATACATATCCATCTGTTTGAGTGTATCAGACCTTGAAACCACACACCAAAAGAGATTTTGTCGAACTGTAGATTGCAGGTATATACAATTCTACGTTATTACCTTCAAACATTTTCCCCATTTTTTAAAATTTTGAATGGTCACTACCCCCAAAACGTCTTAAAACAAACAAAAAATTCTCAACACTGGCTCTATTAACTTTAGCGGTTTATAGTGTTTAAAGTCCTCAGCAAAATTGTAAAACCCGCATGTCTAGGGTAATTCTTTGTCAGAAGTTATAAGACTAATTCAGATTCAAAGCCTGTTTTTTTTCCAAACCTCACTATTTTATTAAAATGTAGCTCACCCTTTTCAATGCATCCCATTCATTATCCTACGACCAAAGGTTGCGGGGGTAATATTCAGTTGACGGTTAACGCATTTTATAAATAACCCGGAACGAATCTTTGATGTTATTTATAATAGAGATAGAGGCAGGCAAAATGCCTTTCTGTTATGTTTTTCATTTCCTTTATGTGAAACGAATTTGGCAATTTTGAAGTTGTTATTCCAATAAGCTGTATTATTAAAATATATAGATAAAAATCGCCACCTAAATAACAACAAAATATGTTATTGTTTCTCTTGTTAAAGTTGAGTGGGTCTAAAGTGAGAAATGAAATCCTTCTGTACTTTAAGCCTAAAACTACATTTCGGAACATGTATAAAATACTTCTGTTTCAGTGCCTATGTAACTAGACTGAGATTTACAAATAAGAACAATATATTAAGTTCACTTCTCTTGGGCATATTAAGATGGTTGAACAAGTTGTTATAAGCATAAACATACTAAATTAAATTTATAAGTAGAATAAATAAGGGTGTTTCATGAGATTGTTCGTCCCTAGAGCACGACACATGATACTAACTATGTATGTTTCGGGAAAACAAAACCTGCGAAAACATGGAACAACAATTGCTCATAATGATTCGTTTAGAATCTGGAAGACAGATTATGTTGATATTAGTAGTTATTTTGCTGTTGCTCCTCTCTCTCTCTCTCTCTCTCTCTCTCTCTCTCTCTCTCTCTCTCTCTCTCTCTCTCTCTCTCTCTCTCTCTCTCTCTCTCTCTCTCTCTCTCTCTCTCTCTCTCTGTCTCTCTCTCTCTCACTCTCTCTCTCTGTCTATCTCTCTCTCTCTCCCCCTTAAAACCATGCCACATTTCCGACTATCCCTACCCCTTTCCTTATGAGAATTTTAATATTTTTTAAATACTAAGACAATTATTTTTACAAACAACAACTTTGACGTAACAGCAAAATTTTAACAATTAACTTCATAATGGTTTTTATATATGGTTATCAATCTTAGTTAATGTTGCATTAATGCTTACAAGTAAATAGATGATATTAGGAATGAATATTTTAGTCACGTACATTTTCGGTCTTGAATAAAAGATCCTATTGCCATTTTGTTTAATGTAGGCAAATTTGTATTTAAACTAAGTATAGAAATGGTTAATAAGCCTGCATTTTTAAATAGTGTGTATTTAATAGATGCAGTTTTTATGCAAACTTGGAAAATGGTATATAGATCTGGAGGCAATGAAACCTGGTTCACGGGTTTCTTTACGGAAATAGCCACATGGGAATATGTATTCAGTACAACTATATTAATAACATTAATAATTTATTTTTCAAACTTATTAGAACCAGGGGCAGTTGGATTATGAAACTGATCGTATCGATTTTATATCATACCGTTGTAACCGTATATGCAAGCTCTGACAAGTCAGGCAGATGTTAAAAATGTAAACATGAGCTCATCATTATTGAGGATCAACATGTTTAACTGACTATTTCACAGTTGTGCACGGTTTCACTGACTCTTATGGGTGGTTTTTAGCGAATTTCCCCTATAGGGAAGAAGCTATTACCGTAGGTGGCATGGTAAAACTTAAGCCCAAGACCATGATAACTTTTTGTTTTGAGGTCCCCAGATGCCAAAAACATCATTAGTTCAAAATTGATATATGTATATATATATATATATATTTATATGTTTATATATATATTTAAATGTATATATATATGTGTGTGTGTGTGTGTGTGTGTGTGTGTGTGCCTGTAAGCACGATAATTCTCGTAAAAAAGGTCCAATCTTAATGAAATTTAGCACAAATGTGTAAAGTACCATTTATTTGAACGAGTTCAAAAACCAGACGAATCGCACCATCCGAAGGGGGGTTTTTGTGTCCCAAAAATGTTTTTTTTGGGGTTTTCACATATAATTTTTATTTAAATCAAATTTTTATTTTCACCATTGAATTCAGCTTGAAAAAACCCTAAAGTCTAAAGTCTAAGTGAGAAATGAAATCCTTCTGTACTTTAAGCCTAAAACTACATTTCGGAACATGTATAAAATACTTCTGTTTCAGTGCCTATGTAACTAGACTGAGATTTACAAATAAGAACAATATATTAAGTTCACTTCTCTTGGGCATATTAAGATGGTTGAACAAGTTGTTATAAGCATAAACATACTAAATTAAATTTATAAGTAGAATAAATAAGGGTGTTTCATGAGATTGTTCGTCCCTAGAGCACGACACATGATACTAACTATGTATGTTTCGGGAAAACAAAACCTACGAAAACATGGAACAACAATTGCTCATAATGATTCGTTTAGAATCTGGAAGACAGATTATGTTGATATTAGTAGTTATTTTGCTGTTGCTCCTCTCTCTCTCTCTCTCTCTCTCTCTCTCTCTCTCTCTCTCTCTCTCTCTCTCTCTCTCTCTCTCTCTCTCTCTCTCTCTCTCTCTCTCTCTCTCTCTCTCTCTCTCTCTGTCTCTCTCTCTCTCACTCTCTCTCTCTGTCTATCTCTCTCTCTCTCCCCCTTAAAACCATGCCACATTTCCGACTATCCCTACCCCTTTCCTTATGAGAATTTTAATATTTTTTAAATACTAAGACAATTATTTTTACAAACAACAACTTTGACGTAACAGCAAAATTTTAACAATTAACTTCATAATGGTTTTTATATATGGTTATCAATCTTAGTTAATGTTGCATTAATGCTTACAAGTAAATAGATGATATTAGGAATGAATATTTTAGTCACGTACATTTTCGGTCTTGAATAAAAGATCCTATTGCCATTTTGTTTAATGTAGGCAAATTTGTATTTAAACTAAGTATAGAAATGGTTAATAAGCCTGCATTTTTAAATAGTGTGTATTTAATAGATGCAGTTTTTATGCAAACTTGGAAAATGGTATATAGATCTGGAGGCAATGAAACCTGGTTCACGGGTTTCTTTACGGAAATAGCCACATGGGAATATGTATTCAGTACAACTATATTAATAACATTAATAATTTATTTTTCAAACTTATTAGAACCAGGGGCAGTTGGATTATGAAACTGATCGTATCGATTTTATATCATACCGTTGTAACCGTATATGCAAGCTCTGACAAGTCAGGCAGATGTTAAAAATGTAAACATGAGCTCATCATTATTGAGGATCAACATGTTTAACTGACTATTTCACAGTTGTGCACGGTTTCACTGACTCTTATGGGTGGTTTTTAGCGAATTTCCCCTATAGGGAAGAAGCTATTACCGTAGGTGGCATGGTAAAACTTAAGCCCAAGACCATGATAACTTTTTGTTTTGAGGTCCCCAGATGCCAAAAACATCATTAGTTCAAAATTGATATATGTATATATATATATATATATTTATATGTTTATATATATATTTAAATGTATATATATATGTGTGTGTGTGTGTGTGTGTGTGTGTGTGTGCCTGTAAGCACGATAATTCTCGTAAAAAAGGTCCAATCTTAATGAAATTTAGCACAAATGTGTAAAGTACCATTTATTTGAACGAGTTCAAAAACCAGACGAATCGCACCATCCGAAGGGGGGTTTTTGTGTCCCAAAAATGTTTTTTTGGGGTTTTCACATATAATTTTTATTTAAATCAAATTTTTATTTTCACCATTGAATTCAGCTTGAAAAAACAAACAATTTGGTATTTTGACTATTGCTCTACGTCCATTGGTTACTGAGATATTGAAAGTGCCAAACACAGTACGTTGTCTAATGTTATTCGTACGGAGAAAAATAAAACAAATTATATCTCGCTTATTTATAATGATAAACTGACAAAACTTGGTATATGGCTTCATCTGGTTGTGGTTTATTGTTGTTTGCACAAAAAAAAAACAATTGTTCGTCTATAGTTCCCGTAGCAGCAAACCTAGGTACTTGGTCCCATGTTATTCTTATGGAGAGTAATTAAAATGTTATATATCCCTTATTTATGAATGTATATGAATTAAACTAGGTATATGACTTCATTTAGATGAGTTCTATTGATATTTGCATAAAAACCTATTATGTTTTGTTCCTTGTGGCAGCAAACCTGCGTACTCATCCCCAATGTTATTCTTATGGAGAGTAATTCATATTTTAAATATCGTACATATTTCTTATGAATCCTGGTAAGTGGTTTAATGTGTTATTAAGACATATATATTCATTGGAAATTCGCTGAGTAAGCAGGTTTGCTGCGACGGGGGTATTAATTTTTTTAGAGATTTCGGATAACTGACGATTCGGGTAATAACGTTTCGGATAATATGTTGCGTATCGAGTGTTGCTCTTTGGTGTAGGTAATAGAGATTTCGGTAATATCCACACGGTCGGTTAGGCTGGACGCTGTCAACTGGACTTCAACAAAACTCAAAACAAGGGGAGGCTGTCAAGATTTGACGTTTTCGGCAAATCCTCGCTTGGGGCCTGTAACTCATTCAACTCGCCTCGTGTCAAACATCATTTGTGTGTCCCAACAGCACCGTTATGTGTTCTCTGAACCCTTTAGCCCCAGTACCCAGCCATTCACGGGCGGTCTTTCACGGTTGGACGGGGATAGCTTTCACACATATAGCTGAGTCGTTTACAGATGCTGCGATATCTGAGGACTTGTGACATGGGAGAATAACCAGAATGTTATAAAATTATGGATACAACGTGTGTAACAAATTGCACACAAAAATTGGTTTATGTTCACCAAGCATTCTTTCAAAAACATATAGTTTTGGGAAAAAACAAGAGTTTTACAAAACAACGTTTAACTTATGGGTGGATTTTTCTGAAGAAGGTACACTGTCTAGTTGGTTAATTTATTGTTCAAAGCAAGACACTGTACTGCACCAGTGTATATTACTGTCGTGTATCAAGTTAAGCTATTGTTCTAAGCAAGACACTGTACTGCACCAGTGCATATTACTGTCGTGTATCAAGTTAAGCTATTGTTCTAAGCAAGACACTGTACTGCACCAGTGCATATTACTGTCGTGTATCAAGTTAAGCTATTGTTCAAAGCAAGACACTGTACTGCACCAGTGCATATTACTGTCGTGTATCAAGTTAAGCTATTGTTCTAAGCAAGACACTGTACTGCACCAGTGCATATTACTGTCGTGTATCAAGTTAAGCTATTGTTCTAAGCAAGACACTGTACTGCACCAGTGCATATTACTGTCGTGTATCAAGTTAAGCTATTGTTCAAAGCAAGACACTGTACTGCACCAGTGCATATTACTGTCGTGTATCAAGTTAAGCTATTGTTCTAAGCAAGACACTGTACTGCACCAGTGCATATTACTGTCGTGTATCAAGTTAAGCTATTGTTCAAAGCAAGACACTGTACTGCACCAGTGCATATTACTGTCGTGTATCAAGTTAAGCTATTGTTCTAAGCAAGACACTGTACTGCACCAGTGCATATTACTGTCGTGTATCAAGCTAAGCTATTGTTCAAAGCAAGACACTGTACTGCACCAGTGCATATTACTGTCGTGTATCAAGTTAAGCTATTGTTCAAAGCAAGACACTGTACTGCACCAGTGCATATTACTGTCGTGTATCAAGTTAAGCTATTGTTCAAAGCAAGACACTGTACTGCACCAGTGCATATTACTGTCGTGTATCAAGTTAAGATATTGTTCAAAACAAGACACTGTACTGCACCAGTGCATATTACTGTCGTGTATCAAGTTAAGCTATTGTTCAAAGCAAGACACTGTACTGCACCAGTGCATATTACTGTCGTGTATCAAGTTAAGCTATTGTTCTAAGCAAGACACTGTACTGCACCAGTGCATATTACTGTCGTGTATCAAGTTAAGCTATTGTTCAAAGCAAGACACTGTACTGCACCAGTGCATATTACTGTCGTGTATCAAGTTAAGATATTGTTCAAAACAAGACACTGTACTGCACCAGTGCATATTACTGTCGTGTATCAAGTTAAGCTATTGTTCAAAGCAAGACACTGTACTGCACCAGTGCATATTACTGTCGTGTATCAAGTTAAGCTATTGTTCAAAGCAAGACACTGTACTGCACCAGTGCATATTACTGTCGTGTATCAAGTTAAGCTATTGTTCTAAGCAAGACACTGTACTGCACCAGTGCATATTACTGTCGTGTATCAAGTTAAGCTATTGTTCAAAGCAAGACACTGTACTGCACCAGTGCATATTACTGTCGTGTATCAAGTTAAGCTATTGTTCAAAGCAAGACACTGTACTGCACCAGTGCATATTACTGTCGTGTATCAAGTTAAGCTATTGTTCAAAGCAAGACACTGTACTGCACCAGTGCATATTACTGTCGTGTATCAAGTTAAGCTATTGTTCAAAGCAAGACACTGTACTGCACCAGTGCATATTACTGTCGTGTATCAAGTTAAGCTATTGTTCTAAGCAAGACACTGTACTGCACCAGTGCATATTACTGTCGTGTATCAAGTTAAGCTATTGTTCAAAGCAAGACACTGTACTGCACCAGTGCATATTACTGTCGTGTATCAAGTTAAGCTATTGTTCAAAGCAAGACACTGTACTGCACCAGTGCATATTACTGTCGTGTATCAAGTTAAGCTATTGTTCTAAGCAAGACACTGTACTGCACCAGTGCATATTACTGTCGTGTATCAAGTTAAGCTATTGTTCAAAACAAGACACTGTACTGCACCAGTGCATATTACTGTCGTGTATCAAGTTAAGCTATTGTTCAAAGCAAGACACTGTACTGCACCAGTGCATATTACTGTCGTGTATCAAGTTAAGCTATTGTTCAAAGCAAGACACTGTACTGCACCAGTGCATATTACTGTCGTGTATCAAATACTTTTACAACAAGCCGATTTTGACTTAAATTGCGCCCTTCAAAAAACCCTTTTTTGATGCTTAAGATAATAGTTAGTTTGTAATTTTGTTTACTAGGGAACACAAATATGAATACAATTGTTTGCATAAAAAGGCCCAATTCATTGACCTAGCCCAGATTTGAATTAACAAGTATACTATAAGGTGAATATAATTTAATAGTCTACTTGGTGCCTAATTCTTAAGAAATTATACCAACATTGCAATGGGTACTTCTTTCAGAAAGGATAATTACACATAATAAGTTTCTGAGGTGGCCAATCGCTATCCCTCATCAACTTATATCCATACAGTATCTATTTCTTTATTGTTACCTCTTTGAAGGACTATCTAATAATAGAAATTTTAAATTATTTTATAGTTAAATCATATACAATTAAAACCCTACACAGTAAAGGAAGGAAATATCACATTAATATCAATAATACATTTGATTTACTACCAAAGATTAGTACAAAATCAACTATGAATTAAGTTAATTTTAAGTTAATGAAGACAGATAAATTGTAAGCCGAATATATTTTGGAATACGTCAAAATTGTAAATGGTACCTATACATTGTTACAAGTTAATTAAAAAGTCATTTCGATTCGTTATTAGACATATCACAATAGTCATTACCATTATTCTCTCTAAACTGATCAAATCTTCAACTAATCCGAGTTTTGGTTCAAACGAAAAATATTTTTTTAATTCTTACCGGAGCAGAGCTACTGTATAATCTGCTTCCCACATGAAAAAACTCGTGTCTGATTCCGTTTGTTATTCAAATGACATTTTTTACATATAGTAGATATATTTTAAGATACATTCTAAGAATTAATAATGCTACTATTCTGTCATACCGAAGGTCTGTTTTGCATAGAATAGGGCCTAATCATGGTTTTATAAATTATACGTTTTACTAACGCGTTTATAAATACATCCATCCTTATTTTACAACAAAGATTTTCACATTATTTTAAAAGTATTTGTATTTTTAACATCCTCAACAACAGTGTTTTTGTATATTGTAAACATTATTGACTAATCACTTTTATTATAATACCGGTAACCTGTAATCAAAAATGGAAAAATTACCCATTAAAATATGTTACATACACTATGCAATCTTTATTCAATTTGAAATTATGCATTAAAAGTCACGAACAACCACTCGACTCAAATAAAACAAAGTTACAAGGCCTTGTGAATGCCCCTTTCAGCGTCGCAGCAATTGAGGGCATCCCAATGATACGCTTGTTCAATCAGTTAAACAACAGTTACATTTATGTTTGGTCTCAGACAATGTTTTATAATAATATTGAAGGAATCAAAAGCCTTATTTCTCCATTAAACTTTCTTTTGTTAGAGATGGTTTAGTATAAGTTAAATTAAATTAAACGTAATTACCAAGAAAGGGTTCAAAATTGAAAAAGTCCAGATATGGCTTCACTATTTCACGCTCTTTTGAAATCACGAACAGACGTGACTAATTGTAATTAAATTTCAATTATTTGTTATCAATAAAAAATATTAATTTTGTATTTTTTCTATTCCAAATCCGACGAGTTCAAAATGAATAAGCCTGTACATAAACGCATACAAATATAAACAATAATTTGATTCAGTTTCAATTTCCAATTAATTTTACTTTTCTACTATGGGCAGAAACTATAACTTTTCTGATGTTTCTAAAACAGAAAAAAACATTGTCTGGATTTGCAACATAAATATATACTCTCCATAGTATGTGTGAATGCATTAGTGTCATCAAGAAAAGTTCTGACACCGTATAATAAAATGTGTAAAAGTAAATAAACGTTTTAAAAGGAAATCTTAAATTTGGATAAATTTAGACGTACTTAAATAAAGGACATTATTTATAGTCAGTACAAGTAAATAGTAGCAGTAATGTCAATAATATCCAGAAAATATTTATATTAAACTGGATTAAAAACTAAGTTTATTTGGCGAAATTTTAATCATTTAGAAAAATTATCGCCCATTAAGAACAAGAATGTGCTATGGTTGATTGTAATTTACTTTGAATAATAAAATTTAAGTCACGATACGCTCTGGGGTAGTACTCAAAGTTTGTTGAACGTAAAAATGAAAACTGAACATTTGAAGATCATCCATACATCCTTAAGGTTCGATATTCTTGTAAAATAACAAATAATATTAAGTCGAGTGCATAGAATAAGCTCAATATAACAAGGACAATTTATCGAGCCGGTACCATAAATAAATAAATTGAATTGAATTGAATATAAGATGTTTGATATATCTTCCTTAAATTGTATTTATTTTAATATTTGCTTTTATTAATTATTTTATGATGATATTTTAGTACTTGCAGTATTGTAGGCCTAATTGTTTTCAATTTAGAGGACACTGTATATCAAAGTCTATGAACTACGTTGAAACAATGTCTTCCCCGAGCACATATTTACTCTTTCGGGGAAGTATTCCAAGCATTATAATGGAGACATAAAACAGGCCATCACCATGGAGACAAAGTATGGGTTACTTTAGAGTCCCCGTTTTCGCAATCAGAAACGCATTTGCAAAAAATAAGAGTTCGGTATACAGTCAAATTCGCTAAAAACTCACCAACTAAACTAGGCTTAATGTTTTACACTTATGGGCCACGACCAAACATTTTGCTTGTTTTTGTTTTAATCATCCAAGTTAAATTGATCAAAATCATACCAACATGCAAATTTTGCGTTCTAAGCAAACGCAAAAAGTTATTTATAGTTATGTAATTTTTTTTATATAAAAACTTAATTAATGTTCCAAGTTGAAATGCCAGTAAAAAAGGAGGTTGATCTAAATTATGTTATAAATAACTATTGAACAAATTGAGGATTAAAGGCATTTATAATATTTTAGTACGTCCTTTAAATATAATCAAAATAAATAATATTGTAATATTGTAATAAATAAATAAATAAATACATATTTTCGGGGATAGAGTACTACATTAATTAATAGATACCGCAGTAAACAATTAAAAACATGTTATAATAAATTAAACAAAGACTAAGTAGGCCATATGAATATTGCACTGTAATCACTATAATTAAAACAACACATTATCTTTAGTTGTCCATGTTTATTACAATTTTTGTATTAATTTCAGTTTCAAATTCACATAGGCCTACACCGTTTTATAAAAAATGCAGTGAGGTATTTCTTTGAGGGAATAAACAAAAAATAAAACGTTAAATGAAAAATTAACGTGTCTATTTAATAACAAACATTCAACTATAACTGCGATAAATAATAATAAAACACCTTTTATAGTGAAATATAAGCAAAAAATGTAACACCATAACGCAGTTAGTATTTATTTTTAGAGGTAATTTCCATTTTTGTTTGGAAAGTAGTGGATTTTCACGAATACACCGGTTTTTGCGAGGCATTTAAGAGTCAATGCAGTTGCACCAGTCGTACTTAGTTGAGGCACTGGTCTTCAGTATGTCAAGTGGTTTTGAAGATTTGAAGTACAAAGATAAATAAAATCCTGTTACATTAATTTCCTATTTTTACCATCCATGGCCACAGGCTACTGATACACTGCATGTGTAATTCCTTAACTATATTTTATATATGTTCATCTCATGTTGCAATTTTGTAGTTATTTTTAGCGAATTTCCCCTACTGGGAAGAAGCTATTACCGTAGGTGGCATGGTAAGACCTAGGCCCGGGACCATGATAAAATTTCGTTTTGAGGCCCCCAGATGCCAAAAACACCATTCGTTCAAATTCATATATATGTATATATATGAGTCCGTAGGCATGATAACTTTCGTAAAAATGGTCCGATCTTGATGAAATTTGGTATAAACGTGAAAGGCAGCATCTATTTTCTGGATTTCGAGAACCAGACTGGTCGCTCTACTTTAAGGGGGGTTTTGGGGGGTTATTGTACCCTAAAAAATTTTGTTAAAACTTTTTACATATAATTCTTGTTAAACCCAAATTTTGGTTTGCACCATTAAATTCAGCTTAAAAAAAACAATTTGGTAGTTTGATCATCGTAACGTCAATTGGTTACCAAGATATTGAGAGTGCTAAACACAGTACGTTGTCCAATGTTAATCTTATGGAGAATAAGTAAAATTGTATATCTCGCTTATTAATGAACACATATTAGTGAAACTTGGTATATGGCTTTATATGGTTAGGTTTTAATGCTATTTGCATACAAAACTCATTTTTTGTGGTCCTCATGGCAGCAAACCTGCGTACTTAGCAGCTATAATGTTATTCTTATGGAGAATAATAAACATGTGATATCTTGCTTGTTTATGAACATAAATTGATAAAACATAGTATGTTGCTTCATCTGGAGGTGATACATTGGTATTTGCATAAAAAACAGATTTTGTGGTCCTTGATGCAGCAAACCTGCATTCTCAGTCCTAATGTTTTTTTTATGGGTAATAAATAAAATGTCATATCTCGCTTATTTATTAATAAGCCTTGATTAAAGTTGGTAAGTGGCTTCATGGCTTAGTGAAGTACCATTTGAAATTCGCTGCAGAATAACAAAGAGTATTATATCAATTCACATTGATATTTCTAAATGAAATAGCATATACTCACGTTTGTAACTGGTTTTAAAGTACAGTACCACCATGTCATCGTTACCATATATAACAGTTAGTTGTCTAATAATGGCAATGATTCCTATTCATCCCACAAAAGGTTTTTATCTTTAAAGCTTTTTGAAGCTTTAAATATATTTTAAATATTCTTCCTCAAAAGCCTCCTTCTACAAAGGTGTTATAACGACATACAAATCTTATCGATGGGTCGGTATTCAACCTTTTCAAACATTAATCAACAGAAGACACTAAGAAGACAATATAGTCATTAAATTACCTATGTATAGTTTGTAATATTCAGTGCTCTGAGCAGTTTTAATTTGAGGACAAAATTAATATATAAGTTTAACAAATATATTATTAAAATCCATTCTTTAACCTGTGTTGATTACTTATGTAGTACAAAAGAAAGCAATTCAAATCATGAAACAATTGAACTAAAGAAAATACAGTCAAATATAATTTTAATGGTTAGGAATTTTATCACTACCTTTTTTGTGTCTTTATGAATTAACCTAATGAAATGTAAAAACAAACGTGAGTTGGTTATAACTAGACAAATATTGAAACATGAGTATCAAGCACGGCATGAGAATCTACTTAAAATGTTATCAAACATACTAGCTGCATAAGATAAAAGCCCCTATAACATGACAGTAAAGGTCTACTTTATACTTCCTTCCGTCTGACTCACTGACGATAGGAAATTACTCTACTCACAAAATCAAACAGAACAACCTCTTTTAGTTTGCAGATCCTTATGTAGTGGTATTCTAGCACTTTAGCTTATTTTAATGTTCAATGTTCAATGTTCAATGTTTAATATAGCACACTTGCAAATTATAATTATGACAGATATTTTAGAACACTTTGCATTTTGCACTTTACATTTCAATTTTGTTTGCAAGGTGTAAAAGTAAATTATAACTAACCGTGACGAGATGCTTGTATTTAGCAGACCTACATTCCATGTATTCTATGTGTGTTTGACGTAAATAAAGCTCTTGTATCTTGACATGTTACTAAATACATGGTACAAACAATTTTTTGTCCAGTATACATTAGGAGTATTTTAATTCCTTTAGATTTATGTTTGATGTATTTACTCAAATTTCCTTTCACTCACTGCACTTTTATTTTCAACATTAAACTACGGTACTGAAATGGCCACAAATCCGCACATATTTGCCAAGAAACACCGTCTAACCAGTAATTAAGGTTGTAGAGTCATTTGTTTAAAGAGTTATCTTTGTTTTAGATATGTAAATAAACTATGTCCTTTGCCAATTTCAAATTGGGTATGATGCAGTTTTTCATAGAAGTGAATAAGTTTCGTATGTGCGTACTGACGGATCTAATTGACAATAATCTTTATAGTATGGCTTGTTGTTTGTATAGTATTGGTATCGATTGATTCGAAGTGTCATCTCTCGTGTTTCCTTACTACCAGGAAATTATTTTAATTTAGTGAATGTTTTACATTATTTTTGTAAATTGTTCAGTTGTTCAAAGTAATTTGATTGCTCATCTTTTACAGAATTAATTTTTTAATGTATTTTGCATAGTAAAATTATCTAGTACTAGTGTTTACATCATCGTGTCAATTTATAGTTTCACAATGATGTTATTTTGATAGCTATAAATATAGTAATTTTACCTACGCTATAATATGCGTTGGCATTTCGTTACTTATTTTCAGTTGTTAAGTTTATTTTTTATATTATAAAACCACCTAATACGATTTTCAGTTCATGTGCGCAAGAAAAAACTCACCAGCTCCGGCGACATGTATCTTCTTCATCCACGGGTAAATGATTCTGTCTCCAGATTCCGAACTTTCGTCTATGGTCAGAGGAGAACTTCCATCGCCGTTGATGGCTAGATCCTCTTCCTCCATATCATCCTGGTCGTCCGAAGGTACATCCTCCTCGACGTGTATCTGGAGGTCCTGATGTGAAATATCCGGACAGGGTGACGCGGAGGAACCCTTGGGACTGTCTACAACTGTCGAAGAAGGCGGGAGAGTGCACTGCGGAGGAGGTTGAAGAAGAGGAGGTTGCTGACCCTCTGGAGGAAGGTGGTGATGGTGGATCTCCGGAGGATGCAGCTGGTGGTAGTAGTTTCCTGCGGCGTAAGATCCGTAGTTGGTGGCGACTCCGCCGTGGTTGCCGTGGACGCCGTACGGAGTCCCCGTGGCTTGGTGATGATACCCGTACTGTCCTCCGTGATGGTGATGGTGACCGTTGAAGAAGTCGGCATTGATGTAGTTGTTCTGGCTGTACTCCTCGCTTGGGGGGAACTTGGGGTCCACGACCACGCTCTGGTGGTGCAGACCCGCCTGGTGATGATGGTACGACGGTCCTGTATTCATCAGGAACGAGCTCATTCTACCGATACTGCTCACAGTCACTCGACAAGGGGTCGCTGCACATAGATCGTTATTAGATTTTTACATGACGCACTGAAATTAAAAATCGCGTAAGAAAATCCATTCGCATTACGGTGAGTTCCACGCCACGCACCCGAGAGTCGCTCTGCGTCGCGGAAGACGAAAGTAGAGTCACGGTCACTCACTACGCGACACAAGAAACGCGGACCGCAGCGGCGACGACGTTTTTCTAGCGTTTTCAATGTATCAGTGGCTGAGAGACTCTCCACCACGGCGCGCGGACAGTGGGAGGGGCCGTGAGGGGGGTGGTACGCCACGCCCACCGGCCAATTATCGTATCACGTGACCGTTTTCCACCAATCGCGGCTCAGGCCATGATGGATCACCGAGCCCGCGCTATTGAGGTGATGATTCGGTGGGGATTGTTTTCATCCGGGGCCTTATTTGCTGTTTTTGCTGTCCCCTTTTCTGAGACCGGCACCGTACCGCTTGGTTCGGTTTTGGGCCCGGGGCGCTCGGTGTACTCCAGACAAATCGGTCATTAATACAACATTAAAGCTGAGACAATTTCACGCTACCGAGTAATGTTAAACATTGGCTGATGATAGGAGATACTTAGTTTTTGAAAAATGTATTTGTACTACGCGTAGCGGAGCAGTTCATTATCCTAATAATACAAAGTGTACAAGTCAATTACTTAAATTGGCTTTTAAGCGGCTGTGTGACTGAATTCGCACAATTACATCAAGAAATATGAACTTCGTCAAACCACTGAAATGATTCGTAATCGGACACTGATTTAAATTTTGTAGGTCCTAAATTAAACTCCGGACTCCGGAACCATGGCAGCGGCCCTGTCGCGTCGTGGGTTCGAATCCCAGTCCTGGCATGTAAATTGAATCAGTACTGCTCACCCCGTGCTTTGCTGGGTACGTTCCACACACATATGGATTGTCTATGAGGACGGGCAAAATAAGACAAAAAAAGTCAATTCCCACAACATAGCAAGGGCGGTTCCAGGACTGATTTTCGGGAGGGGCCATATTGCTTAAGGTTAAAGTTACTTTCGGTCTTAAGAGTCTGCAAGGATGGTGTTGCTCTGCAAGGATGGCGGTGAGCTCATTGAAAAATGCAATAATTACTGCTGTAATTGATATTCAAATTTTATTGAGAGCAGAACCTAAAGTAAGGAGAAGCCCATTGGCCTACCCCGGGAATTATTTTATATTTTATGAAACAAAAACATCATAATATACTATTTAAAAAATATAGCATATTTTTATTTATATGAATCGAAAATAAAGTTTGCATGAGGCCTAAGCAGTAAGGCAATAAATAAAACTAAGAAGTTGTAATATTATAATGTTTTTAATTGTAAACTGGATTCTTGAAAGAAAAAATATTGTTGAAGAAACAAGTTTTATTAATATAGCTTACAATAAAATAACTGTTAAACTGTAAGAACTACCAAATTGTGTCTATACGTCTTTATAAAACAAAGTCAAGTTGTCTGGCACCCTTTTTCGCAAATCTTTAAATGATTTGATCTATGTGTTCACTTCAAGGGCTCTGTGAACGAGAAACAAGCAAAGACCCGTGAGCCTTGTTTCTCCCATTCTTGCCCTTACCCAAGTCTTAACTCTTCTTTAATGTTGAGAAGGTTAAGCCTAAAAATAATTTTACCAACCATTTCGCGCCTATACTGTGAGTGGAGTACAGACTGGCGAGTGGCGGGAGACGACCCTTTTGATGCAGGAACAAGGACTAGGCCTATGCGCATGCGCCAGAAATGAACGGCTTTTGTTCTTTTGTTTGTGTTCTACAAGCAAAATAACGACTTGTTCAGTTCAAGTTCTAACTACTCACTCACTCACTAATCGCTTTCTTAGAAGGAAAGAAAGTGTGCTGGTACAGTACAAAACAAGTGGTAAATAAAAATTGTTGTTTGAAGTTCTGAGATGTATAAAGATGGAAAATAACAAGTTAAATAACCCTATCTGTGAAAAGAGGACAAGCTGTAAAGGAAATTTAAACAGTCACGTGAGAAATTTCCTGGGAGGAGGAGGGTTAGGTTGTATTGTGTCGATGTACGAGCGTTCCAAATCCTTGTTTTATAGTCATGTGAAACCTGGTATGATAATTGCGGTGTGGTTTATGCCTTAAAATTAATTGGATGAACGAAGTGAGTCCATATACTCAACAAAAAATTTCATTCCAATTTGTTTGTGTTTTGGTTGCATAACTCAAGAACGCTTTAGTATATTACAGTTATAAATTTTGCACACGAATTCTTTGCTTTGATTTTTAGGTCAAATTCGTTAACTGGCCTATCCACTTACACCGCTTCCGTATGGTGGCCCTTTGAAATTGGTAAAATAATATAACTCCTTTACTGTATGTCCGATTAAAAATCTGATTGGACCATCAGATTCCTCGCAAAACTTTACTTAAGAAAATATTTTAACCCCCTTTTTACGACCCTCCGTTGTATCATCATTAATAATATAAATTCTGGTCCTTTATATAAATTTTGGTGTTGTCTCTATCAAGTATCAGGAGAGCATATATTATTAGGTTCTTTATTAGGTTTATTTTACGAACGATGAGTTACATCATAAATAACAAAATTCATTTTTGCCAGTGTTTGTCTACGTAGTTTAACGTAGGAAATATTGTTTCCATTTCAGCGGGATTCAGTACAAATCTCTTTATATTATTGAAATATTTTGTTCGGTTTTGCGCTTATTCATTTTACATATTCTCTTTGGCAGTCCTTTGAAATTGCTTACAGAATATGACTCTGTTACCGTTGACAACATTTTGACTGTGATCAAACATTGGAGTTATCGGTACTCTTATGCCACTCTGACCATGTTATAACAAATTGTAATTGCAATGAATGTATTAACATTTGTAATCACTTTTACATGGATTATATTGCAAGTAACATATGTATTTTAGGATACTATTTGTAAATCAAATCTTTGTTCATCCTCTTACGTGAAGAATGAGCGTTCACCTGCAGTTAATTTTACAATGTCCAGTGCATGTTGCAATGCTTGACAACTAATAAATATTTCTTGCTTATCAACAGAAAACAGGTTACAAAATATCAAAATAAAACTATTATTAAAATGGCATAGCTATACAGATTCATGTTTTGAAAGAAATAAGCCTATTTACTGCCAAAGAAATTTAAAATAAGTCATCAATCAATGTTCTCTATAAAATAAAAATTGAGGCTAAACGAACAAAATAATTATACTTTCGTTGGATAACTTCCTAAATTTTTCTACGCATCTGTGGTGCACCTCTATTAAAATGCGTGGGAATGGTACTATTGAGTTGAGTGTTGGTTGGTGTTGCATTATTATGGGTCCAGTTCGAACTCAAATCATTCATGAATCAGTAATCTGACTTATAGAACAGAATCAAAGGAACAAGAGTCGTTCATTTTTGGCGCATTCGCAAAGGCGTAGTCCTTGTTCCTGTGACGAAAGGGTCGCGACGGGCGAGAGAGAGAGAGGAGAATTTCAAGATGGAGGAATAGACACTGCCAGTGTTTCCAATCATCTTTGTCAATACATTAGTGGTTCTGATACGATTGAGTTCTAGCACTGAGAGCTGGCTAAATACTTTGTTGCTTGCAAAATGCTGTTTCGATGGTTTGTTTTCATAGGAAATGATCTCTAGTTCATAAAAGTTGTATTAGTCCACTTAATTTCAGTTAGAAAAAAATATATTTTCCAAAATCTCGGGGGGGCCATGGCCCCCATGGCCCCTTCTCTGGAACCGCCCTTGCAACATAGAAAATATCGCCATCGCGTCGCAACCAATGGGCGCGCTCTGCGAATATCTTGTGGAATGTCGAAGGAACTTACTTACTAAGTTTGATCTAAATATGTTCAAAGGCAAGTATAATGTTACATTTATTTCCCAAAATATAAACATTGGGCTGATCACGTAGGTTTGTAATAACATAGAAATATTATGAAATGCCAATAGGTCACAACCAGATGAAGTCAGTTACCTACAAAGTTTTAACGTATTTAATTCATGACAAATTGGAATAATTATAATAATAAATAAGAAAATTGAAGAAAAATAGATAAAAAGTGTGATTAATTGGTAAATAGATATCAAAGTGTTCTATAGTCTCCATAACAATGTAGCAATGGAAATCTAACTGCTGCATATTTTACTTTCAGTTTCAGTATATCTGCATCCAACTGACGAATGAAGGAATTTGTTTAATTAATTACTATTGATTTAGTTTTATCAAGCAAACTTTAATAGATTACAACCAGAATATGTCACTTACCGAGATTTATAAAAGTAGGATACATGAATGTGAATAAATAAGCAAGTATAAAATTTATTATGTCATCAATAAAACAGAAAAGGGCAAGCAACTGTGTTTGCCACTAGTATATCTGTTGGTCAATGAGTATTGCATCAACATAATGGATAACTAATAAATAAGTTGCTTTGTTATCTGATTCCAATGCCTTTAAAAATTGGTTTAAAAATCTGTATGGACAAGTAGAAAACACATCCTGAGAGGTGATTCTTTCAACAACCCTCTTCAAATTAAATGACTCTTAAGAAAAAAAATTGTTTTCAATATAGATTCAGCCCTTTAATATAGATGAGGGATTACAAAAACCTCATCGATAGTTTTAAAGCGGATTTAATTAGAATACAATTTAATATAATGTGAAAATTAAACAGTTGTCTGAAATCCTTCACCCTCTAGCTGAATGTCCAACAGCTGTGGATCATTGCACTAGCATTAAACACACGTTTTATTATTTTACATAAATCAGAAATCAGAATTTTATATTGTCATTGATCAAGTCTTACATTGGAATAGGCATTGTCAACATTTTAAATCAAAACTAACTTAATTTAACTATGAAATTATTCAATCATAACAGTTGAGTCAAAAAATTCCAAAAATTAGTCTCTTATTAATAGAGTAAAACGGATTTTCTACAAGCCAAGAGTAAATATTGGACTTAAATTTAGAAATGGTGGCTACTCTAATAGATTCAGGCAGCTTATTGTAAAACTTCACACAATTATTCTTAAAGAAATTACCAGTAAGGGCCAGCCTGTGTTGTGGAATGTCCAGTGTCATTTTGCTTCTTGTATTATATTTGTGTATGTCCTGCCTGGTGTGGAATTTATGCAAATTTGTTTTGGTGTAGATTAGGACAGTGTAAATATAAATATTAATGACTGTAAAAATGTGCAAATTGACAAAAAGTGGTTTACAGTGCTCCACAGGTCCAACCCCTACCATTGTGCTGATAATCTTTGTTTGTAGCAGAAGAATGCTATGAATGTGAGATGAATGACCACAAACAATAACACCGTACTGCAAATGACATTGAAATACCAACAGAACATCTTCATCTGTTCATGTGAATACAATACAGGATACAAGATACAAGATGGCTGACTCAGTATATAGAGCAAAGTTATTACTGAAAATACAAATACATAACAATAACACAAGCAACTAACAAAATGCGTATTCAATACTAGTGTTAGCATAAATATAGAATAAATAGAAATAAATAACTATAAGAAACAATATAACAAGAACAAATGAGCAAAATAAAACTTATAACATTCCAAAGACCGTATTAAACCATATACTATATAATCAAATAGAAAACAACATTTCACATTAAAGACAATTAGTACAAACAAAATGTATGTTTGAAATTATAATGTAAATTGAAAACGGGAGTATAAGTTAGGCTGGAGGAAACTGACATCTAATTTTTCTTTTCAGAGATTCCACGCTTTCTAAGAAGTCCACGGTACGTTGTTGCCTGCCAGCTCTTTGCAGTCGCACTAGAGTGCCGATTCTTCGAATGGTTAATCCATATGGATACGATCATACTCTGTGGACAAGAAACACACAGAAATACATTCCGGTCGTTGAACTAGTTACCTCTTCAGATTCTGTTTACTGGAGACTATACTGCGAAGGAGCACAAGGTACAGTGGGCTGTACTATTCATATAATTGTCATGAACGAAAGTAAAACGAACTAAACTTTAAAGATCCTGATTGGTTATGGTCAAAATAAGCATTTCCCATCCCAGTGCTTCCATCAGCCCAATGGCTATATTTTTCAAAACAGAATTAAATAATGGAAATTCAAAAGGTCTACAAAATTAAAAGCTTTTAATCTATATACAGTCACAAAATTCATCATACAATTTAATCTTCATGAGTAATTACATTTTCGACTAAACTTTAAACATGATACATTTACTTACTTTGTTTAGTATGTTTATCGTTTAACTAGATTGACGATATGGGGTTCATGGGGTTAGATATAAACTCTAAATATATTTTTGCTATAGTAATTTATTTATTAACAGTGATAAGTATCTAAATAATGTTGAATATATTTAAGAGTCTGATCACTGAGGGTGCCTCGGAAACAGTCCATTTCATCCACAGCATGGTTAGACTAGTAATTGTTTCTCAACTTAAATTTTGACCTCTCGATGACGCTCAATTACCCTTTAAGTAGCCCATACGGTGGCTGAAGTTGACATTTTCAGCGGACCCCAAATCACGAGTGATGTAGCACACGAAGAAAGAGATAGAGAGAGAACATTCAATGTCGTGTGTCAGTGGTAACCACAAATGGCAGGTTAAAGTTTTGCTGCGTTATTTTAGGTTGCATAACACATAGTAAGAATTTGTTGTTAAATTTAAATTTACATTTACTTTATGCAAAACAACATACCTTTTATTGAAGTACACGATATAGATTTAGGTAATAATAGTTATAAGAGGTAAATTAGCTATCCCTTAATTAAAATGTATTAGTTAACATCAATTTACGAGGTTTCTGGAATTGATCATTCGTTTGGTAAACTGATTGGTTTTCCATGTTTTCACACTTTTCCCTCCCATATTAAAATATTCATATACTGACCGCAATTATTTTTATAAATTGCCAAACATGAATGAAATAAGAAAAATGCTGAAAACATATACCAAAGTAATTTAAGTCCCTTATGAAATATGAGCTTTTTTGGTGCATTTGGTGTCTGGAATTTTTCGATACAAACAATATTTACCAGTTATAATCTTAGTTAAAAATCGGTTATATTGTTTTGTCTGATTATCAAAGGATTTCTTATCACGGATTTTTAAAACAGCTGTAAAAAATAAAATGTAAAATTTGGTAACGAAAACATAAAATCCTATCCTGGTTTTAATTTAGATTTAAAATGTGACATTTTCGATTAACAAAAACATTATAGTCGTTTTTCGGTACAATCCATCTCTTTTATAAACCTTTATAAGCCTGTTTCTGAAATGCCTCAAAATAGTATTGGGCAAACAGAGACCAGTAACAATCTTGGTTACACAGTGTCTTCGGAAAACCTTCCGGAAGTAAATACCGAGAGGGCAGAGTGATTTCGCCATTTGACTTTGCTTGGTTATGAACATATTACACAGCATATTGCCATTCTGGTGAATCAGATCGTCTGGTGTTCAAAAAAACGGAATAATCTAAAGAAACAAAAGACATTCTTTAATTTAGTCTGAAGATGACCTGTGCAACTGGTTGAAATCAATAGCCTTATTATCCTTTATGTATATTTACCTTCTTATACATAGACCCCTAACTAAGTTTAATATCCTGTGTTGTGGGACGTAGTTTGCTTTATCCTTTTTTAAATATTTTCCAAAATTCTATCTGATTGCATAGTATCCCACCTATTTCAAGATACAGTGTATTGTATGGCAACAATCGTTTTTTTAAGGAATCCTACTGAACAGGTATTGTGTCTGAGATAAAACTAGTCCTAACAAAAACTAATTGACGTTTCTTCCTCGACTTTGAAACGATCCTCAAACGCTGTAGAAGATGTCGCGCCAGCCATTTGCATCGCCAGAGATGTCTGTCGCCTTGTTACAGGCGGCGTGACAGCGACAGGGACAGCGTGACAACACGTGTCAGCGACATGTCGCCAGAGAGTCTTGTAGCGCCGCTTCCTCCGCTTCTTCATTATTCCACTTGTCAAAACTGGGATGCGTCGCCAAGAATCCCAAGGTATTGTCACAGGGTCAAGTTTAGAGTTCGGTTCACGGTTTGGTAAAAGGATTCAAACACAGAATCAGATGACGCTTCCCGTTTTGCATAGACGGAAGTCTGCTCTGCATATGTAGGTCCGCAGTGGGACTGGAAGTTAATTATTTCCCTAGTGCACTTGCTCCGAGATATATACCCATACCCAGTACTATCAAGGATACCTACGTAGTATGACTCGTATCAGACCTAGACCAAGAGACTTATATTCAGGAGTGTTGTAAGACTCGTGAAACTGTATAAAGTACAGCACTCCCCTAAATGCGCAAAGCGAAATGTTTACCTACGTACAGTGGTGTATTATGTTTACATGTATGGGACCAAAAGTCCATAAACGCTAGAAGATTTCTAGATCAATTACTACAATCTACAAACCATAAGCAAGAGTTTAAACCAGTGTTTATTTAAGTTAAATGTCAGCATGGTATAGTTATCTACACTCTACTCGGTGAACGAGTTTCTCACCGACCTTTGAAATAAAGACAAGGAGTTTTGGGGTGCTCTCGAGAATTGTCTGAGGTGCACGGATGAGAGTTTGAGTAAATGAGTGTACAGATGATTTAACTACCTTTTCCATGCAATTGCATGTATTGTTTACGGCAATAAAGAGAGGTTTGATTTAATTACATTACGAATATGTAAATTACTTTATGTATATGAAAGAATATTTGTCTCATTACTACTTTTCCACGATGGTGGATGGCATTTCACGCGAGTCCTGTATGCAGCGGTACACACGCACGCACCCACGCCCACAGTGGGTTTAAGTAATTACCACGAGTCGAGTATATCCCGACCGACTCGGCGTATCCCTCAAATATGTAACACGGAGCGGAAAGCGAGACAGTTCTCTTTCTCTCTCTCTTACTCGCGGCATAATCAATCACTGGGACATTCGCTCTCTCTCGCACACCGTCGTCGTCTCTCTCGCTCAGCCGGGGGATCGATACACCATTCTACAGTGCTGAAAGCTTTGATGCCTGTCAAGCCTTGGTGACTGACGCTATTATAAATAGCTACTAATGAACCACCCACGTTGCGCCGTGCGCCGTACCGGTCGCCAACTTTTTAATTATTATTGTTGCACTTTTTACGAGAAAAGTTTCAAACACACTTTCCTCATAGGGTTTGAAAAGTGCGCATTGATTGGTGGTTAGATACTGTATTTTAATTTTTAAATCTCGATTCGACATAGATATTTTTGTTCCGAGCGGGTGCGTGCTTTATGTCTTTACACGCGGCAACATTGTACGAACAATAGTTCACTAAATTACAATTTGGGAAAATTTCAAACACTTTTCATTTTAAAGAAGGATCAAGGTGGGCTTCCCTGTAACGTGCAAACGTAACCCCACAGTCCTAACCCCAACCCAAGTAATGGCTCGTGATGGCTTTGATTTGTCAGTCTGTCGACACTTATCTGGGACTTTTGGTAGCCTGTTTACTTCAATAGTACGATTTTCGTTCGATTAAGACTACAATTTCAAGCATGCGGTTGATAAGGTTTTTTATCCCTACAATATTTCTATTTTTTTATTTCTACGTTGTTCTTCATGATTTTATATCGTTTCTTTCACCAAGAATATTGTTTTGCCTATTTTTGAAGGCTCAACTTGAAATGAACGAGACCATTGCATTAACAAATTTTATGTTTTCGAGCTCTGCGAGTAAACTTCCGTTTAAATAATGAATTATTTGTCAGAAAATATTCACTAAAAGTATTGTCAGAAAGTAATCGAAGCTGGAAGCATGTTGACATAGTTCAAATATATTGCACGTTTTCATCCTTTTTATTTAAAATATGTGTATATGCTATATAAATTAGTGTTATATATGTTTCAACGTGTATTCCAATATTTATTTCCTTAAATAATGATTTGTTCATTCTTTCTATTCCAAAAAAGAGATATAATGTCTATTGCAAAGCAATTTCAATATATAGGGTGAGTTTTGAATGTCCCCGTACATGCTTTCTAAATTTGTTAAAATATTAACCCCAAACCATAGCCGAAGGTACATTTCAAACCATCTCTGTATGCCTTCATCAAGCAACAGTTTTTGTTTTAGTCAAACACTGAAATAATTATAACATTCATAAAGATTTGTATCAATATAATGCTAAACCCTACTGACAAATATAATTGTAAGACGAATTTGTTTTCAACTTTAAATATGTCAGTTATTAGCAATTTTTTACCGGGAAAATCTTGTTTTTGTAATTTATGACTGTTTAAAAAATTATTATTTAGTTTGTTTTAAGTTTTTTGTTGGAATTTTTTATCAGTGGTGTCCTCACATGTTATTATGGTGGCGGTAAACTATGGTGCCATGCAACTAATACCTACTTTTATAGTTTGGGAAGTACACTTGTTTTGTATACACAATTCCTTTTAAGCAAATTTATGTTAATACTAAGATATGTGGTTATTAGTCAATCCAAGCAAACCATTTTAGATAACAATTTCAATGGCGGTAAGCGGCTTGTAGCATCAAAACCAGGGCCCAGTATTGTTTCTGATGGCTAAATAAAAAGATACGCATAAGTCTATTTTATTTTGAATGTTAGTGAATTTCCCCTACATCGAAGTGCATTTTTCAGCTGCATATTTGCACCATTGGATTTAGCTTAAAAAACAATTTAGTTTTGGAATTATTTCTCTAGATAAACTGGTTACGGAGATAATAAAAATGCAACTAACAGCGTTGTCCATTGTCATTCTTATAGAGAATAAGTACAATTTTCATCTCGCTTGTTTATGAGTTTAAATTGGTATGTGGTTTAACCTGGTTTTTGTTTATTGACATTTGCCTAAAAACCCATTTTTTTGGTTGGTGGCCCTAGTGAGTTTAGCGTAGGCCTGATGCTCAACCCTAATTTTTTTCTTATGGATAATATAAGGTACGTCCAATATAAAGTGAGTTCCGTTTGGAAACAAAAATAAATCAAAGACAGATACCAGTAAAACAATTTATTCTACTAAATTCTACAGCTCTTAACGCTATCACTTGACATAACCCCCGTGATTTTCGAGGCAATTTTCGTACCGTGGCACAAGTTTTCGTATGCCCTCCTCATAGAGCTTTGCCACCTGTTTCTTTAACCATGTGGTAACATGTTCTTTTAGCTCATCATCGTTGTGACCATGGAAACATTTCAGATGCAACAAGAAATGACAGTCACTAGAACAGAGGTTAGGGCTGTACGGAGGATGGTCTGACATGTGTGATCCACGGTGATCAATACTTTAGCAACGATGGTAAGCTAAAATAACATGTTTACCACATGGTTGAAGAAACAGACGGCAAAGCTTTATGAGGAGGGCATATGAAAACTTGTGCCACGGTACGAAAATTGCCTCGAAAATCACGGGGGTTATGTCAAGCGATAGAGTTAGAGTTGTAGAATTTGGTAGAATAAATTGTTTTTCTGTATCTGACTTTGATTTATTTATGCATTACCAAACGGAACTTACAGTCTGGACTCACCTATAGTAATTAAATTTGTATATTTTTGTTATTTATAAATATATATATTAATGGAATCTGACATATGGCTTTATCTGGTTGTGATCCATTGACATTTCCATAAATACCTATGAGAGGTCTCATTACAGCAAACCTACATACAGCATACTCAGCCGTTTTTTGATTTTTTTTTATGGAAAATAAATCAAATGCCATATTTATCTCACTTATTTATAAATATTTGTTTATAAAACTCGGTAAGTGCCTCACGTAGTGGTGGGATTAATCCCATATTTGTTATGTTTTTCTTGTGCAGGATTACACATTTCTCCTACTTTTAGTTATGCGTATAAAACAAGTTATCTGACCTCATCTGGAAGCACTTTGTTGCAATTTGAGGAAACAATTTTACCATCTAACTAAAGTATTTTCATTAAATGTTTTATCAAGGGGGTTTAACTTTCCTTCTTTATGGCGTTCAGATTTGGTAAAATTTTCATATTAAATAAACAAGCAGGTTCTTTAAGGGGGTTATTTAACGTTCTAATGGTCCAATGCTGAAGCTTGATGTGTCAATTTATCGAGAAATCTCTTATTATTTACATCCGTTAACAGAACTACGTGACTTCAGAGAGACCTTCAAGGCTTAAAACATATTGTTATCGAAGGAAATAAATAAATTTAATTGAATATCAAACAAACGTTGATACATTAAAAAATTTCAATGCAACAGGAAGAACGGGTGTTACACTCATTAAAATCAAATGATACTGGAACGACAACTCATTGTGCATTTGGTCTGTTGTGAAATTCAGAAACATGAGAAGAACGTTTACTCGAGTTCAAGTAGCTAAACTGTTTCCAAGAATACAGGTTTGCTGCAGCGGGTTACTTTTGTCATAACCAAAACGAATCACACGATCTCCTGCACCACTCGACACTCGAGTTCCCATGATTCGCTGATCCCCAAGATGGCAGGCAGGATCCGCAGGAGCAGGGTTAAGGCGGAATCAAGGGTCGAGGGAAGGACAAAGGGCCCGTCAGGGAAGGGATGAGGGTCGGAGCGCTGTCAAAATGGCGTCACTCCACACATGACCCTCACAGCTGACGCGATGGAGGGTTCAAAACTCAAAACGGCAGACATGAGCGCTTGTAATCCCCGGCCCTCCGTGTATGTTGATCCGTCGGAATTATCACTGCCCATAATTTACCGGTTTTTCTCTCCTGTTTGGGGTTTCAATCAAAATAAGCTTATATGATTCACCACTGTAATATCTCCGGTACTCGCGACGCTGGGGTGAAAGGGGGTGACTGTATTAGCTGCCATATTCTGGATTGAATTTAATAAAATATATTACACCTGAAAGTGTAGGAAATGTTTATCTTGTTACAGTTATTCGATTGTACTGGGACACAATATACACTATGAATGGGAAAGTACTTATAGAATAGAGTTTTCAGCTCACTAACGTTAAAAATTAGTAAATAGTTGAAAACAAAACTCTGTTGACGCTAGTAATAATGGGTTTTAATTTGCTGTATAGTTTTGATAGTTCTCATGACTCGCTAATCGTTATCACTGAAATATTCTGATTTATAAACACTTTTTTCTTTATTCACTCAGGTGATCTAACTGCATTCATCTGAGATGTGAGATTGCGTTTTTTACGACAAAGATTTATTTTAAACCAAATACTAGCATTAGGTTCTACCGAGAAAACCCCAGTAATATTTTAGTTTTGACTTAGTTTTGAGCAGTCGTCAAAGAAGTAATACAAGTAAATTTCAAAGAGTTACAATAAAATCAGTCCATCACGGCATATAATTTGTGGGAACTGTAATTTCAACATATAAATTTGAGAGAACTGTGATTTCAACATCTACATTTTAAGTTCTATTGTAAAGGAAATCAAAGTGTGCTTGAAAACATTACAATTAATTGAAACTACTAATTTGCAAATATAAATCAAACTGTTTGAATCAGAGAATTAAAAAATATACTTACAAATTTATCGAGCTGTCCCTTCAATTCCCTTAAGCTGGAGACATCTAACAAAATATCAAGTAAGCTGCAAAAACGTCAAAACATATCATTCTAATCGTAAGTGCTTAATTTTGTCTTCTAAATTAATAGATTTTTAAATGCTTACTTTAATATGTTTTAAAGTCTCAATCAAATGCCACAAGCGTTTATAAATCGCCCCACAAAAAGAAAACGCGTTGCTGCCGTTTCAAAGAGATCTAATTGCAACTGAACAAATGATAAGAAATAAACCAATTTGTTTATTATTTGTCAAAGGACGAGGATATCCAGACCCTAATTTACCGTGCTTATCAAAATCAGTGAAAGTGATACCACATTACCGTTTACTTTACTAATTAAATAGTAATTCTCCTACTCCCCGAGAGGTATACCAAGTTGAAATTTGCCAAGGTTATTTTACATAAGGTCCCTCCGATCTCAGGGATTCGTCTCTAAGACTTTATTTCGAGGTTAATCTGAAGGTAATCAAGTTTTAGGCTTGAATGGATCAGATGATTACTAAAACTCTTATCAATTTAACGAGATGGTGTAACAGGTTCACCATTACCCTTACTCAGCATATAAATCTCTGAGAGGTGGCAAGACGAATAGATGTAGTGAATTCGCTCTCCATGGTAATAAAATAAAAACTATGCCAGTTCATCTTATAATAGTTTACACGGGTGAAACCGTAATAACAATTAATTGCTATACTACGTGTATTCAAAACTATCTTTCCAAAAATATGAACAATTACAACCGTACTACTTTGGTAGCTTACATTGATATGAAAATTGAAAAAGTGAGATGTGTTTAGAAAATGGATGAACAAATTTGTATTCCCGAATTTAACTGGCATACGTATATAATCATTGTCTCACTGTTACGCACATAACGGCAAATATCACAGCCAACAAAGTTTGACCTTATTCCAACCCCCTCGACGAAGATTCACCCCTTTTCACAACTACTCCCCAGACACAAAACACGAACAAGATTAATTAACCGACGGAACCGTCTGAAAATCGATTTTCAACTCAAACTGGCGGAAATTGGCGAGAGCATTGTGCTCCAGTTTTGGTGGTCCGAGGGGCCCTTGATTAAAACGTCAGACGACTGCAGCGAGTTTAGTTGTGCGAGGATTGCTGCTGAGGGGGGGAGGGGGTATGGGGGTAAAGTGTAATTACAGAGGTATCAAATGGGGCGGACGGACGCCACTCTACGAGAAAATTGGATAAAGAAAGTTGGGCTGATAATTAAGTTGTTATCACGGAAACGCGACGTCCCTCCCACCCATCCGGGAGAAATCTAACTCGATTGTGGAAGTGAGTCGTCTCGTTCCTTCTGTTTGGGGTGAAATAAGTCTCATCCTTATATAAAGTAAGATATGAAATCTGAAGAATTCTTCCTACCTGAAACACTATCCCAATATATAATAGCGTAAAGCAGAAATGCTAAATGTGTGTCTTTGCACAGGTTTATGAAGCTCCATACAACCTACACGCTAAAATAGAAAGAATGAAAACCCCGTTCTTTTGATAGAGTGGATTAGGTGTTCACTCCGAAAGAATGGATATCCACTCTCAATAAATGGAAAAATTTCATTTTTTTTAAATAGTGAAAATTTTGTTCATTAAAAGATGACTCTTTTATTCTTTGAAAAAATGAGTTTGCAATCGTCTTTTGAAAGAGCGAAATTCATTCTTCATTCGAATGGCTTTGAGATGGGAAGTCTCAACGAGAGTTCCGCCATATTGGTTTGGTTTTGTTGACAGTTTACTTAGTTTTGAGGTTATGTGACGCTCATCAACGAGCAACCGGACCAACGAGGTTGGTTTTATATTGCATAACGGAAGAAATCAAGGTAAGTTAGTTAAAATAAATTGTTATTACTGTATATAAATATCATTCACACCGGCTATAGCATAGTGGATGGACTTGATCTAGGTAAGTTAAGTTACTGGTGAATTAATGTTTTCACAAAATACGTGAAAAGTCTTAAGACTCAATAAGCTGTATAAGGGTTATCTTATTGTAGGTATTACTTGAATTGGGTACAGTATGAAAAGCGCCCACCAAAAAGTAAATTGATTTCTTATATTTGGTAACAGTACTATGTAGGCTAAAGGTATTTAACTGTTTGATAGCAAAACTAGTTAGGCCTACCCCCTCCAATTTGCATGCACTGATTATTAGTAAGTTATAGTAATCAACCAATAAACTATAAATGAAACCTAATGGTGTTTAACAATCAGGTGTGATAAATTATTGCTGTATGACACAATCACTCATTCCAATGGAGTCACTAAGGAAGGATTTTGAAATCAGAAATCAGAAATCAGATATTTATTGTCATTCGACTTTTACAAGCATTGACAAACGTCATTTACAAAAAAATTTGACATAGAAAATATAACTAACTCATACCACAAAGTTCAATACATTACAAAATTATAAATGTCAACGATAAAAAAACAATAATTACTTCTTGTCAATAAAATACTCAGACACACTGTAGTATTCCTTAGCAACCAAAAAGGATCTCAGCCTCCTCCTAAACTTACCCACATCAGTTACTGCCATTAGATAGGATGGGAGGGAATTGTATAATTTAATGCCTGCATACAAAGTCTGGTTTTTGAAAAAGGTAGTGTTGTGACGGGGAATTGCCAGGGATCCAGCATTACGAAAATGAAACCTAGAAATGTGGCCCATCTGAAAAAGTGTTTGTTTTTAACCAAAAATGAAAGAGTTTCAAAAATATAAATACAGGGAAAAGTCAGTAAGTTATTTTCAGAAAAAATACCCCTGCACGACCCAAGCCTTGCCATTCAAAAAATCAGTCGTATCGTATTGCTTTCTTTTGTAACCGAAACAGTTTCTTTGTACGAGCTGATTAGGCACCCCAAATTGGAATGTCATACCTGATGTGTGGATACAAAAAAGAAAAATAAGCAGTTAGAAGAACCCTAGTATCAGTGAACTGAGCAAGTCTTCGAAGAGTAAAAATACCACTATTCATCCTACCGGAGACCTTGTTAATGTGTTTGAAATAATCAAGTCGAGAATCCATGGTAAGTCCTAAAAAATAATTTTTTTCTCATGCATCTATTTCAAAATATCCTAAAATAATATTTGAATTATCAGAAATGCCATCAGAACTTCTTAATTTAAAATCAATAAACTTGGTTTTATCGGAATTTACAGAAAGTTTGTTTACAGCCACCACTGAAGAAGAAGACTACTCTGCAAAAATTTATTGATTTCATGATTTTCTCGAGATATATCGTTGACACTGAGCGATGTATCGTCGGCAAACAGACACAGGTCACATCTAGGCACACTACCAGCAATGTCATTGATAAACATCAAGAAGAGGATCGGTCCAACGACCGTACCTTGAGGAACTCCAGAGTCAACTACTACTTCTCCAGATTTCCGTGAAGCAATACAGCCTTGTTGGTCAATATAATTTATTTGCACTGTCTGTGTTCGCCTTAGGATAAAAGCAGTAATCCAATCCAAAGCAACACCCCTGATACCAAAATGTTCCAATTTCTTCAGCAAAAGGCTGTGGTTCACCATGTCAAAAGCCTTTCTCAGATCTAAGAACAATCCAAAAACATGTTTGTGGTCGTTAAGTGCTTTAGAAACAGTAGAAATAAAATTGAACATTGCATCAACAGTGGAGGTGTTTTTATCAAAAAGCCAAACTTTTTATCAAAAAGAACATTATTAAAAACCAAGAATGGGTAAACCCTGTTGAGAAAAATATTTTCTAAAATTTTAGAGAAGGTTGATGTTATAGAGATAGGGCGATAGTTGTTTTTATCAACGACACTGCCCTTCTTGTGAAGAGGTTTGACTACAGCGGATTTTGGAGATTCAGGGAATACCCCCTGTTCAAAAGAAGAATTAGAAATGTGAGCAAGAGGACATACAAGAAGATTGGCAACCTGTCTGAGTAGTCTTGAAGACATGCCGTCTTTGCCAGCAGAGTCACTGATTTTCAAAGAGCTCATGGTGTCCATTACTTCGCTCTCACCTGTAGGATTTAGAAATACCCCCGTCGCAGCAAACCTGCATACTCAGCAAATTTCCAATGGAGATATAAATGTCTTAATACTACATAAAGCCACTTACCAAGTTTCATAAAAATATATTCACAAATAAGCGCTATATACAATTTTAATTATTCTCCATAAGAATAACATTGGGGCTGAGTACGCAGGTTTGCTGCAACAAGGAACACAAAAAATGGGTTTTTATGCTAATGTCAGTGTAACTCAACTAGGTGAAGTCGTATACCAGTTTTTATTCATTTATGTTCATAATTAAGGGAGACAGAGCATTTAATTATTATCCATAAGAATAACATGGGGGCTGAGTACGCAGGTTTGCTGCTACGGAAAAATTATGCAAAAACATTTTTTTGGAGCAAATATCAATAGACCTCAACGAGATGAAGCTGTATACCAAGTTTCGTCAGTATACGTTCATAAATAAGCAAGATAAAAAAATTTTCTTTTCCTCCATAAGAATAACATTAGACAACGTACTGTGTTTAGCACTTTCAATATCTCGGTAACCAATTAACGTAGAGGAATGATCGAAATACCAAATTGTGTGTTTTTTTAAGCTGAATCGAATGGTCAAAACTAAAATTTGACTTTTCAAAAATTATATGTAAAAAATTCAAATAACCCATTTTTGGGGTACAAAACCCCCCCAAAATACCCCTTCGGATAGGCGATCTGTCTGGTTTTCGAACTTAAAGTCATAAATGCTGCTTTACATATTTATACCAAATTTCGTCAAAATCGGATCATTTTTACGAGAGTTATCGTGTTCACGGACACATATATACAAGGTGTACATAAAGTCCCGCACGGGTTTAATATTTTCTGAACGATAACAGATAAATCAATAAGATTTGGTACATCAACACTACACCTAAAAATCTACTTTTTGAAGGAACTATCAGTTTTCTGTAATATCATGGGGACGTCCCGCAAGGAGTCAGAAAGAAATCTTAAATAGGAGCATAGGTCGATATGCACATCATATTAAAGGGCTTATCTAGCAGAGTTGAATGCCGCAAACCGCACTTAAAAAGGTTGATCCAGTAAAAATGGCGGCTGTTCAAAGGTTTTATTAAAAAAAAGATAAGATCTTTCTAATAGTTACTGTTACCAGTTTTTCCCCGTTATCAATAGATTTTGACCAAATTTGTAACCCTTGAAGATAACTAACGTCATAATTCACTTCTGTATTGACAGGCATAATGTAGTATTTAGCTGCAGTATTCATTTAGTTGCAGTTTTGCTTTAATGGGGTTGTAGCTACTAATAAAATGTAACCAAGTAAAACCTTTGAACAGGCGGCAATTTTTACTGGATCGACGTTTTTTAGTGCGGTTTGCGGCATTAAACTCTGCTAGATAAGCCCTTTAAAGTGATGTGCATATTGACCTATGCTCCTATTTAAAATTTCCTTCTGACTCCTTGCGGGACGTCCCCATGATATGACAGAAAACTGATAGTTCCTTCAAAAAGTAGATTTTTAGGTGTAGTGTTGATGTACAAGATTTGGTACATCAACACTACACCTAAAAATCTACTTTTTGAAGGAACTATCAGTTTTCTGTCATATCATGGGGACGTCCCGCAAGGAGTCAGAAGGAAATTTTAAATAGGAGCATAGGTCAATATGCACATCACTTTAAAGGGCTTATCTAGCAGAGTTTAATGCCGCAAACCGCACTAAAAAAGGTCGATCCAGTAAAAATTGTAATATATATATATATTAAAAATATTAAACCCGTGCGGGACTTTATGTACACCTTGTATATATATATATATATATATATATATATATATATATATATATAAATATATATATATATATATATATATACAAGGTGTACATAAAGTCCCGCACGGGTTTAATATTTTTAATATATATATATACAGTATCGAACAAATGGTGTTTTTGGGGTCTGGGGACCTCAAAACGAAAAGTTATCATGGTCCCGGGCCTAGGTCTTACCATGCCGACTACGGTAATAGTTTCTTCCCTATAGGGGAAATTCTCTAAAAGAGAAAAGGAAACACGTCGAACATTGACGGGAAGGTCCAGGGTCATAGGAGAGCCATCATCATGCTTGCCTCCAATACTGGAGAAAAACGTATTAAATTCATTTGCTACTTCTTCGGGAGAGTGTAAAAGATTTTATAGGGAGTAACGTTCCCATCACCACCTTGTTTAACTTACTACAGCTGGCCATCAAGTCATCTTCGTTCAGTCCTAAGTTTAATCCATTCAAAGTAGCTGATAACCTCTAAACATAGGCCTAATGACCTGTTTGTAGCCAATTAGGGCCTTTATAGACTAGACTAAACAAATTTATCATTAGCTTGCAACGACTATCTTACTGGTAGCAAACACAGGAGGCCTAGAGTATGGGCGTTGGAGTAATCAAATATAGGCTAAGTTATTTTAAGTCTAACTCAAGAAAAGGCCTACTTTCGTATTATCAGGAGGGGTACGCTTAGTTTAAGCAATTCTTTTTAGCGAATTTCCCCTATAGGGAAGAAGCTATTACCGTAGTCGGCATGGTGAGACCTAGGCCGGGGACCATGATAACTTTTCGTTTTGAGGTCCCCAGACCCCAAAAACACCATTCGTTCGATACTGTATATATATATATATATATATATATATATATATGTGTGTGTGTGTGTGTGTCCGTGAGCACGATAACTCTCGTAAAAATGATCCGATTTTGACGAAATTTGGTATAAATATGTAAAACAGCATTTATGACTTTAAGTTCGAAAACCAGACAGATCGACCTATCCGTGGGGGTATTTTGGGGGGGTTTCGTACCCCAAAAATGGGGTTTTTGAATTTGTTACATATAATTTTTGAAAAAGTCAAATTTTAGTTTTGACCATTCGATTCAGCATAAAAAACACACAATTTGGTATTTCGATCATTCCTCTACGTCAATTGGTTACCGAGATATTGAAAGTGCTAAACACAGTACGTTGTCTAATGTTATTCTTATGGAGGAATAGAAAATTGTTTTATCTCGCTTATTTATGAACGTATACTGACGAAACTTGGTATACAGCTTCATCTCGTTGAGGTGTATTGATATTTGCTCCAAAAAATTGTTTTTGTATAATTCTCCCGTAGCAGCAAACCTGCGTACTCAGCCCCCATGTTATTCTTATGGATAATAATTAAATGCTCTGTCTCCCTTAATTATGAACATAAATGAATAAAAACTGGTATACGACTTCACCTAGTTGAGTTATATTGACATTAGCATAAAAACCTATTTTTTGTGTTCCTTGTTGCAGCAAACCTGCGTACTCAGCCCCAATGTTATTCTTATGGAGAATAATTAAAATTGTATATATCGCTTATTTGTGAATATATTTTTATGAAACTTGGTAAGTGGCTTTATGTAGTATTAAGACATTTATATCTCCATTGGAAATTCGCTGAGTATGCAGGTTTGCTGCGACGGGGGTATTTATTGAATTAACTTATTAACATTTCGGCTGCAGTTTAGTTTACGGCCTACAATCATTCGATTTAAATTTTTGATTACAATTATCGATATATCGATTAGGTTATTTCATTAGATTGTTAAAGAAAATCGATTATCAATTACTTTGTTATTCTTTATTGTTTTTATTTACATTAATTTTTATTTGGCAAGTGCTAAGTACCTTATTGTAATATGAATTTCCGTGAAATTTGTCAAAATGTATTAATAAATTAATCAATGTCACAAACTGTGATTTCCTCATTTGCGAAACAAGCACAAGTATCATTCAAACAAGTGGGCCACAATTACAGATTGGCTATCGTTTTCCAGGGAGGTTCGTTTAAATTGCTTGGTTTATTTATTCATCTCTGTTTTGTTTAATTTAGTTTAATTTTATTAAATATTCTTTTATCTTTTGTTAGAGTCACGATATTTTTATTTATAAATTTAACTTGTGTTTACAATTTGTGCGATATAAAAAGAGCTGATAAAACGATACTTCTTAATATCGATATTTTCAATTGCCAGTAGTTCGATATATCGATATTTTTAATCGAGAATTTCAATCGAATAAATGTGGGCCGTAAACTAAACTGCAGTCGTAACATAACAGCTGCAGCTCGTCAATGCAAGTATGTATCTAGTAAAGTACTTACCGCGGTTTCTGTAGGTACCGGTATGCGTGATTAGGATATACTTACGCAATCTGGAACAGATGTAGGCATATGAGTACGGTTTCATATGCAGTTTGATTATTTTCAACTAATATTTTATACAGCAACACCCTATAACAATTAACTATTGGAGGTTGCCCTTACCTAATCCATTGCCAACTGAAAATTATATTCTTTGCAATAGGCTAATACAATTTGTTTGTTTTCAGGTACGGCCTACCCTACACTGCGGTGGTAACTGACCAGTTTCAGTTAATTGATCAGCAAAACCACAGATCAGGGAACAACTTGTAACAGGGAATTCAAGATGTCGTGAACTACCATTGAGAATATCAGTAACACCCCTCCACGTGACATAGGCCTATTGAAATTTTTCCGCTGAAAGGAAAGGAGAAGGTTGAAGTCAGAGAAAATCTTCGTTCCGAGTCCTACAATAGATACTTCATCAAAATTTATATATGTTTAGGGAAACATTACCTGGTGACAAAATGCCAGTGTTATAAGTGAAGTGTTTGTGCCATTATTATACATTTAAAGTAAGATGTGTCAGTTCCTGACAAGCAGCTAAAAAGACACACGAGCCACTTGAAGAGACATTTCTTACGTGAACGCTGCCAGGTGTAAAACTTTGAAACCACACCGAGCGCTACCCGTGACAAATTTTAAAATCACAGCGCCGTCTACAGCTTGATGAATTGTAACTTTTACTTAGTTCGATACGCTATGGGTTTCTAATGGATATGACACTGGATTCACGGTCATGCGGTCCCAGGTTCAATTCTGCATTTTCGTGTTTACTTTTTAAGGTACCAATTTTTGTTACATTTTACACAAACCTATTTTTTTAGTATGTTACAAAGAAAAGAGCCACCATAAAGCGCTCTGCGGAGTTAGGTTAGGTTATTTTACTATAATTTGTTCGTAAATGTAGCGTAATTGTTTAGAATATAAGTAGGTTTTCTCTGTTTACATTTGAAAATACTACATTTCATAGTTTTCTCATAATAAAGCATCTGTTTTAGATAGTTCGTTCGTCATCGTTCGTTAGTAGGGGGCAATAGCCGATACAGAACCAGCACAGGCGCGGTGAGGAGCAAGTGAGGAGCCCCCCCCGTCACGTGACCCATTAACCTAACTTAAACCTGGCACCTGGCGTGAGGAGCCTGAGGAGCCCCCCCCCCGTCACGTGACCCATTAACCTAACTTAAACCTGGCACCTGGCGTGAGGAGCCTGAGGAGCCCCCCCCCCCGTCGCCAGCGGCACTTTTCGTGATGACCTTGAACATGAGGAAAAAACTAATAACTAGCCTATTTATCCACCGATTCCCACGGGACTTTTTCCAGAGTGTAGGCCTATCCCAGAGGAAGCGAATGACGTAAGAACCCCATAGATCCGCCATTAAACAAGGCCGCTATTAATTTATAACCGCGTTTTCCTTATGGGATCTCAGCTGTTTACCGACCGATTTTGACGAAACCTCACCACATGTCAGGCGGCGGCCTAAGTAAACCATCGCTTAAAGAAAATTGAAAATCCACCGTTAAACGGACCCGCTATTAATTTATAACCGCGTTTTCCTTATGGGATCTCAGCTGTTTACCGACCGATTTTGATGAAACTTCACCACATGTCAGGCGGCGGCCTAAGGAAACCATCGCTTAAAGAAAATTGAGAATCCACCGTTAAACGGGCTCGCTATTAATTTTTAAACGCGTTTTCCTCATGGGATCTCGACTGTTTGCCGACTGAATTTGATGTGACTTCACTACACGTTGTATGCCGGCTTGACTAAGCCAAACTGCGAGCGGCTCCGCGGAGTCACGTGTCGAGGCGCGTGCTAGGGCCTACGTGACCACCCGGGGCTGTTTACTCATCAGCGGTCCCGGGAACTGTTTACCGCTAACATTCCACTGCGAAGCTCCTCCGGAGGGCGACAGCGGGTGAAAGCGGTGTTCGAGTCAGTCTTGACCAGAGCCGCTTCCATAATGGACGCCCTTACTGTGGAAGTCTTTGTCAACGTTCCCAACATCAGCCGGTACCTCCTGCTCGGACCGGAGTACCTTACTCCCACAAGGACTCGGGTCGAGGAGGCGATGAGGAGAGGCGGTCACGTCTTCCTCAGGCCGGGGCGGGGGAGTCCAGCCAGTCCCGTGATGTCCTCCCGTCGTTACGACCCGGGGGACCCGGCGCAGTGGGACGAGGTTCTGCAAGTGCTGCAGTTAACTCTGAACCAAGGTGGCATGGCGGTGTTGGACGTCCAGGAAAACTATAGAAGGCCTGGACAGTAACCGGTTAAACCCCAAACCGGTTACTGTTACCCCAACCCAAAGACCCAAGACCCTCTGTCCTACCACATAACCCTCTGTCCTACCCCAACCCATAACCCTATTCCCATCCCACCCCAATAAAACTAGCAAGGGTGGAGTGAGGGCCCACCGGATTCAGCATGCAGGTGAGGAGCTTCACGTTTACGGAAGCTTCTAGAAGGTCCACTGGAGCGCGCGACTCGGCTATAAAACCGAGGAAGAGCCGCGCGCGCGACCTCAGTGTTGTTCGAGGCGTCACCATGAACGGTAACGGAGTCAGTGCAGCTGAAGTGGACCAAACGATCCGCTCCTTCCTAGAGGAGCTGAACGCAATGAACGATGAGCACGCCAACGCACCACCAGTACAGCAGGGATGTGCGTCAAAGAAGAAAAAGCTCGATGGGTGGACTGTAAAGAGGAAGGAAGTGCCTATCGATTCCCCGACACTGTGCTGGTCCGCTGGCGGATATCAGTACACCGTGAAGAACCCTAGCAACAGCGGTAACGTACTGTTGAAGATGAATGTGTTCAAAGGAGGTCGCCCCACGTTCAGTTGCGGCTTGTACTTGGACGAGGAGCGAAACGATGAAATATGCATATGTCTAGAGGACCTGCTATCCAGATTGCAAAACCTATGGTTGGCAAATAGCGAGACGGGAGAGTCACGATACGACGGGATCACTAGGACCGCTACTCCTCTACCCACCTGGCGAAAGACCGATTGCGTCATCTCAGGGAAAACCAAGAGGAGCGCACACTCCAGGCGCGTTGTCCAGTAAACGAGAGAGCGTGGAAACTTCCACTAAGCAACCGAGATACTTCTAGAACAATCCACTTGTTTACGCAGTAAAGCTTTCCATTACGTCACTCTTCCTGGAATTGAGCGTGGAAACTTCCACTAAGCAGTTGATAACCGAGACGTTTCTAGAACAATCCACTTGTTTACGCAGTAAAGCTTTCCATTACATCACCCTTCCTGGAATTGAGCGAGTAACTATGTCAACATGTTGTTGATACGCGCGAGTCGGCACGTAGACACCGCTAATAAAAGGCGACTCGGCGGCGAGAGCCGGTCATTCTGCATCCAGCCGCTGCGCCATGCTCAACACGGACCACAAGATGGACCTCAGGACAGCCCTCAACAGCTGCAAGGCCGCGGGTTACACTCGCATCGCAGATCTGCAGGACAACGCGGTGTACCCGATTCGCTCGTTCGAGCGGGTAGACACACCATATGGCGAGGCGGTTATGGCCACCTTGGAGGGTCTTGTCGGCGACGACCCGATCCGGATTTACATGCCTCGGCGGTACCTCACGGTCTTGGACGACAACGCCATCTCCCAGTACAACGTTGGCGTGGGGCCGAGGACGAGCCTTGTAAAGAGGAGCGGCCCTCCTGGCAGCAAACTTCCTTTCCTGGAATTTGTTTAAATAAACGGTATTTCCTATTCCCTTATTTCCCTTCAATATTAAAAAAAAATAAAAATAAATCAAATAAAAAAAAAGCAAGAAAAGAATTTAGTTTTAAGAGCCGAGGTGGCGGTGCATGGCAGTCAGTAGACGCCATGGACTTGAGGTGGAAACACCCGTTCACCGCCATCGTGGCTGGGCCATCGGGCAGTGGCAAGTCGCACTTCGTGGCTCGCTTCATAGAGCACGCCGACCGCATGTGTGATAAGCGGTTCGCCCGCATCACTTGGCACTATGGCAGTGGTGGCGGCGGTGGTAAGAGCCGTGCGGACTCTGCCGTGCGCTACGTAGCCGGCCTGCCAGACCTGGACGACTACGACGGTAGCGAGCCCGCCCTGGTCATCGTCGATGATATGATGCGCGAGGCTGGTCCCGGCGTGGCGGACCTGTTCACCAAGGGCTCGCACCACCGCAACATGAGCGTGTTCTTCATCACGCAAAACCTGTTTCACCAGGGCAGGGGCCAGCGCGACATATCGCTGAACGCTCATTACATAGTGTGCTTCAAGAATCCCAGAGACCGCGCTCAGATCAAACACCTGGCTCGCCAAGTATACCCGGAGAACCCCAAATTCGTGGAGGAGGCTTACGTGGACGCCACGCGTGATCCGCACGCCTACCTGCTCATAGACTTGAAACAGTCCACGCCTGAAGAGATGCGCGTACGTTCAGCCATTTTCCCAGATGACCCGGTGAACTACGTGTATCTGCCTAAGAAGAAGTGATAAATAGGCCGAGCGCACGCCAGTGTCAGTCATCATGTCACACCGCGTGAAGAAAGACACAGCGCTGCTGAGGGCCCTAGTACACGCTACGCCCAAAGAACGCAAGGCCCTGTTAAAAGCGTGCGACGAGAGTCGCATCAAGTCATTATGCGAGTGCGCGTATAACGTGCTTCGCGGAAACGTACCGCTTTCTCCCTGCCTCAAACGCAAATTGAGCAAACACAAACAGGCGCTCAGACGGCTGGTGAAACGCGGCGAGGGTTGGGCCAAGAAGCGACACTACCTCGTCCAACGGGGTGGAGGGATCCTCCTACCTCTGCTGTTGAACGCTGTTCTGCCCGTTCTAGCGCAGAAGCTAATCGGACATGGAGTACGCTAGGAAAATGGTGGTTGTACCGCAGGAGCTCATCGAGAGATTGCGAGAAGGACCGGGACCAGGGCCGGGACCAGGACCAAGAGGAGGAGCAGGTAGCGCCAATAAGCCAGCCAGCCTGGACGCTGAGATGCATCGCATATTGAGCGACAAGCGGCTGGACGTTACGGAGAAATGGAAACAATATCGGCAGGAGTTACAGCGGTTCCTGCACTTTTCCGCGGCTAAACGTCAACCCATAGGTCTGTCAATCATCGAGGGTGAGGAGAGGGAGGAGGAGGAAGCGGCGGGAGGTCCGAGTCAGATGAAGTGCGAGTCTAGCGCCTCGGCGGAGGAGGATATTGTGGAATCGTTCTCAAAAATCTACAGGCCGGTGGCGCGCAACTTGTTACGATTCATGACCCGGCAAGGCAGCCCCATCGCCTGGGACGCCAGTGGGGCGGTGTACGTGGACAAGGTGAAGATCTCCGGATCCAATATAGTGGACATCGCACACAGCATAGTGAGAGCGCGAAGGGCGGACCGATTGCCTACCGGCTGGCATCAAGTGATGGTCGCCTTGAAGGACATGAACGTGCCCAAAGAATACGTGAGCAATCCCACGGCGTTGCGTTACTTAGGCGTTGGGCTGGACTTGGCATCGAGCCCCTGGGGAGACACGACGGCCTCCTCGACACCTCTGCCACCGAGGTTGACACCGATACTGGACCGCCTGAGACCGCGACCTCCGGCGGCCAGGAGAAGGATAATAACCGAGGAACCCGACCGGGAATCGTCATTGGACAACTGGGAGCTGTTCTTACCGTAATGGAGAAGCTGTACTACGACCCGAGCCAGCCCGGTTCCCTCGGCGGGGTGGCCGCACTGGCCAGAGCCGCGCGCCTACCGAAACGTCGGGTAGCCGACTGGCTGCGCGCCCAGGACACCTACACGCTGCACAAGCCAGCGTGCAAGCGGTTTCCTCGCAACCGCTACGTCGTGTTTGGGCCCCGGGAGCTGTGGCAGGCGGACCTGAACGACATGCGCGGCCTGAGCCGGTACAACGACGGAGTCAACTACCTGCTGACTGTGATAGACGTATTCAGTAAGCGGCTGTTCGCGGTACCACTGAAGAGGAAAAGCGGGCCTGAGGTGGTTGCTGCATTTGAGGGAATATTCGCTGAGGCGACTCCTCGCTGCCTACAGACCGACAAGGGGACGGAGTTCACCGGGGCTGCGACCAAGCGAGTGTTCAAGAGTCACGGTGTCAACTACTTCACCACGCAGAACCCCGACGTGAAGGCGGCGGTGGTAGAGCGAGTCAACCGCACGCTCAAGACCCGCATGTGGCGCTACCTGACCTACAAAAACACGTATCGCTACATCGACGTGTTGGACAGGCTTGTGGACGCCTACAACCGCAGTCCGCACAGGAGCCTGGGTGGTGGCCTACGACCCATGGACGCGGACAGCGGCGATGGTCAAACGGTGTACAAGGTGTGGTGTCACATGTATGGAAAGGTGATCCGGCAACACAAGCCCAGGTTCGAGCCGGGCGACATGGTGCGCATAGCCAAGGAGAAGGGCACGTTCGCCAAAGGTTACGAGACCATCTGGAGTAAGGAGCTGTTTGTGGTAGACCACGTATACGGGTCGCATCCTCTGCCATTGTACGTGCTGCGCGACCTGAACGGGACGCCGCTGGAAGGGCGCTTCTACGAGCACGAGATGCAAAAGGTGACGATCGCCCCGGACCGCCTGTACCAAATAGATAAAATACTGGACACCAATGGGCAAGGCCGCAGTAAGCGCTACTTGGTCAAGTGGGTCGGTTACGGAGAGGACTTCAACTCGTGGGTACCTGCATCTGAAGTGCAACAGCTGCTATGACGACAAAGCGCAGACAGCTGTACCTGACGTTGCCCAGCAACAGCTCAATGGACTATTATCCAAACAACACCGTGGCTAACTACATCACCCATCTACCGTCAGTCGTGCGATTGGGTGGTGATGGTGAATGGGAAGTCGCTTTAGTTGAGGTCCATTACCCATGCTCGTTTGTCACAGTGGGGGAGGACGCTCGCGTATATCTCTACACGAAGGATGACACCGACAAGCCTGAACTGACTGCTGTAAAGGTGGAAGCTGGAAACTATAAAGATATCGATGAACTGGTCAACGCCATCAACGCCATTCCAAAATTGGACTTGTACCAATGCCAGTTTGAGTACGACAAAGAGATTGGGAAGGTGGAATTGATCTCAATAGACCAGACTGTGGTGCAACTGGAATTTAGCCCCACCCTAGCGTTACAGTTGGGATACGACGTGCACAATGTGGATTTGATCAAACATAGAAAAGCTATAAGACCACCCAACTTACTAGCCGGGATCCCTTCGCACATGTACGTGTACTGTGACCTGGTGGAGCCCCAGCTAGTAGGTGACACTGTAGCGCCCTTGTTAAAGATTGTGAACATCGACGCAAAAAACTACATCTACGGTGCGAGTACCACCATACACTTCACCGACCCTCACTACGTGCCGCTGATGAAGAGCTCCTTCGATAGTGTGGAAATCGATTTAAGGGACAGCGTCGGACGCCACCTGCCATTCCACTTCGGGACTACGTGCATGAAGCTTCACCTGCGCAGAGAGTAGCAGCAATGAACCCGAACGACCCCTATCTGGCGTACTACCGCCAACAGCAGTCTGGGCACGGAGTGTCCACGGTATTCAGAGGAGCCGCTTTCCAACGCGGCCACGGCATCGGCAGTTTCCTAGGCGGGCTGATGCGTACAGTGGTCCCTTTGATCAGATCCGGCGCATCGGCGTTGGGCAAGGAGGCGCTGAGGTCCGGTGTGGGTTTCTTGGGCAACGTGGCGGCGGGCACAGCCGACCCCCGAGTCGCTGAAACGCAGGGCTGATGAAAAACTGGATCGCGTGCTGAGCGGTGGTGGTGCCTATAAGAGGAGGCGTGTACAGCAGGTTACTCCTCAGTCTCTAGCGAAACTCCTCGGAGCGAGGAAGAAGAGCGCTGCGCCCAAGAGGAAAAGGAAGCCCGCAAAACGTGTCGCTAAGAAGAGGAGAAGCAAGAAGAGTGAGAGTACCGTGAAGGACATTTTTGGATAATGGCGTTTCTACATCAGAAGTCGTGCGAGTGTGTCAAGACCGAGTTGGACCTGTTCTCGCTACCGCCCACGCAGACCAGTATATAGAGTGGTAAATGGGTGCAGTACAAGCCCATCTCCTCCCTGACAGACGACTCACCCGTTGAGTTCATAGTTCCGGGTCATGGGGACGAGTACACGGATCTGTCACAGACGCTACTGCATGTGAAGGCTACCATTAGATCGGCTAATGGAGGCGCTGTAACGGGTGATCAAGCGATAAAAGAGGTGGGTCCGATTAACAACTGGCTGCACTCGCTGTTCAGTCAAGTGGACCTGTACCTGAACAACAAACTGGTGTCTCCTCAGAACAACACGTACGCCTATCGCGCCTACCTGGAGAACCTGTTGTCCTATGGTGGTGATGCCAAGACATCGCACCTCACCGCGGAGTTGTTCTTTGAGGACTATGCTGGGTACATGGACAATACTGAGGAGGATAATTATACCGGGCTCAAGAAAAGGAGGGAGTTTATCAAGGGAAGCCGGTACGTGGACATGGTCGGACATCTGCACGTCGACCTGTGCAACCAGGAGAAGTTCATGTTAAACGGTGTGGAGATGCGCTTTCGTCTGATCAGGTCAAAGAACTCATTCTCCATCATGTCCAAAACCGTGACAGACTATAAAGTGGACATTGCCGAAGTCAACCTGTTTATGCGCCGCAGTAAGATCAACCCGAGCGTGCTGTTGGCTCACAGCAGGACGCTGGAGTCGGGCACAGCCAAATATCCCATTACGCGCGTGGAAGTGAAATCCTTCACGCTACCTGCCGGTATCAGCAGCAAGACTCTGGACAGTGTGTTTCTGGGTCAACTGCCGAAACGCGTTATAGTTGGCCTGGTCAGCAATCAGGCGTTCAACGGGGACTACAAGAAGAACCCGTTCAACTTCACCCACAGCCACGTGAACTTCTTCGCGCTGTACATAGATGGTGAGCAAGTGCCATGTAAGCCGCTTCAACCGGATTACACGTTCGGTCATGAGTTGTGCGTGCTCGCCTACCACACGCTGTACACTGGCACCGGCATCAATTTCTCAGACTGTGGTAATGAAGTCAGTCGCAACGAATACCCCTACGGATACTGCCTGATGGCGTTTGATCTGACGCCCGATATGGCAGCCTCTCAATCCAGCCACTAGAACCTGGTGCGCAACGGTAACCTGCGCATAGAGATTGGGTTCTCCGAAGCCTTGGCAGAGGCGTTCAACTGCATAGTGTATGCCGAGTTGGACAACGTCGTGGAGGTGGACCGTCATCGCAACGTCACAGTCGACTTTGGCAGGTAAACGAGTTGCCGCGCGCTCAAGGTCACCGCGCGCGAACCGTTAGGTGATGGCGGCGCGCGCACCCAAGGTTATCCCGCTAGGCGCGCTCCCGCCAGCGCTCAGTCGAGTTCAGTCAGCCGTACGGGATGGACGTGCCGCCACCGATCTATAACGAGCCGCCACCAGCGCGCTGTCATCACGGAAGCGTGGTGATGGATATGCAGTGTTTTAAAGACAGTGATAATGACTTTCTACTGAAAGAGGTTTGCGTGGTGGACGTGACTATCGGCACGCTGCTCCTACATCACATCGCCCGCCCACCCTTCAGTAAGGACCTCCTGACTCCCGAGAAACAGCGCGAGAGCGTCTGGCTTACGCGCCACTGCCACGGCTTGGAGTGGGACCAGGGAGACATCGCGTACGTCGCCCTGCTGGACAAGCTGCGCTCCTGCCTCATCCACCGCCCCCTGGTCTACGTCAAAGGATCGCAGAAGAGGGACTTTGTACAACGCCACCTCATAACCGAGCCCGCCGCCACCACCTCTCAGGACATGGAGGATCTGGGCTGCGGGTCGCTCAACGGTCCGCCCACCTACCGGACCCTGCGCTGTCGCCACCATAAGAGCTCCCACAACCGTTGCGCCCTTCATAACTGCATAGTATTGCGGGACTGGCTCGTGTCTAACGACAGGTCGGACTCGTCCGCCTCAAGCTGCCTGTGTTGCTTCCGTCCACGATGAATACCGTTCAGATCAGAGAATGCCTGGCGAGGATCCCCGGACTGAGGAACGTTGCGGTCTACGCCTCTGACCAACTACCGGACGTGCCGGTCAAGCCTCTCACCGCCATCGTGTCCAACACAGTGGCACACACCGAGAGCGGCGAACACTGGGTGGCGTTTTACTGCTCGGAAGAGGACAGACTCGAGTACCTGGACAGCTACGGAAGGCCGCCATACCAGGCCGACTTTCAAAGGTTCCTGAGGCGCAATCCTCATCACCGCCACTACGTCTACAACAGGTATCGACTCCAGGGCTACGATACTTTTGTTTGCGGCTACTACTGCCTCACTTACCTGTACTGCCGGGCTGTTCTCCGCACGTCACTGAACGACTACGTCCAGCTCTTCGACCCTGCCGCTCCCGCCGTCAACGACGCTCTGGTCCGCAGGCTCTTCTACTCCATATTCGCTTAAAACTAGTTTGTAAGGTTTTTTTGTAGTATGTGTATGTAACCTTATTACTGTACAATACATGCCTCATAATGATAAAGCTTGTGTTTTCATTTCTCCTTTCTCCTTACTAAATTTAAAAAAAATTATCAAAACTGAGGCAGCGGGGCTGGACCTCAGGTTTATATACCAGTGGCGCGTGTCACTGGCTGAGCCCCCGCCAAGCGGCAGTGAAGGCCGCCAAAGAGGGCGCGCCACGAGACCCCTCGGACATCAGCAAACCGCTGAGTAATTCGAGGGTGACCCCTCGGACATCAGCAGACCGCTGAGTAATTCCTTCCTGGGCAACTCCTTCAGGGTCGTCCCCGACACGCGCCGCCAACCGCTCCCGGTTGGCGGGGGCTTTTTAAGCTGCACGGCTCGGGCCAAACGGCCCATAACGCCTTTCCGATCCTAACGGCTTGTGACTTTTGAGTGAGCAAAGGGAGGAAATAAACAACTCGGGTTCATGCTGTACATAAAGCTATTATATTTTCTTACAAATACTATTTACAATTTTTTTCTCTTATAACTAATATATACAACTAGACGGGGAATTCCTCTTCTTCCTCGTCTTCGTCCTCGGGCTGGCGCTGTCCCTCCTCCTCCTCCTCACCGTCCACTTCCATCCGCTGCGGATGTTCTCCTCTCCTCCTGGCTGGCGGTAGCGGCGGGACGTCCTTGTGTCCCCACGGCAGAGTGTGGATGCCGTCGGGGAGGACGCACCGCTTGTCGTCAGCTGGACTGAGGCTCAGCTTGTCCACCTGCACGGTGTACACCCGGTGCAAGTGGGACTGGAACCGGACGTTGGTGGTGTGTTTCTGGACCCCGTCAAACAGACACTCTCTGTAGTCGTCGGGGGTGAGGACGTTCTTGACAACACCCTTCGCAACCCCCTTGGCTCGCTTGAGAGCCTTACTGCCGCCTGTCGCTGCGTCCTCGATGTCCATGAAGTACAGCTTGGACCGCAGGCCGAGGTACTCGTATAAGGACAGGCCGTTGCACTCGTCCTTAAACTTTCCGATGACCTTGGCGTTGACGGGGCTGTAGCAGGGGTGAGACCTCGGATAGCCGCTGGTGTCGAAGTCGTCCAGGTGTTCCTTCATCTCGGCGTAGACGTCCTGGGACACGATGTCAAAGACGAAGCTGTCCGTGTCCATGTAGTCCACGGTGAGGCGGTCACCGTAGCGCTCCTTCATCTTGCGCAGGAACTCGTACATGAGCCACTTGCTCAGCTCCAGGACTGACATGCCTACGTAGACGGGCATGTCCAACACGATGTTGACCTTGGACAGATGCACCAGAGCTACGTCCTCCGTGTAGTACGTCCGGTCCAGGAAGTTGGATCTGGCGACGTACTTGGAAAACTTCTCCGGGGTGCACACCAGCTTCACGTTGAGGCGCTTCCGTACATTCTCGATGGTCTTGCCAAAGACCGCGTTGTTCATGAGCTTGAAGAAGTCCTGTTCAAACTTCGTTTTGGCCTTCTTCCACAGCTCCGTGTTCATTAGGATGTACGGTTCCAACCACCGCGACTGGTGAAACGAGATCGCCCGATGCACCGCGACCAGCTCCAATCCGTTTTGCAGCGCCTGCTGCAAGACCCTGTAGTGACAGATGTAGTGCGTCTTGTCGTCCAGGGTCGTCAACAGTTTGGGGAACTTCCCTGTTGGCGGACGCTTCGTCTCGCAGCAGTAGGGAAGGTCCTTGTGCAGGTCGTGTAGGCGCGCGGGGTAGTGGAGGTCCACCTCCAAGATGTAGCCTCGATCGGCCTCCGTGTCCAGCGCCGCGACGTCCAACGCCCGGATTTCCTCACGGCTGAGCCACTGAAAGTCTCCGGTCGGCAAGCGCTGGGACATGGCCCAGCCGTAGAGGTTGTTAGCGTCCAAGTACAGGAGGAAGCGCTTGGGCTCGTCCGGGCGGTAGTCCGGGCACCTGTCGTGGTTGGCCTTGGCGTAGCGGGTGATGGCCTGTGAGATCCCTCCCCGGATCCCTTGCTCCACGAACAGGTACATGTCGAAGTCCTGCAGCGTGTCCAGCTCCACGTCGCAGGTCTTGAGCATCACGTCCCAGGCGTAGGACGGCAGGGTGTAGTAGTGGGCGGGGTCCAGCCCGTACTCGGCCAGCGAGGTGTCGCGGAACTGCTCAAAGACATCGGTGAGCAGGGCGATGTCGCACCGCAGGTACTTGTCGGCGTAGTCCTTGAGGTTGTGACACTCAAAGGCTCGCCACACGTTGAGGGCGTGCTCGTACTCCTCATCCTTGATGTCCTCCAGGGTCATGGAGTTCCTGAACGCCTCCTTGGGCGGCAGCTCCCTGGTCCTGTACAGCGTGTCGTAGGACGTCACGAAGTCGTAGGGGAATACGCCCTTCCTGCGCACCAGGTCGAACAGCCGTTCATCGGGGAAGCGCTTCCTCGTCTAGCGCATCTTGTCAGTGGGCAGTCCCGCTGCCAGGCTGGCCAGGCTCATGGACAAGAACCTGTAGGTGTTGAGGAACCGCACCGCGAAACTGCTGTGTCGTTGGTTGTCCCCGGGCTGACCAAAGTGAAACCGCTTGGTAAAGGCGATGTAGCGCTCTTCGGTGTGCGCCAGCACGTCGACATCACCGGGGTCGATGGCCAGCTCCCGCACTACGAAGTGGGCGTCGTAGTTGGACAGGTTGTGGAAGTAGCAGTTGATGTGTCGCTGCTCCCGGTACCTGAGGTTGCACGAGCGGTGGGCGGCTCCTCGGAACTCGTAGGTCGGAGCGTGGTTGTGGTCCCGCACCTTGACGTCCTGGTCCGTGAACTCCTTCCCGCAGAGGTAGCAGTGAGTCGCCACCAGGTACTCGTCCATCTCCTGCCGGGTCAGAGAAGGGTGCAGAGCTCTCGTGCTGAACAGAAACTCCCACAGTGCCAGCACGTCCATCTTGAGCCTCTCCATAAACACCTTGGACGCGTCGGCCCCGAAGTAGACGCGGGGCTCAAACTCCTCCAGGCCGAGCGAGTCCACGATCTGGTAGGCGAAGGCGTATGGGACGTGTAGTTGCAGGGGCCTCGTGCCGGGCGGCGCTTCCGCAGGGTCGGCGGCGACGGGCTGCAGAGCACACTCGAAGTCCGCGTAGACGCAAAAGCGCTCGCGCCGAGTGTACTCGGGGTGGGCGAAGCGGATCCGCTGCTTCTGGGACATGTCCAAGCGGGGGAGAGTGGGGGGCCTTGGCGGTGCAGTATCGCATGTGCTCCTCCAGACGCTCGGCACCGGACAGTTGCAGCTTGTTGGGCTGGTTGTCAAAGTAGGCGAAGCATCGCTTACACACGTGGATGGCGTGGCCGTGAGACGTCAGCTGGGGTCGCACCAGCCTGCTGACGTTCGTGATGTAGGCGTAGTGACTGTCCCCGCCGGTGGTCACGTACAGCAGGTCCCGGTGATCCTCCAACTCCCGCTTGCAGATCTTTAGCGGGAACACGCGGTCCTGGAACTTTGGCGATCCGTCGGGGCGTCTCCCCACCATGGCGCGCTCGATCCCGTACACGTTGACGCTGATGGGGTTCCTCCTCTCGAAGACTTTGATGTCCTTCACGGCCACGGGGAAGCGTAGGCCGACCCAGTCGTAGCGTGCCATGACGTCCGGTGTGTACGATGCGGGCCTCTCCGGGTGATGCGCGACGAACTTGGCCAGGACGGCGTACGCGAAGCACATGTCATCGACGTTTTGTACGTTGATAACGGCGTGCGTGTCGCAGATGGTCCTGGGAAGCTGGACGAACTGAGCTCCGCGTTCTCCCAACGGGGTGTAGAGGTTGACGCGGATCTCCAGGTCGCGTATCCGGAGATAGCTCCACCCGCTGCCCACTAGCAGGCACTGCTCCTTCTCTTCCTCCAGCTTGTGGAAGGACGCTGACAGGAAGTCCTCCAAGTTGGTCGCGGCAGTGAGAGGCACGTTCTTCGTCTTGAAGGCCCGCAGACAGGTGGTCCCGTGGACGTTGGGGAATTCGCATTCCAGGAACATGTTGACCTTGATGTTCGGGTGTCGGGTCCTGACGTCGGCCAGCAGTTCCAGGACGCTGTCGAACAGTAGCACCAGCGCGTCCTCCACGGCCAAGAAGTCCTCCATGGGCCGGGACAGGCCGAAGGTCAAGAGCCGTCCGCGGAACGCCCGTTGGACGGTGCGGAACGCGGGCAATCCGCCGCCGCCTCCCACCATCCCATCGGGTGCAGTGCTGGATCCGGGCTGGGGCTCGTGGCTGGGTCCGGGCTGGGGCTCGCGGCTGGGTCCGGGCTGAGGCTCGCGGCTGGGCCGGGGCTCGGGTGACAGAGTGGGTAGGTGCGGCATCTCGTCCACAACGAGGTTCCTCACGATGGGGCAGTTGTGGGCCTCGTGCTGGTCCCGGTTGTAGCGCCGGGTGAAGCCTCGGTCGCAGTAGGCGCACGTGAACCTCATGCCGCGGTGGACGCTCTCCATGTGCCGCTGGAGATAAGCGGCCCTGTGGAAAAGGGCGCCGCACTCGGGACAGCGGACCTCGTTGGCGTGCACTAGCTGCACGTGGCGTCGGAGTAGATCCTCGCGGGCAAACCGCCGCCCGCACGCGTCGCACTCGGGCCTTAGGTCTCTGGCGGGTGGCGTTGCAGCGAAGGAGGAGGAAGAGGAGGAGGTCGAAGCTGACGGGCTCGCACCGTGGACCGCTTCCATGTGATGGCGCAGATCCTCAGGACTCGCCAGGGCGACAGCGCACAACGGACATGGACAGCCTGCGAACAGGAAAACAAGTCCTATTAGTTACCCTATAAACACGAGGATGAGGAACTATACAGAAGGCTGGCAACCTCTTGTTTTTCCCCTAGAGTCTGTTTCCTCATCTCGATCGCCAGGTACCCAAGCCTGTTAAATACAAGGGTGAGGAGGTGGCGGTGAGGAACTATACAGAGGGCTGGCAACCTCTTGTTTACCTCTTGAGTCTGTTTTCTCGTCTTAATTGCCGATTTACCCAGTCAGGGCCGTTTACTCTCTCATAAAAACAAGTCATTAGTTATCAACCTCTTGTTTTCCCCTAGAGTCTGTTTCCTCATCTCGATTGCCAGTTACCCAAGCCTGTTAAATACAAGGGTGAGGAGGTGGCGGTGAGGAACTATACAGAGGGCTGGCAACCTCTTGTTTACCTCTCGAGTCTGTTTTCTCGTCTTAATTGTCAGTTTACCCAGTCAGGACCGTTTACTCTCTCATAAAAACAAGTCATTAGTTATCAAAGTCCACGGGCGCGCCGTGACGTCATGGCTGAGGACACCAGGAAACAGCATACTTAATAAATCTACTGGCGGCTTCTTATTTAAACTAAAACTGTACCTGGCGCTTGGTCGTGAGGAGTGGGAGGATGAACTGCAGCGAGGTGGCGTCGCAAGTTGTCGCTTCGCCCGAAGCGTCTGCCGCAGACGTGACAATCGTAATGGCGATCGTTGTGGGCAGATGCTACGTGGCGGACCAGGTTTCTTGCAACCCCGAAACTGCGCCCGCAAACCTCACACAGATGAACAGCCATCTGCAACATCGGGTATCTGTACTCTCCATCCGTCACAAAGGCGCAGTTGCCCTCAACATTTCGATTGGAAAAGTAAAAACAAAACAAAAAACTACTTTTATTTTGCTCAAACTTTTTTAAATAAAAAAGAGTGGTAGTGAATCTATTTTGCTTTTTAGGTTCGGCTTATTAATTTTAATCGTTATAAAACACGACTGTTCCAAGGTCATTACAATTCCACTCATCTCCATCTGAAAGGAAACAACGACAAGACCCCATGTACTGGGATATGTAAAAGATGAAATATTAATGTTAACTAATTAGGTTTTAGGGCATCGGAAAACTGGCTGATGAAAAAGTAAATTACATGTTACTTACATTTTAAGATATCCAAATACAAGGCTCCGCACAGTCACACAAATACTCGCAGCGAAAACACCTAGCTCCTCACAGGACGAGTTGTCACTAGATACTGAAGTAGCTTGGGAAAGTAGCGCTTAAATAGACCGGTTGTAGACACCGTGGAACTTTCCATCGCCCTCCGGAGGAGCTTCGCAGTGGAATGTAAGCGGTAAACAGTTCCCGGAACCGCTGATGAGTAAACAGGCTGGGACAGTCACGTAGGCCCTAGCACGCGCCTCGACACGTGACTCCGCGGAGCCGCTCGCAGTTTGGCTTAGTCAAGCCGGCATACAACGTGTAGTGAAGTCACATCAAATTCAGTCGGCAAACAGTCGAGATCCCATGAGGAAAACGCGTTTAAAAATTAATAGCGAGCCCGTTTAACGGTGGATTCTCAATTTTCTTTAAGCGATGGTTTCCTTAGGCCGCCGCCTGACATGTGGTGAAGTTTCATCAAAATCGGTCGGTAAACAGCTGAGATCCCATAAGGAAAACGCGGTTATAAATTAATAGCGGGTCCGTTTAACGGTGGATTTTCAATTTTCTTTAAGCGATGGTTTACTTAGGCCGCCGCCTGACATGTGGTGAGGTTTCGTCAAAATCGGTCGGTAAACAGCTGAGATCCCATAAGGAAAACGCGGTTATAAATTAATAGCGGCCTTGTTTAATGGCGGATCTATGGGGTTCTTACGTCATTCGCTTCCTCTGGGATAGCCCTACACTCTGGAAAAAGTCCCGTGGGAATCGGTGGATAAATAGGCTAGTTATTAGTTTTTTCCTCATGTTCAAGGTCATCACGAAAAGTGCCGCTGGCGACGAGGGGGGGGCTCCTCAGGCTCCTCACGCCAGGTGCCAGGTTTAAGTTAGGTTAATGGGTCACGTGACGGGGGGGGGCTCCTCAGGCTCCTCACGCCAGGTGCCAGGTTTAAGTTAGGTTAATGGGTCACGTGACGGGGAGGGGGGGCTCCTCACTTGCTCCTCACCGCGCCTGTGCTGGTTCTGTATCGGCTATTGCCCCCTACTTTCGTTCGAACTGCTTTTGACAAGTTCGGCTTCCTTCGGGTGGCAAAGTCTCCACTTCCAGTGACTCGTGTGTTTTTTAGCTACAGTTTCTGTCGGATTCAACTATGAACCGTTCATACAAACGGAATGTGTGAGTTACTGATACGATAATTTTACAATGGCAATAAGTTTAGCTGACCCCCATGCGAATAGCAATAACTTCATAGCCCACCCCATCCCGCGCCACAACGATGTTTTTTCAATTGATAAAAGTCAAATTATCTGTTTTTCCTACTATAATTTACAATTTAATGATTGAAAATAACAAAGTTTACAGATTAAATACAACTTTGCATGAACCTTTTAGTTTTCATTGGGAATTTAGGCTAAAACTTACCATTTTGAGGTTTAGTATAAGGTACTGTTGGCAAACATTTTGGTTTGTGAACACATTATTGTTAAAATTTGGTAGGCCTATTTTGATAAAATAAAACATAAATTAATGATTTTGGAGGAGGGATGTGCTTTGAAAGTTAGGATTGTCCTTATGGGAGAAGCAGGCAGAAGCCGGTAACTGAAAGCCCCTCTTAACCCCATCCACGTTTTTTATTGGTGTAGCCCAAATTTCCTACTGGTGTAACCCAGGGGTATGTGCTACAGTGTTCTTACTAAGTTTAATTAAAATTGTATAACTTTGTTATTTTCAATGAAATAATAACTCGCCGTGATGGCGTCTTACACACTGATTAAGATAACATGTTTAAAAACAAATTTCAAAAGTACTCGATGAAAAAGTAGGCTACTTAAATCAAAATATTGTTTGCAAAAACAATTTAAATTAGGCCTACATGATAGCATAACTGATCCCACACATTTATCGTTGTTTATCATACTTAATGTATTTTCAAATCCAATAAGATTTCCAAGCAATGTATTTTCAATAAAATAGGAAATTTTCCTATCCCTCTTTTACTCAGTTTCAAATATAAAATATTATGTTGCTCTCTTATTTTTTGTGTTAGTGATATTTGCTAGAGGGTCTGGGATTGAAGCTTTAAGCCATCAAGAAAGGTTGAGTGTATAAATAATGCAGACTTCATATTGCCTCAGGCCTTGTAAAAACAATTTATACGCACAATTTCTAATTCTCCTTGCACAAGAGGCTGTGGCAGTTAGGGTGTGTAAGGTTACTCTTGATATAAAATATCAAAATAAAGAAGTCGGCCTATTATTTAGTAGCATTATGTAATAATACTAACTTTCATATACTGAATAAAAGTTGAGTGATGATAAATAAACGCTTAAGAGTCCCAAGGCCTAATTTTTTCTCAATTGGTGGGGTGAAAATGGTTTAAATGCACACACTCGGTGGCAGCCCGTAGTGTGGGACTCCTATCAGACTTGTTACCCACTAAAAAACCTCATCTACGCTTTCCAGCTCTAACCCGGGAAGTGTTTATCTCAAAGCTTTAGGCTGGCCTAATTTAGGCTTAAGCCCTCAGGACTTCGTCTTTTTCAGCCGAACAAACTTACTACGACCTAGCCTGTATCACAGTCTTGGTTTGTCATCTTTGTACGAATCTTGCCAAGGACTAGACATGACACGCAATCCCAGTTGTCCTTATCCTCTCATCATCTTCACACAGACCGTGTCCACAGACAACACGCCAAGCTGTGTTGTGGCCTCCAGGTGTGGTGTTTCCCCAATGTGGGCAGCAGAAGAAAGTGCGCTTCGCGTTGTCGGGAACGCCCGGGCAGTAAACGCAATCCAGTGATCGAGCCTAACCATAGTGTACAGGTACGACTGAAAATAGCCGTGACTCGTCAAGAATTATGTAGGTTAAGGTCCCCAGGTCGATTAATCATCTCAAATAAAACAGGTAATCTCTGTGATTTAGATAAATAAATAAGTTGATAATTGATGTTCAAGAAATAATATTTAATCTAAAACATAACTCAAAGTCAAAAATAATAAGAATTTTCTACTGATCTGCACTAAACATGTCTCAGCTTTCCTCACAGTTTTTTTCCTAGAGAAATTTTAATATTTGTTTGATCATATTCTTTCGGTCCAAAGTCTCTAAATTATTTATCCTGTATTATTTGCCCAGGAAGTATAAGCACTCATTATACTGAACAGGTAACAGTAGGGAATTAATGGAATTATATGATCTTAAGTGGAGAGGTAATGAACCGTTGGAAACGGTTCTTAGGCTTATCAGGCATCTACTAAAAATGTGTTTTTTTGCGGGCTAGGCCTACTGTTTATTTTTAGAATTATCAACAATTTGTAATAATTGAAATATGGATTAATGAATAAATTTCAAAATGTAATAGATAGGATTTAGGCCTAGTAGGAACTAGGTAATTTAATAAGCTACTTTCACATATTTAAAGGTGTGATTTTAATTAAACTCAACCACCCTTTTAAATAACTATTTTCTCATATTTAAAGGAATATTTTCACTCCCAGATATTTGGTTTTCACTTTTTTGTAAGATAAAAAGATCATTTCTTCACTCCAAGATAGTTGGGTTTCATTCTTTTAATATGCGGCGATTTCATTTTTTATAAGATGACAAGAAACAATTTCACTCCAAGATAGTTGGTTTTCAGTCTTTTAATAAATGGTTCCTCCACTCTTTTACAAGTTGACAAGACCACAATTCCACTCTTTCAATGAGTGCAATCCACTCTCTCAAGAGTGCATTCCTCTCTTTTAACGAGTGAGTTCCACTCTTTTAACGAGTGAGTTCCACTCTTCCAAAGAGTGAATTCCAATCTTTCAACGGGTGAACTCCACTCTTTCAACGAGTACATTCCACTCATTCAACGAGTGTATTTCACTCTTAAATAAACTGTTCCACTCTCTGATCGAGTGGGAATCTTCCACTCTTTCAAAGGATGACTCCAGTTCACTTTTCTAAAGAGTGAAAGTCACTCTAAAAGAGTGGCTCAATTTTCTTACCCCTAAAGAGTGAAAATATCAGTCTAAAAGAATGAATATTCATTCTTTTACTTTTAGAGAGTAGAAGGCTGAAACTTATAACATTTATAGGAAATTAGATTAGATTAGAGGAAGAACCCAACATATCCTGATTTTGTTGCCATTATTCTACCTTTAACAAGTCCTTAAAGTACAACAAAAAATCTCAAAACTCTAAAGTGAAGTAATGATCAGTTGTAATTATTTCGAATGTGTTGAACGTCTGCTTTTTTATATACTTAACATGTGTTCATACTTTCATCTAGGTATTTATTGAAAGAAAAGCCTATTTTTATGACAAGGCTACTGACGAAAAAATTAGATCTTGAATGATTGTTTATGTGTTATTTAAAAGCCGTTATCGTCTATATGTGTCTTTTGGGGTTTTGGAAAACATAAACTGTGGTGTTCAATAAATAAAACACCAGATTAAAGAAAAGTGATTTATTTAATAAATCTAACCCATACTGTTAAATACATACGAACCCTTTTAGATCAAATTGGATACATACAAAAATCACCATCTTCCCAATAATCCATTATGAAAGGACAGTAACGAAGTAACCCAAAAGAAACATCCTGTTGAATAACCAATAAAATAATAAAACGGAAAGTTGCCTATTTTTACATAGAGTAAACAGTACTTAGCCAATACAATTTAATGGTGATAACATGTATAGCAATACATTACATCTTCCCCTCCTTAAATTGTGACAAGTACAATTAAATATAAAACTATTTGAAAATTATGTTATCTAACAGTATAGGTAAGTACAAGTAATAACATAATACTAAATTAATATTTTCTCACAAAATCAAATACAAAAATAAAAATTACCTGTTAGACATTACTAATATAAACAATTATAAATCAAGAATTTTCCTTGGTTTTATATTGCGAACGGATCGCCTGAGTGTGACTGTTTCACTAACAGGTGTTTTACTTGCTGTAGGCCTACTTACAATACTGATGTCAGAGTCAAGTGAACTGTCATTTGGTAGAAGGACTGGTTCTAGATTCACCTTCTGTTTAGGAGGACTAGCTAGCTTAACTGGACTAGATGGTTTACTACTATGGCATGGGGTTAGGATGGGTGAGTTTGACAATTCTGAAGTACTTAACTCGCTAGGCTTATGAATATTGCGATCCGCACAAGACAACAACTGATCGAGTTGTCTTTTCCACACAAAACCACTTGCAGTTTTGACTGAGTAGCTAACAGGAGAAATAACCTCTAAAATATTCCCTTCAATCCACTGACCAGATCTGTAATCTTTTATCATTACACTTTCTCCCTCCGAAAACTTGACATTACGTTTACCTCTAGAAAACATTCTTTGAGCATCTAGTTTATGTTCAACGAAAACAGAACTGTTAGGCCTAATTCTATCAAGGCACATACGCAAGTTTCTACCAATATGCAGCTCTGCTGGACTTCTCCCGGTAGTACAATGTGGAGCATTTCGGTAATAAAGTAAGTACCTACTTATACATTCTTTCATAGGCAAACCTGACTTTAACAAAACTTCAACACTTTTATTAAAAGTTTTAACACAATTCTCAGCTGCAGCATTCGATGCAGGATGATACGGAGGTATTTTAAAGTGAACAATAGCATTGCTTTTAACAAAGTTTTCAAACTCTTTAGACGTGAAAGTTGGCCCATTGTCAGTGACCAGCTTATAACAAATTCCCCATCTAGAGAAATAGTCTCTAAAAGCATCGATAGTAGTTTCAGCAGTTATATTTTTCATTTCTATGATCTCTGGCCATTTAGAGTATGCATCGGTAATAACTAAATACATTTTTCCCGCACACGGGCCCAAAAAATCAGCATGAAGGCGATGGCCAGGACCACTGGGCCAATCCCAACTATGCAATAAAGCCTTGGGTGGGTTACTTTTGACACTTAAACAAAACTGGCAACTCTTACTTACGTTTTCAATATTTTCATTTAGTTTGGGCCACCAGACATATGAACGGGCAATCGCCTTCATTTTAACAACACCTAGATGACTGCTGTGCAATTAATCTAAAACATAGTCTTTGAGGTTATGCGGTATAACAACCCTATGGCCCCACATAATACATCCCTTGTCAATATACAATTCATCTTTACGAACAAAATAAGGTTTTAAATCATCATTCATTGGTACAGAGATCCAACCATTCAAAATTAGATTATACACTTTAGATAAGATTGGATCCTTTTTAGTCTGTATGCTTACATAAATTTTATTAAAAACACTTACATTACTTCTTATTAAGTTTAGGTATGTCATATCATCAGTAGTAGTTTCTTCTGTTACCTTGAGCGGCAGCCTCGATAATGCATCAGCCACACAGTTCTTTTCACTTTTTACATATTCAATATCATAATCATATGAGGACAAAAACAGACACCAACGTTGTAGCCTACTAGCCGCCATTATGGGCAGACCCTTCTTTGATCCAAAAATAGAAATTAATGGTTTGCAATCTGTGGATAATATAAATTTACGGCAGTACAAAAACTGATGAAACTTTTTAATACTAAAGATTATGGCAAGGGCCTCCTTGTCTACTTGACTATAACCTGACTCCGCTTTAGTTAATGTTCGTGATGCATAGCCTAAAGGCTTCTCTTCCCCATTAGGCATCACATTAGACAAAACACAACCGACACCATAAGGTGACGCATCACAACTTAATTCCACTTTCAATTCAGGATCAAAATGTGCTAAAAATTTAGCTGAGCACATTAATGCTTTGATTTTACAAAAAGATTCCTCCTGTTCTTTACCCCAGTGCCACTTAACATCATTTTTTAGCAAATTATACAATGGTTTCAAAACAGTGGCAATGTTAGAAATAAACTTAGAGTAATAATTGACAAGGCCTAAGAATGATTTTACCTGAGTAACAGATTCTGGTACTGGAGCATTTTTTATCGCTTCTAACTTATCTATAGATGGGTGTAACCCCTACTTGTCTATTGTATATCCTAAAAAACTTACACTTTTCTGAAAAAAGCACATTTTTCCTTTTTTACTGTCAAACCAGCATCACTAAGCCTAGATAACACCTTATCAAGTCTAGACAAATGTTCATCATCATTACAACCAGTTAAAAATATGTCATCAAGAAAGCAGACGACCCCATCGATACCAACAATTAATTTTTCCATTTCTCTTTGGAAAAGACCTGGAGCCGAGGCGACCCCGTACGGTAGTCGATTATACCTAAATAAACCCTTATGTGTGGAAATTGCTACAATACTCTTACTATTATCTTCCAGTTCAACTTGCTGGTACGCTTGAGACAAATCTAATCTAGTGTATTTTTCACCTCCCCTTAAGGCTAAAAACAAGTCATCAATTCTAGGAATTGGGTATCTGTCTACCTTCAAAAATGGATTGATGGTGACTTTGTAGTCACCGCAGACTCTTATAGAACCATCAGGTTTTAAGATGGGCACAATGGGTGTTCCCCATTCGCTACTTTCAATAGGTTCAATAATTTTACTATCGACTAGCCTAGTCAATTCATTTTCCACTCTTTCTTTTAAACTAATAGGCAACTGCCTAGGCTTGAAAAACTTGGGACCTGCATTTTCTTTTAAATACAATTTGAATTTAGTCTTGGTGTACAGTCCTAAATTGTCAGAAAATACATTAGGATACTTACTAAGAAAATTATGCAAAAAATTAGGCTTTTCTGTGGGCTTACACTTAACATTTGAAATCTCTATGGAATTAACAAAAGACTTATTTACACTCATGTTAACACTAATGGGAAGGTCTAATTCCATCAACCATTGCCGACCAACAATAGGTGGGCCACCTTGAGGTATGACATATAAATCAAGTAATTTTTGTACCGTACCAACCTTAACTTGCGGTTTCGCAATACCCATGGGTTTTATTGGGTCTCCCGTATAACTTTTTAACATCACCGAAGTGTTCAACAAAGGTAATTTAGCAAAATATGATTTACAATCATTAAATGAAATAGCAGAAATACTTGAACCTGTATCAATTTCAAATGATATATCTCTCCCTTCAACATTCAGTACCGTACATATAGGCTGCACATGATTAATACTTAGGCCTGAGCTAGGCCTAGGCTCTTCTTCTGGTGGTTTACTGGGATTTACTGTATAATTATAGAAAAATGACTTGCTAGCTAAATTATCATTAATCTGATTCAATAAGTCATCATCATTATCTTTAGACTCCGTCTGATTTTGTATTGGTACACTGCCAACAAAATGTTGGTTTACATAACTCTTTGACCTGCCCTTAATATGTTTAGAACTAGGCCTATATTGCATTTTACTAGTTTCATGACTAGGCCTATTGAAAGAACCTAACTTGCACATTTGTTTTAAATGGCCACAAAAATTTGCCACAAAAATCACATTTTTTAAACTTATACCTACATTGAGATATCATGTGGTTAGGTTTACCGCAGCAGAAGCAAGAAGGTCTCTGAAATTGTGTAGTTGTCTTTTGTCCTGTAGAAGTTGGTCTCCATGATGTCCCCTGGCCTTGGTTGCCTCTCCAACTCGCCTGTTGACCTTGTCCCCTTTTCAGAGCAGATCGTGTCGCCTTATCATTCTCTCCCCTCTGGAATCTTGAATAGTTCACCCTGACGTGGTCCCCGCCTAGTTCAGCAGCATCCTTCATAGCAGCTTCCAAGGACAATGCCAGCTCGACCGTCCGCTTAAAAGTTAGGCTAGGCTCACCTAGTAGTCGCTTCTTGATGCCATCTTCCTTCAATCCCCAAACGATTTGGTCACGTAAATGTTCATCCAGTTTGTCACCAAAGTCACAGTTGACAGACAGCTTCCTCAGACTGTCTGTCTGAGCTGGACAACACCCTCATCACTCAGTTGCTTCCTTTCCTTGAATTTGTATCTCTCCGTTATAGTTAAGGGTTTGGGCTGCAAATAATCACTCATTAGTTTCTTCAACTCATCAAACGTTTTAACAGCAGGGTTTTCTGGAGTACATAGGTCAGATAACAAAGCATAAGCCTCAGGCCCCACAACAGTCAAAAATATAGGGACCTTTTTGGCGCTGTTCACATCATTAGCAATAAAAAACTGTTCCAGACGCTCGTACCATTGTTTCCAATTCTCACACAGTTTGAATTCATTAATTGTTCCAATCGTTCCTCTAACTACACATGTCGTAGTTTTCGTAGATTGTCCCGTGTCACCATCACTTTTTCCCATTTTGAAAATTTGCACACGAGGTATAACCTCATAACCTCAAAGTCCGTTTACCCTCGTCGCCACTTGTGGTGTTCAATAAATAAAACACCAGATTAAAGAAAAGTGATTTATTTAATAAATCTAACCCATACTGTTAAATACATACGAACCCTTTTAGATCGAATTGGATACATACAAAAATCACCATCTTCCCAATAATCCATTATGAAAGAACAGTAACGAAGCAACCCAAAAGAAACATCCTGTTGAATAACCAATAAAATAATAAAACGGAAAGTTGCCTATTTTTACATAGAGTAAACAGTACTTAGCCAATACAATTTAATGGTGATAACATGTATAGTAATACATTACATAAACCTTCATGGGTTCGCCCCCTGGGCTTTAAAAATGTAAATGTTAATCTTAAAGTAGAATAGAAATCCATTCAACAACTGTTGATAGTAACAATTCACAGAGTAGAAGCAAGATCAACAATATGTTTTAAGCTAACTTATAGAATTAATCACAATATAAAATATTTATCAGCTTGGTAATCATAGAATAAAAATATGTGCTCGAATTCAAGGGACTGGATTAGCTTGTATTGATTTATTTTCCTCAGCATGTAAACTATAAATAGAACATATACATTAAGAAAATCAAATACATATTTTATCATGATTGTCAAATAAATAATTTGAATTCTATGAACACTTCCCAACATTGTTCAATTGAATTAGTGGATGCAACTCTTTGGAGTGGTCAATACATTAAGTTCCCTAACATGAATCCCCATTATCTTTAACGGATATTTTACTACCGTGGATTGTAAATTTGAGACCAACATTCAAGAGTAAAACAAATACTTAAAAACAATTTTTATCATATCATAAATGTCAATAAATCTGTATAACATATCCTGATTTTAAGGGACGTTATGTTGGTCTCTTTAATCCGTCGCGGTTCACTGATGCACTTTTATTCGCGTTAATGCTGTTGGCAAGGGCGGTTCCAGGACTGATTTTCGGGAGGGGCCATATTGCTTAAGGTTAAAGTTACTTTTGGTCTTAAGAGTCTGCAAGGATGGTGTTAATGACCTCATTGAAAAAATGCAATAATTACTGCTGTAATTTATATTCAAATATTTTATTGAGAGCAGAACCCAAAGTAAGGAGAAGCCCCTCGGCCTGCCCCGGGAATTATTTTATATTTTATGAAGCAAATATAAAACATCATAATATAATATTTAAAAAATATAGCATATTATTATTTATATACATCGAATATAAAGTTTGCATGAGGCCTAAGCAGTAAGGCAATAAATAAAAACTAAGAAGTTGTAATATTATAATGTTCTTAACTGTAAACTGGAAAATATATTGTTGAAGAGACAAGTTTTATTAATATGGCTGACAATAAAATAACTGTAAAACTGTAAGAACTGCCAAATTGTGTCTATACGTCTTTATAAAGTCGTCAAGTCGTCTGGCACCGTTTTTCGCAAATCTTTCAATGATATGTTCTGTGTTCACTACAAGGTCTCTGTGAACGTGAAGCAAGCAAAACCCGTGAGCCGTGTTTCTCCCATTCTTGCTCTTACCCAAGTCTTAACTCTTCTTTAATGTTGAGAAGGTTAAGCCTACCAAACATTTCGCGCCTATACAGTGAGTAGAGTAGAGACTGGCGAGTGGCGGGAGGCGACCCTTTCGTCGCAGGAACAAGGACTAGGCCTATGCGCATGCGCCAGAAATGAACGGCTCTTGTTCCTTTGATTGTGATCTTCAAGTAAAATAACGACTTGTTCAGTTCAAGTTCTAACTACTCACTCACTCACTAATCGCTTCCTTAGAAGGCAAAGAAAGAGTGGTACAGTACAAAACAAGTGGTAAATACAAATTGTTGTTTAAAGTTCGGAGATCCATAAAGATGGAAAATAACAAGTTTATTTGCCCTATCTGTGAAAAGAGGACAAGCTGAAAAGCAATTTAAGCAGGCACGTGAAAAATGTCCAGGGAGGAGGAGGAGGGTTAGGTTGTATTGTGTCGATGTACGAGCGTTCCGAAACCTTGTTTTACAGTCATGTGAAACCTGGTATGATAATTGCTATGTGGTTTATGCCTTACAATTAATTGGATGAACGAAGTGAGTCCATATACTCAACAACAAAATTCATTCCAATTGGTTTGTGTTTTGGTCGCCTAACTCAAGAACGCTTTAGTATGTTACAGTTATAAATTTGGCACGCGAATTCTTTGCTTTGATTTTTAGGTAAAGTTCGTTAACTGGCCTATCCACTTACACAGTTTACGTTTGGTGGCCCTTTGAAATTGGTAATATAATATAACTCCTTTACCGTATGTCCGATTAAAATCTGATTGAACCATCGGATTCCTCGCAAAACTTTACTTAAGAAAAGATTTTAACCACCCTTTTACGACCCTCCGTTGTATCATCATTAATAATATAAATTCTGGTCCTTTATATAAATTTTGGTGTTGTCTATCAAGTATCAGGAGAGAATATATTATTAGGTTCTTTACTAGGTATATTTCAAGAACGATGAGTTACATCATAAATAACAAAATTCATTATTGCCAGTCCTTGTCTAAGTAGTGTAACGTAGGAAATTTTGTTTCCATTTCAGCGGGATTCGGTACAAATCCCTTTGTATTATTTAAATATTTTCTTCGGTTTTACGCTTATTCATTTTACATATTCTCTTTGGCAGTCCTTTGAAATTGCTAACAGAATATGACTCTGTTACCGTTGACATTTTAATTGTGATCAAACATTGGAGTTATCGGTACTCTTATGCCACTCTGACCATGTTATAACAAATTTTAATTGCAATGAATGTATTAACATTTGTAATCACTTTTACATGGATTATATTGCAAGTAAAATAAGTATTGTAGGATATTATTTGTAAATCAAATCGTTGGTCATCTTATACGTGAAGAATGAGCGTACACCTGCAGTTATTTTTACAATGTCCAGTGCATGTTGCATTGCGTGACAACTAATAAATATTTCTTGCTTATCAACAGATCACAAAATATCAAAATATAACTATTATTAAAATGGCATAGCCATACAGATTAATGTTTTGAAAGACATAGGCCTATTTACTGCCAAAGAAATTAAAAATAAGTTATCAATCAATATTCTCTATAAAATAAAAATTGAGGCTAAACAAACAAAATAATTATACTTTAGTTTAATATAGCTTCCTAAATTTTTCTATGCATCTGTGGTGCATCTCTATTAATATGCGTGGGAATCGTACTGTTGAGCTGAGTGTTGGTTGGTGTTGCATTATTATGAGTCCAGTTCGAGCCCAAATCATTCATGAATCAGTAACCTGACTTATAGAACAGAATCAAAGGAACAAGAGTCGCTCATTTTTGGCGCATGCGCAAAGGCCTAGTCCTTGTTCTAGCGACGAAAGGGCAGCAACGGGCGAGAGAGAGAGAGAGAGAGAGAGAGAGAGAGAGAGAGAGAGAGGAGAATTTCAAGATGGAGGAATCGACACTGCCAGTGTTGCCAACCATCTTTGTCAATACATTAGTGGTTCTGATACGATTGAGTTCTGGCATTGAGCGCTGGCTAAATACTTTGTTGCTTGCAAAATGCTGTTTTGATGGTTTGTTGTCATAGGAAATGATTGCTAGTTCATAAAAGTTGTATTAGTCTACTTAATTTCAGTTAGAACAAAATATGTTTTCCAAAATTTGGGGGGGGGGCATGGCCCCCATGGCCCCTTCTCTGGAACCACCCTTGGCTGTTAGATGTGACATGGTAGCTCAAACCATCCTAACCTTTTGAGTGTTATTGTAACAGTTATTTCGAAAATGTGCAGAAAAGTCATGAGCTCAGAAAGCAAATTTTGTTAAACTTTGCAGATAAGAAAACATATAAACAACCTATGTATAACTATCAAGATTTTTATATGTTTAACGTACCTGGAAAATAATTATAATGTAAAAAATAAATATATTTATCCAATTGGAATAATACATTTTTTTGCTTTTATTCTCTTATAGAACTAGAAAATTTACATACAGTCTATTTCTCGTTTCCGACTACTAAAGGTCATTGTACATACACAAGAACTCTAACAAATAAACAAAAGTAAATAAAAAATATTTAGTATATTCAGTTTTTCTTGCTTTTACATTTATTATTTGCTTGTTTATACCTCGTTAGCCTTATGTACTAACTGGTTACCATGAAAACCGGTAAATAGCAATCTTCTCCGGGTGTCAAAAACTGAGTGATCGGGTTCCTTGGTGGCCGATTATAAAATATTTTGACTCCCTTGGTGATGGATGCGGCGCGGCGGGTCAGCAGGAGTGCAAGTCACGTGGACCTTTCAATGGATACAGAGACGCCGAGTCCAAAGTGAAAAGAAGTGGCTCGACAATACCGGGTGACTTTTTGAATTTCTCGCATTTTTCTGACCCTACTTGCCGCGGATGTCTTTAGCAAGGCTCGATTTGTTTAGAGAGATGTGCTTGGTTTTTAAAATACTCGCAACATTACCCTACCTAAAATCATTAGTGACCCTATTTAAAATGTCACTATTTCATAGTACCTAAAATTATCTGCAGTTTCACTTCTCTGTGAGTTTCAGAAGGAAGTAGTGTCGTATAAAAGGTCCCCAAGAATGTTAGAGGATTTTGGTTCAAGAATGTGCTTTTGCGAAAGGATTTTGGAAATACAATTATATGTATTTTTTCCCATCGCAATCAACTAAATCAAAAACAGTTGAATATTGATTAAATGCAAACTGATGATTTCTTGAAAATACGTAGACTAGTATATAGCTTGGCAAAATAAATTCCTAAATATACCAGGTACATTCTTTTTTTATCGTTATTTAATCCAAATATATCCATTCATGCGATTTGATAAATTGGTATCTGAGCAGTAAATGCCTTTGCGATTTTCTAACTTAAGTGATACTTTTTGCCCTGCCAGGAGAACTTAAAACTTCTACTTGGGCGAATAAATTAAAACGCAATAAAAAATCTATAATATTTCGTTTACAATATTGCATTTTTACGTTTATGTAATTTAATTAGATGAACCATTCGATTGTGCAGGAATGATTTCGGGGATTTAAACCCCAAATATAATATAATTATGATTGTTTTATTATTTGTCGTCTGTAGGAAATTATCTTTCGAACAAATCATTTAATCTATTTGTAAATTATAAGTATTTTCGTTTAAGTTTGTCACCAAACTAAACTGTCTACACTATCGTTTTTTCTCAGGGCTTCGCCCCATTGGCTCACAAATTTCCCACGTTAATCTTATTGACAATGTTTCATTTTATCAGAAGATTAGTAACCTAGAGGCTATATAAGGTTCGTCACAAAGGCTTCACATTGCATGGAAGGTGTTTACATTTACTTCCCCTCAGATTTCTCCGGGGGATTTCTCGCCCATGCCACAACCTCCGAAGTAGGACCTCACAGTGTCCTTCCTCGTGTCCAGTTCTCGGACCTCCGCGGCGGTCCACCCACGCTCTCCTGCCTGCTATCAGCGACACGGCATCGCCCATCTACACGTCAACCGGTTATAAGTGTGATTAATAATGCGACCTCTACCGGTCCGCTCCATTCAGAACTAGCTCTGCTGACTAACCGCTTTGCTAACACACTGCAACTCCAATGTTCGGTTGTTTATCTAGTACATTGGCTCAGATATGTGGTAAGGGTTTGTTTGCCTTTTCATGCTTCGGTTTTAGGATGAAGAAGTAATTTTTTGCATATAACTTAATCTAGGATTACTTAATCTGTGGAGTCTGAGCTTTAATAGTTCAAACATTTCAGGATCTCTCTTTAACCTTATATTTAGGAAGTTATGTTATCATTGTAATATTTTTCAATGTTGTTAAATAAGTAGTATCAAAAGTTGAAAGACAATACAAGATGGGACGAAAGTGTCTCGCATTCATTCAGTCCTTGGTTGACTTGACATAAAAGAAAAATATTTATCTGACCAATTCGTATTTTTTAACTTAATAAAAATAACAATTTTCCTTTTACCTCTGAATAAATTCGTTCCTAAATTTAGTCTCAAACTTATTGTTACCTTATTAAACTGTTTAATATGTATTCTAACTTAAATCATGTCATTTTTTAAGATGTTTTAGGTTTAATGACGAATGAAACCTATAGACCACCAAATCACAGCTTGTATTGTTATTTTTTAAGGTATATTTGTCCAACTGGACCAATTTTTTAAAAAATATATGAAAATAAAATACGCTGAACTTTTAGCGAAAAACATCGTTGATACGGATACGTTTATGTAATATTCGTAAACTACGTATAATGAATCCTTTTTATTATGTCTGTATATGATGTATTATATTAAATAGAAATATAAACGTAATATTTTTAATTTGAAAACAATCTATGAAATCGTGGGAAATCAGATTTTTTATCATGAATTATAATATTTCCTTATTGCAGTAAAAGCAAATTAAAACATTATACGCTTATACTGAAACGTTAATTTAAAGTTACTTATTAATGGAGTTTTTCTAATACTCTGTTCAACGTTTAAATTTATATTTAATATGACGGACGTTAATATTGTTCTCGATTCTTTCATATTCCCTAGTTTTTTAGATCTCATGGTTCCTGTACAGTTAAACGTATACCCTAGGGACTCAGTTTGATTCCATATCTACTGGTCAAACAGTTTAGATGTTTACTGAAATGAAGAAAATTATTTATTATAATACAATTACATATACCAACACTACATTGTTAATTATTTAAAATTGTTTGAATGTTTATAAATAAAAATACATTTATCTTTATGTGTTCCAAAATATGTTAGTGCTTTTAATTTTATGATTTAAAAATATCTTTTAAATCTTATTATTTATCTATAATAACTCTTGTATTGCCATTACTGTTCTGTTTCCATGTACTATATTGTGATGCCATACTGTTCTTTATGATCATGTAAATAAAGAGATTTTGATTTGATTTTGACTCAAAAAGTTACTCAAAGTTTAAGTTTTTTGCCTTTCTCAAAAATTTAATTTAACTTTATATTAGGGTATGCTTGAATAACAAATGTGATCGAAAAAAATCAGTATAGCGTGTTTGAGGGTCACCACGCAATAGACCGAGTCAATACAAGAAAACAATCGATATTTGCAAAATAATCTGAAATGTTATTTTAAATCAGTCGAGGGTGAAAACCACCCAAAAACCTTTGAACTAATCACTCTCAGGGGCTCAACCCCAAGAATGATAGCTTTTCTCTGTTCTGCAGTACTTAAGGGAACTTGTAATATTTGCAAAATCGTAGTAACCAGGATGATTCACCAAGTCCTCTCCAGAAACATCTGGAACTATCAAAATAAAGACAAATAATAGATAACGGATCTGACGATTATAATGCACATGTCTTGGGGCATGCTTTTAAAATTATAATTAAGTAACATCCCAATACCTTCCCATCGTAGCAATATATAATCGAATATTCAACTAATATTTATTTATCTTATTAGGCCATTCAACTTTAATATGCAACCATGTTCTGCAAACAAAACATACACCCTCTAAATTAAATACATATATTAAGGGAACTGTTAATTAATAGCACAGGGAATGAAATAAATCACTTTATATGTAATCAAGAGCATATGAACAATGTTTCTTTTGTGAGTTAGTAAAATAATAACGGTTTATTTTACACTAAATGAAGGGATGACGTAAATACTTATTAGTAGACCCTAATAAAAACTAAATGACCATTTTGGGGTTTTAATATGATTTCAACTTTTTTTGGGAAAGTGGAAGAGAGCTAAAATTTTAGGAGAGGAAATTTTTCAGTTGTTTTTAATGTATCTGAGTTCACTCTTACCTTCTTCATCTCAGCTCTACCTTTAAATTATTGGGGCTGGGCCGATTACACATAAAATAGATGGTCTATCGACCCTTGAATAAAATAAATTAAATAGCATACTCGATCGATGGACCATCAGTCGTTTGGGAAATTTAACTTAGTTTAAAATATAAGCGGGTCTATGGGTCATTAGACCATTTTATACATTAAGATCAAATACTATATTTTAGTCTGATTGAACCTCTATGCATAAAATAACATATTATAAAGTCGTAGGGTCGATTACATATCATATAGAAGGTCCATCGACCCCCAAACAAAATATATTTATATTAAGGTTTCAAAGGGTCGATGTACCATCTATTTGATGTGTAATAGACCCTTTACTTATTTCTTTAATACAATCTTAATATTTTTAATTTTGGAGCCTATGGTAAATCGAGCCTTATTTTTATTTTATTAGAGTAATATACAAACTGGGTCGATGGTCCATCGACCCCTTTTATAAATAAAACTAAATTTGTACAAAAGGTTCGATGGCTTGGATATCCTTCCTTAGATATTTAATATTTCTTTAAATATATTAGAGGGTCGATGGACCATCTATATGATATGTAATCGATCTTCCCCCAAATTATTACCTTAAGCTTGAATTTATTTGCCCACTTCAGTAAACACTTTTTTATTTAATTTATACGTTTATACTTTATTTATTTGTGTACTACATTTTCCATAAACTTCCACAAAAGCCAACTGAAATACATTATATATTTTAAAGATTAACATTAATCGCATAACAAACTTCAAAGTGTTCAAAGTATATACATTCAATAACATCAAAGTGTGTATAACAGTGCTCAATAATTGCGGACAAACATTGAAATAAAAATGAAGACATCATATTCACCATGAAAAAAGGGTAAATCCAATAGTCATTCATTATAAATTGTGCAGCATAATTTATAAATATTAACAAATCAAGTTCACGCTTTTCTCAGAAAATTAAAGGTTTGGTATTGTTGTAAACTGAGTAAGTCATCAAAATATATTCTTATGGAATTATATAATTATTTAATATTAATTGTAAGAAACGAGACTTTATAGATTTTAAATTATAAATACAAAAGTTAAAAAATTACAACTTACTGAAAGAATTATACCTAAGTAATTTACTAAGGGAGATAGGATGGGGCAAAATCTTAACAAAATAATGAATTAGTGATGAAATATGCAAAAAAAAGAAACACTCAATCTAATATGATTCACTCTTCAAATTTATTTCAAAGTCATTTTAAATGGCATAAAATACAAATAATAAATAATAATAAATACAAAGGTCTATCCATTAAATGGTCTAAGCATCGGAATAAACCGCTAATGTATAAAACGCAATTGTATGCTCATAAAAATTGTATTGTCGTTTTGATTTAAGTTTAATTTTGAATATGCCCATTACACAGTCCAACGAAGGGGCGCGGGAAACGCATGAGAAAAAGCAATGTTGCTTATTGGTGCCTTACACTTATTATACAGTGTACTTCTTTCAAATATTAATAAGTAACTGTATATAAACTATTTTGGATTATCCCTTAAACAGAGCCTATATTTTAGCATTGGTCTTGAAGAATATATGGTATAAACTCTTTCGTGACTGGTGCCCCTTTTAACACTAGATACATGAAAATCTTAAAATTGTACGGATAACATTCTAAAGTCCACCCTTGGGTCCATTATTGAAATTGTGAATAGTACTCAGTTCAACACCTAATTTTTAATAAATGACAGTTATTCGCGTTGACTCAACACAGCAGATACTGTGATACTGTCGGGGATTGAGTCCTTTGCTATTGTTTTGTATGTTGACGCCAGAGGCGTTTTGTTAAGATTACATAAACTCTTTTAAGGGAAGCTGTCCAAACCCTTCAACTTGTGCTTTGGTGTGATGATAACATTATAGACAAGCTAAACAAATTGTCTCTGTTAGTTTATTCCTGAAATGAGTATATTCCTGAATGATTGTATGTTTTAACAGAGTGAACTTGTTAAAATTATTCTTAACTCATAAAGCCTGTCATGGATGTCGTGATTCTCAAATCTTTGCAGTGAACTCTTGTTTGATTTGATCTAGTTTTTAAAACATATTGGGTAAATGGTTGTCATCTCTCTCTATAGTTGTCATTTTATGGAGATCGATCTGATAGATTTTCTGCTTCTAATAAGTAATAAGTTAATATATAATTTATATAAAACATATTTGTAAAGAGACCGTGTTACATTTACACTTTATTTCAACTGTTTATAGAAAATAAAGTTTCGTACTACAATTTTACCCTACCCTCATACTGCATTATTCTCATACTGTGTGTATAACTTTGAAAACAAAGTTGAGCTTCATATGCAGATATACAAATGTTTATATATTTCATAAGTTTTACTTTAGTACAGGTAAAATTGTCCCAAAAGATGAGTACAAAACATAAAAATTGGTCCGTTCATGAAACTTGGAGAAAAAATAGTAATTAGCATTAAATTATGAAACCTAAAGAGTCCCTAACGATTTGGAAGGTGCAAGTCCCATTTTATGGCAGTGGGAGGGTGGGGGGGAGTGAATTTGAGAAAATTTGTATTAATGGGATTCTAGCGAGTGAGGTGTTGTTTTCTATTTGTTTTAGGACTCAGAATCGAAATAAACCATTGTAAAATCAATAAGACCAAGTGTTACGGAGAAACAACCTATTTATTTATCTATATCAGGTGCCTACAAAAATAAGCAAAAATATATGAGGTACATTAATTAACATTGATTAAGAAACAAAACAGTTATACAGTCTATGTGGCACATGTTATAAGACACAAACATTATGAAACTGGTAGTTAGGCTTCTTTTACCAGTACATGAGCCAGCGCGGCTTCGTTCGGAAGATTTTTCTTTAACACCGTCGATTCCTTTTTTTCCTTTTTTGGCAACAATATTGATACCAAGGAAACTCTATACTTTATATCGTTACTTTCATCTATAAGAATAACATTGTGGCATCTTGTTATTAGCACAAAAAATAACTTATACTGAGGGTTACCGAAGCAGCAAACCTGCGTACTCAATCCCGAGGTTATTCTAATGGAGAGTAAGTAAAATATTATGTCTCCCTTAGTTATAAACATATGAATAAAAAATAAAATACTTGATATATTATGTGACTTCATCTAGTTGAGTTATATAGATATTTGCATACAAAATATATTTTTTGTTTTCCTCGTTACAGCAAACTTGCGTACTCAGCTCCCATGTTATACTTAAGGAGAGCAATTACAATGTTATATATGGCTTATTTATGAATTTATATTGATCAAACATGGTATGTGGCTTCACCTAGTTGAATTCTATTGATATTTGCACTAAAACCATTTCTTTGTGTTCCTTGTTTCAGCAAACCTGTATAGTCATCCCCAGTGTTATTCTTATGGAGAATGGGTCAAATTGTATATATAGCTTATGTGTTAGTAAATATATTTATGAAACTTGTAAGCGGCTTTATGTAATATTAAGACAGTAATATATGTATGTAATATATAATATATTATACTATAATGCATTGAAAATTCGCTGAGTAGACAGTTTTGCTGCGAAGGGGCTATTTTATTTTTTTAAAGGTTTAAAAGCCATCACAAGAGGCAATATAACAAAATTCACAAATATATATTTACATAAATAACTGAGGTATAATATTGTTCTTATTCTCTTTAAGAGCTTCTGAGTATGCAGGTTTTCTTCCATAGGTACCACTAAAAATGGGTTTTGTATGCAAATTTCAAATAACCCCAATCATATGAAGCCACATACCGATTTTTATTAATCCATCTTTGTTAATATAGTCCAGTCGATAGGTTGGGAAAAGTGGGGTTAGGTGGAAAAAGGTCGGAAGTTAACGAAACTTGAGGATGTTGTTCAGGGATGATTAATCAACATTTTCCCAAGTTTTGGACCTCGAGGACCCTGTGCAAAAAAGAGGGGGGGGAAGAAACTTCAAAATTTTCGACAATTTTCCGCTTTTTCCTCATTAACTTTTTTTCCTTAGTTCCTATCGAAAAAGCATAAATTACATTTTTGTAGAGCGTTAAATTTCCTAAAATTTGACTGTTCAAACATGTGTGTACGTTTATTCTTTATCAAGAAATAGAAATTTTTTTAAATGTAATTTTAGAAAAATCCACCAAAAAATGCAAAAAACTTCAGAATTTCATCTTATTTTTTTCTATTACACACAAACTTTCACGAAATTTTGTAGTAATTATGGTTCCTGGTTATAAGCACCATCTCTCGATACCCCCATACCCCACCCACCCCTCACTCAGCTGACCAAGGTGGCTTCCTACACCACGGTTTCACACTACCACAATATCACATTATCTTCTACGTATTACACAAATTTTCACAATTCCACTTGATTAGTAGGTAGGTATATATATACTATCATCAACACATCCATCAGTCTGCAAGGTCGTTAGATGTTTCTTTTCTGTCTTCACCCATTTTTGCTTACTAAATTAAGTAGATACTCTGCCGTGTTGCCGCCGCGCCGCGCCGTGTAGCTTACGTGACTGTTCTATGTTATAGTTATATATTAGTTTTAGTATTGTTTGGTTGGTAGCCTACTAGATATGCCCTGCCGGCAAGCTGTTTGCTCACCACGTTCTCGGCATTGTTGGAAACCACATGTTTGAGGTGAAATGTCATTGTTTTGTTTTTATTTGTTTTTATATGTTTCATGTGTAGTTAAGTTACCAGTACATGTTTTAAGTTTGTCCCAGCCGTTTGCTAAATGGGTTAGTAAGATTTATTTTGCTTATGAATCTGAGAATAGTTGCTGAGTCTAGTAAATGCGTAAATTCGATTACATTTTGAATATGGCGTCTACAACTAGTGGATCAGAGTTCTGTTTTATTTGTAAAGCCGGAGTAGAAGCTGATGAACTAACTGTAGTGAAAGCCAGAGGAGTTGCCAGACTGTTGGAGTCTAGTGTAAAAAGGAAACTTTCTGTAAATGAACAGTTCCTACGTGGGTTGAGTGAGGTGAGAGTGCACAGTGCTTGCCAAACAAGGTACAACAATGAGAAATTGATTGCTGCCCTTGCACGTCGTGGATATGACACACCCAAAGCTCCTTCTCCTGTACCTATCCGGCGGTCACAAGTTGCGAAATTCGACTTCGTCAATGCGTGTTTTTTTTGTGAGGAATCTATTACTGATGATTTCAGAGCTAAACAGGCAAAGTTGCCCGTGGAAAGGCGCAATGCTCCGGTCAAAGTGACTCTACCAGAAATGTCTAAAACAATTATCCAAAAGGCTAGGATGCGTGGAGACGAGAAGGGGAAAAGAATAGAAGAACGCATCACCCAGTTGGCCTATTTGAACACTGATTTAGTCGCAGTCAAAGCTGAGTATCACCAAAAGTGCCTTGCAAATTTTTACCATCCACCTAAGTCAGCGCAGAAAAGAGGGTTTCGCCCATCGGCAAGTGTTGACGAGGCAATGCAGGTGATATTTACATACATTGACGAGAACAGTGATGAATGCCAGTTTTCCATTCAGCAGCTGATTGAGCTGATTGAGGAAGACAGTCGACCACACTGCAAAACTGTGAGAAGTCGTCTTCAGACGAAATATGGAGACCAAATCATCATTTCAGATTCAAGGAGAGGGCCTGTTGTCAGTCTGAAGAGAGTTGGTGACAAAATTCTGTACGATAACTGGTACTCTACAGAAAAGAAAGGAGACGCACAGGAAGAAAGACGTCGAATTGTGGAGGCAGCTGGAAAAATAATCTTGGAGGACATACGCTCCACAGTGTTCAACACAGTTGTATATCCACCGATTGACAACTTCTTGGGTAGTGCGCGTACTGCGGTTCCAGAGACGCTGCTTCTTCTACTCCACACCCTGATTTTGACCAACAAACGAGGATCCTTGGACTCTTGGAAAAAGAAATGCCTCGTTCTGGCTCATGCAATCATGGTAGCAGTACGCCCCAAATCTTTTGTATCCTCCATCATGACTGCTGTTTCCGTGTTTGTCTACAAGAAGTTTGCCTCTAAACATCTCCTGAATTTTCTATCTTCCATGGGCCTTTCATCATCTTACGAAGAGGCCAACAGGTTAGAAGGGTCGTACGTGCTGCAAGCTGAAAGTGCCAAAATTGTGGAGTCTGCCGATCCATTCTGTCAGTTCATATTTGACAATGCTGACTTCAATGTTAATACTTTGGATGGACACGACACATTCCACGCAATGGGAGGAATCATGGCTGTGACTCCCCTGAAAGCTGTAGCCCCCGAATGTGAAGTAGCCCGTCTGAAGGTGTCGTCATCAGCCAAAGTCATAGCTGATGCTGGTACAGTAGAGGTGATGTCATACCACCGACCACCAAATTCAGGTCTGAAAACAACTAAAATAGCGGATGTCGACATTAACTATTCACAAGGTGTTATACCCTCACTTGATGACATTGCTTGGCTATATGGGAAAAACTCTGCTTATTCACCTTCAGTCCCTGGGTGGAATGGTTTTATGGAGACCAGTGGTAAAAAGTATGATTGCTCGAAAATAGTTTGCCTCCCATTCATTAATGCTCCACCCAGCGATTATAATACAGTATATACATCTGTTGTGTCTGCTCTAGAAAAGTGTACATTGGTTAAACAGAAAACTTGCATTGTGACTTTTGACCAGCCACTGTACTGGAAGGCACGTGATCTAGTGGCAAATGACACTCAACCGGAGTTGAAGAATGTAGTTGTCAGGTTAGGTGGATTTCACCTGTTAATGTCATTTATGGGGGCGATTGGCACAATCATGGATGGGAGTGGGTTGAAGGAACTGTTCAACACAATTTACGCTACCAACAGTGTCGAAAAAATCATAACCGGACATGCGTACGCCAGGGCTGTTCGCGCTCACATACTGGCACATGCTGCTTTGGCTGGCAAAATATTTGAACACGTTGATTTCACTGAAAAAGACTTGAAAGTGCTAGACCAAGTGCTCAACTTCCCAGATAGATCCATCATCTTGAGGGGAGCAGATGATCCAGACTTCCGTGCTGTGACTGAGCGATTTTCAGAGATGTTGACCACTATTGAAAAAAGAGGGCCAACGGCTGCTCTATGGATTCAGTATTTCCGAATGTGTACGCTGCTCAAGAACTTTATAAAAGCTGAAAGGATGGGTAATTGGAAACTCCATTTAGATTGCGTCAAGGAAATGATACCCTACTTTCATGCTGCTGGACATCTAAATTATGCCAAAAGTGCTCATCTCTATCACCAAGATATGGTCACCCTAAAAGACAGAATGGATCCTCACGAATATATGAGGTTCACCACAGATGGCTACTTTACCATTCGCCGATCTGATAAATTTTGGTCAGGCATCTGGTCCGACATGAGTATTGAGCAGGTCCTCATGCGGGCTATGAAGAGCTATGGAGGACTCACTCGTGGACGCGGTGTAAGTGATTCTGTGCTTTCTAGATGGACATTAGGCATGCTGTGCCTTCAAAGCATTTGTGAACAAGTAGAATTGTTCGCTGATGTTCGCTCAGAGACATCTGAACAGCATGTAGACATGAGACTAACTCGAATAGTGAGAGACAACATGGACATTGATAAACTGCTCGCATGGTTCACTGAACACCCCCCATTCCTTCACATCCAGGAGATAGTTTCTTTGAGCACAGGAATCATTGGTCATGACGAAGTGAACTGTCACTTAGCACGAGAGATAGGCATATCATGCATGAAGAAAGTGGTAGGAGGAAATTTTCAAGAATTGAAACTTAAACGGAAGGATAAGGTCGTGACTCTCGCTTCCGTTTCCTGCTCGTTGAAAATTGCTGGTAAAAAATTCACTGTCGATCCTCTAACTCTTTTCCAGCGTATCTGCGTTGCAAAAAAATCTGAAGAAGATCTAAAAGAGCTCTTTAAGTTTGAACTCGCCCCCTTCCCTATATCAATCTTCACAGAGGAAGGAATGCGCAAGGGAACAAAGTCTGCAATGTACTCACTCTTCACTCCCATAGAGAAAGTAAACCTTGGCAACAGGAAATGTAACATAATTGATGGAGGATATCTGTTACATAAAGTGGTGTGGAACAAAACTCCCACAACCACATTTGAGATGCTGTGCTCTACGTACATCAACTACGTGCAGAGACACTTTGGGAGCCAAGTGATTGTTGTATTTGATGGCTACCCCACTAATGCTGGCTATAAAAGCACCAAAGCCGCAGAACGAGCTCGCCGTTCTGCATTACAATCAGCAACCAAAGTCGTGTTCTCCTCGTCTACTATGGTGACTATACCACAAGAAAAATTTTTGGCAAATGAAAACAATAAGAGCGCATTCATTTCGATGTTGATGACACGAATGGTGGATGCTAGCATAGAAGTGAACAGGCATATGAGGACGCCGACGTGATGATCGTCAACACCGCAATATCCAAGGCTAGCGAATTCGACAGCATCGTAATTACTGCTCAAGATGTGGACATACTTATTCTGTTGACAGCATTAGGAACTAACACAAATAACATCTATCTTCAGAAAAGTGGAAGAGACAGAGATCTCAGTGTCCTCTACTCACCAAGTTCCTGCTCCTTTCCCCCCAAGGACATACTTTTCCTCCACGCAGTGAGTGGTTGTGATACCACATCAGCTCTGTATGGATTGGGGAAGAAGAGAATTTGCAGCACCTACATGAAGAATACCTCTCTCTCTGGAACAGTAACTCCATTTCTCATACCAAACGCTACTCCTCAGCAGATCAGTGAAGCTGGAGAAAGGTTCCTGGTAGCAGTTTACGGAGGCGATATAGACAATGACAACCTTGACGACCTACGGTATCGATTATTCACACGATCAGTGACAAACACTAAATTACAACTAGCCCGCCTACCACCAACAAGGGATGCAGCCAAGTACCACTCCTTCCGCACTTACCAGCAAGTACAAGCATGGTTAGGTAATGAACTTCTCCCATCAGTTTGGGGCTGGAGCCTCACCACGCGAGGGGTAGGCTAACTACCAATCACGACAACCAGAAATGCTGCGCCAGACGACATCCTCAAGATTGTTTCTTGCAAATGCAGCAAAGGTTGTAACACCGGAGCTTGCAGCTGCAAAAAAGCAGGTCTCCGGTGCTCATCAATGTGCAAGCATTGCACAGGCCACTCCTGCGAAAACGTCCCCGACACTGATTTGAACGAGGATGACTCACTAGACATAGACACATACGACGACGGTGATGATGTCATTGACAACCTTATCGCTCAGGAAGACGACGAGCTGTCAGAAGCAGAACCAACCACTAAAAAATCCAAACCGTAAAAGTAAAGAGTACAAATCAGTCTAAGACGTTTCTATAGTAATATGACTATTCTATAATAAATGCCTTGTGTATAACTTTATCATTGTTAATTATATTAATTTTTACCACGAAAGGAATACTTTTTTTTAACCTGCCCTGGGATAATTATGTAGGGGGGGGGATAGATCCGAAAAGTAACTAATATGAATACCAACATGATGTGAATTTGGTTGGTTTTCATCAGAGAAGAAAATTAGCTTTTGAGAATTGGTGTTGGTTGTGGAAAGGGTGGGTGGTGGGGTGGGGGTGGGTTGGGTATGGGGGTATCCAGAAATGGTGCTTATAACCAGGAACCATAATTACTACAAAATTTCGTGATGGTTTGTGTGTAATAGAAAAAAATAAGATGGGATTCTGAATTTTTTTACATTTTCTGGTGGATTTTTCTAAAATTACATTTAAAAAAAAATTCTATTTCTTGATGAAAAATTAACGTACACACAAGTTTGAACTGTCAAAGTGTAGGACATTTAACGCTCTACAAAAATGTAATTTATGCTTTTTCGATAGGAACTAAGGGGAAAAAGTTAATGAGGAAAAAGCGGAAAATTGTCGAGAATTTTGGAAGTTTCTTCCCCCCCTCTTTTTTGCACAGGGTCCTCGAGGTCCAAAACTTGAGAAAATGTTAATTTATCATCCCTTAACAACATCCCAAAGTTTCATTAACTTCCGACCTTTTGCTATCTAAAACTACCTGCCGACTGGACTAATAAGCAAGATTTACAAATTTACTTATCATCCATAAGATTATAATTTGACAATGTACTGTGATAACCACTTTCAATATCTCAGTAACCGATTGGTGTAGAGCAATAATTCAAAATTATACTTACTCAACTTAATTCAATAGTGGAAACTAAAATCGGGGTATGAAAAGAACTATATATAAAAAGTTCAAATTTTTGGGGAACAAACCCCCCCCCCCGCAAACCCCTCTTAAAATTATTGTATCTGTCTGATATCCGAACTCATGCAAATAGATGCTTCCTTGCACTATATACCGAATTTCATCATGATCAGAATTTTGTTATGAAAGTTATCGTTCCTACGGACACACCCATACACACATGTGTGATGTATGTAAACTTGAACGAATCGTTTTCTTTTTGCATCTCGGGCCTCAAAGAATCTAAATCCTAAAAAAAGACACCCCACTCGCTTGAGGGATAATATACTTATATAAACACTACATAAAGCCGTTTCGCAAGTTTCATAACAATATTTCTTCCAAATAATTAATACAATTTGAAACATTCTCCTTAAGAATAATATTTGGGATGAGTATGCAGGTTTGCTGAAACAAGTAACACAAAGAAATTGTTTAAATGCAAATATCAATAGAATTCAACTAAGTGAAGCCACGTACCAAGTTTCGTCAATATAAATTCATATATAAGCCATATATAACATTTTAACTACTCTCCATAAGTATAACGGGAGCTGACTACGCAAGTTTGCTGCAACGAGGAACACAAAATTTTTGTTCTGCAAATATCTATATAACTCAACTAGGTGAAGCCACATAATATATCAAGTTTTTAATTTTTTATTCATATGTTCATAATCAAGGGAGACATAATACTTTACTTATTATCCATTAGAATAACATGGGGGATTGAGTACGCAGGTTTGCTGCTTCGGTAACCCTCAGTATAAGTTATTTTTTGTGCTAATAACAAGATGCCACAATGTTATTCTCATAGATGAAAGTAACGATAGAGTTCGAATATCAGACAGATACAATAACGATACAGGAACGATGAAAGTATAGGATTTCCTTGGTAACAATATTGTTACCAAAAAAGGAAAAAAAGAATCGACGGTAGTAAAGAAAAACCTATCGAAAGAAGTCGCGCTGGGTACCGGCTCGTGTACTGTAAATAGAAGCCTAACTACCACTTTCTTAACGTTTGTGTCTTATAACATATGTCACATAGACTGTATAACCGTTTTGTTTCTTAATCGATGTTAATTAATGTACCTCATATTTTTTTGATTATTTACGTAGGCACCTTACATAGGTAAATAAAAAGCTTGTTTCTCCAAAACACGTGGTTGTATTGATTTTACAATGGTTTATTTCGATTCTGAGTTCTAAAAAACATATAAATGGACACCTCACTCGCTTTAATCCCAAAATACAATTTTTTCAAATCCGCTCCCCTCCCACCCTCCCACTGCCAGAAAATTCCACCCTTCAAATCGTTAGGGACTCTTTAGATTTCAAAACCTAACGCCAATTACTAATTTTCCTCCAAGTTTAATGAACGTACCAATTTTATGTCTTATAAACCTATTTTTACCTGTGCTACTTTCTTTAAAACTATAGATAATCTAAGAAAAAGCTATTTTATGTGTCTAATATGATAACTGTTAATTTTTCAAAAATAATTCGTCTTTATCTATATTATGTGGCAAACACGGATCCTGAGCCGTAACTAATATTTTCATGTTTTTAGCTAGACACATTATCCCTCGAATAATATGTTTATCAGTACCATTTTCGTATGTTCTATCTACTGATCATCTATTTGAGTTCGACTAAATTAAATTATTGTTGAAATGGTCAACACGTTCGGCCTTCTAATAAAATCGTGTTTTTTTAAATAACGATTTCTCATTCTATACTCCACTAAATCGTGTTTCATGGAATGAATGTTAAGTATCACACAGTAAATACAACCTTAAAAATACACCATTGCCATCTGCCCCTTGCAGTTCCCTTATGCGGGTCTTTGGGGTATTCTAATCCAGCGTGGAGTTTTTTTGATTCGCTATCGGCCATGCTGTCACGCTATGACTGATAGCTTTTTTCTAACCGTGAAAGGAACTAACAATATTTTGACGACTCACAAACCCGCAAACCCCTTGGGCCCACTTATTTAACTGGGACCACCACTATCCAACATTAAATTGGATTGCGATTTTGCCGCCGGCAATGTAATCTTCATTGAAAAAACACATTTTTTGCTTTTTGTAGTTTATTTTAACTTGAAAATTCTTGAAACCTGCTTAAATGTCCATGACCATGAACTAGTCGTTTAATTTAACTTGGAATTAACACAATGGATAAAAGTTAAAGTTACTCAAAAAGCCAAGCGTGAAAACAAAGTATAATGACTTCCTTAAAGAAATAACGAAATTTCTGTAGCCTATTAGAGTAATGTTTTCTATAACTGATAGAGGCGAAAGACTGCACTTGACACGAGTAATACAAAAACAGCAATATTTTATTAGCACGTTTATTTAATTTTAACATGTATAAAAGATAGATTTGTTATATCGATAACTATTAGTTATTTAAAAATCTTGGGTTTTTAAATTAAAAGCTTAGTTGAAATACCACGTTAACGATATAGTGATCTTTCTCGAACCAAAAAATCCCAAAACCACTAAAGGGGGGAAACAACTGAAGAGGAAACTAGGGAGAGAGGGCGGTTTGTAAGTGAATGGGTGAATCAGCACAAGTTGAGTGAATCAATTAAGACGCGGGCAAGCAAAGGGCCTTAACAAGGCCTTAGAAATTCGGAAGGGGAGGGATGGCATTGCATTGCCGTAGTTGTTTTAACTGTAAAATGTTGTACACGCTAAGTTATAATTAAAAGAAAGTGCCCAGAAACGATCAGAACTTTTAAAAATCTAACATTATATTAACTTTGTAATTTTATTTTGTTTTTCTTGTTGGTTATATACCAAAATGTATGAAATCCAGAAAGCTACAACGAAATTAAAGGGAACTTAAATAAACAAAGTAAGGATGAGCTCCCTCATACTTCCCGTCTGTGAGTGATAGTAAAGATACAAATACGTCACGTCCTAAAGATACAAATAAAAACACGGTATTAGGAATCTGAAACATAGTTTCTCCCTTTAATCACAATTATAATTATTCAATTAATCTATATCTACTAAATGTAGAGAAAACTCCATATTGGACTTCCTAAGCCCTGTAATATCTGAACCCAAATCTTTACTGATATCCGGGTAGTGTCATTTTATTCTAGACTTAAAGCGCTATATACAAGTAAATTTAAATAAAATCGTTAAATTCGTTCTTAAGAAATTTTAATTAGCTATCGTTTTTAGTGGTTTTGGGGGAATAATCTCCACCTTTCAACATTAAACATTTGAAAAATAAAAACCTCTGATAATTCTAGGGATTAGTAACATACCAAATTTGATTAAAATTGGCCCATTGGTGCGGTAGGTATGTTAGTACACATCTATACAAGCATGCAGACAGACAGGCAACATCTTAAACTCTTTTTTGGGGTTCAGGGAGCACCACTACAAAACGAATATTTTCACTGATGACTCAAATTCGATAATTTGTATGAAAACAATACTTTTCTTATATACTATGTATAGTGGGAGAAAGTACAGTTTGTAAAATTAGATGAAAACAGGATAGGTCAGTGAAACATAGTTTGCTGGAAAGGACAAAGACAAAAACATTATAATAATTTATTTATTAGTACACTAAGTGCTGTATTAAATTAAGAATAAGAATAAGAATTATTTATTTTCTTAAATTTAACATGTTACAAAGTATTTCAAATATGCACGCATTTTCCTGTTCATTGATTTTGTTCTCAAAATTATAATTAAAATAATCTACACATCTTAAAGAACAAAACAAAAATAAACAATGCTCTACTCAAATTATCCTCTTAAATCTGCCTCCTTTTGATTGTCTCTATAAATAAAACAGGAATTAATAAACTAATACAGCTTTACTATTTCACAAAAAGGTATTTACACTTAATTTTAATTGTAAACAACTATGTTCAATTTTGAATTTACTTTTATTTATAAATTACGTGCAGTTAAACTAATTTGGAGAAAATGTAGGGCCTCCAAGGCATAGCCTGCTTGGAGGTTCCTTTCCTTCAAAATAACCAAAATTATAAACAGCGATCAGATCAAATAAACAAAACGTGATAAACAAAAACGGTCTACAGAATCAAGTGTGTCTAAAGATTTACCTAAAAGAAAAGAAAATATATCCGAAACTTAACTATGGTTAGAGGCTCTCAAACCGCGCACCGCACTTCACCACTCATGGCACCTCCCCAGAGCCTTGCCTCTGGAGTTGGTCTCCCCAGGTGCCGTCGAAGCCCATAGCATGCAATGGTTAGTCCCTGTGTGGCAACGCTAGCCATAGTGCGCCTTTATCTGTACAACTAATCCGAATATAACCTACATCTATTTTATGATTAAAAACAAAAAATTAATGTCTTCTAAACTGAAAAGCCACTTCTTTAAATTGTTTGAAAAAGTAGTTATGCCATTTGAATTTGTGAGCTTATCAGACAACATATTGAATATTTTTGGTGCAATAAAGCTATAGGTTCTGGTAAAAAATATGTTATTTGGTCTTGGTAGTACGAATTGTTGTGCATTTCTAAGTTTATTTCTATGTAAATTTTCAATGGGAAGCGTGTTTCCACTTCTAGTGTAAAACATCATTAACACTTTAAAAACAAATAGATACTTCAATGGTAGTATTTTGTTATCAATAAAGAGGGGACGAGATGGTTCAAATTTACCTTTATAAGAGATTAATCGTACTAAATGCTTCTGCTGGACACTGATGGAATTAAGGTGAGTTTCGTACGCATTACCCCAAAACGTTATCCCATATTCTATTCGTCTCTGCACCAGGGAAAAGTACAAAATACGCAACACTTTTTCAGCTGCCAAATATTTTAAAAAGTAAAAATATCTCAAAACACTATTGATTTTATTTTTTAATTTTGTAATGTGCAATTTCCAGCTAAATTCATTGTCTAAATACACACCCAAATATTTTATATTACTGGTCTGTCCCACAGCTGCACATTTTTGTATACACATCCTCTGCTATTCAATACAATATGCGCAATGGTATACAATTTCACTATAAAAGTTAACATGTTTTCTAAGATTGAAATTTATAAATTTAGTTTTTTCAGTACTCAGCAGCATGTGATTTACAGTAAACCACCACTGCTGTGAATTGAGCTCATTGCCGATTTAACCAATTCCCAATTATTTTCTGCATAGCACAGAGCAGCAAAATATGTCAGTTTGCCATGAAATCTCGCATCACATAGGTCATTTATATAAATAATAAATAATATTGCACCAAGAACTGAACCTTGCGCAACCCCGCTCTTAATTACTCCCATTTCACTATGTACAGAATAAATTTTCACACACTGTTGTCTCTCCAACAAATAGCTTTTAAACCAATTTTGAGCAACACCCCTTATCCCACATTTATATAATTTGTTTAATAAAATATTATGAACAACAGTGTCAAAAGCCTTTTTTATGCCCAGGAATAGACCACTAACACTTTTTCCCTCATTTAAACCATCATAAATATGCTGCAAAAAATTTAATAAAGCGTGTTCCATATTAAGTTTTACTCTGAATCCAAATTGATTACTACTAAACAAATTTATTGAATGGAAATATTTTATTAATTTTTGTTTCATTACCTTCTCAAAAATTTATAAAATCAAGACAACAAAGATACAGGACGGTAGTTATTGCAATTTAATTTAGAGCTAAATTTGAAGATTTGTTTTACAACAGCTTTCTTTAATTTTGTTGGAAAACCCCCGCTTTGAAAGCTAGAGTTAATTATATATGATAAGACACCCAAAATGTTATCTAAAACCTCCTTTATTAAATTTGAACTTACACCATCTATTCCTGGGATTTTGTTATTTTTCAAACTAGTTATTGCAGCCAAGTTCTTCCGGCCTTACTTCATCTAGAAAAAAAGATTTTACTTCACTTTTGCTAGGAAAAAGATTGTTATAGTCCAGTGACAGAAAATTCTGGGATACAGAACTATTTAACTCCAATTTTTCAACAATACCTAGGAAATATTCGTTAAATTCCTTTGATACAACTTGTGGATCATCAACTATAATACTATTTATTTCCAATTGAATTTTCATATCACGAGCTCTGGACTGGCCTGTTATTTCATTTAGAACCTTCCATGTTTCCTTAGAATTACCTTGACAGTTTTCAAATTTGTGTTTATAATAACTATCTTTTAAGTGCTTAATCTCTGTTTGTAAACTATTTCTGTATATTTTTATTTGTAAAAGACGCAATTAATTATAATTAAAAAAATACAGTTTTGCTGTACTTAAGATGTTATTGCTCGCACAAGACGGTAAATGAACACAAACGATTAAACATGACAGGAAGTACCTCAAATTCAAGATGAGTATAAATGTATGTTGAAGCATTATAAGACATATTTTATACTTTAGTTTTTACAAATATTTTGGAAAAACATTTTGCAATACAAAATTTACAAAGGGCTTAAAAGTCTGAACAAAACATGAGTTAAATCAATAATAACATAAATTCTTTATGAATAGTTATAGCAATAGGCACCAAACATTATGTTGGTAGTTCATTAAGGATTGAATTTTGAAAGTCCTTATTCTGATATAATGAACCCTAAAATAATGTTTTTGAACGTCGCGCCGTTAAACTATAAAAATACATTACAAATTACCAAATATTACCGAACTCTCCTAAGATACTTTACAACTTTTTAATATTAGGATTATAAATAATACAGTTATAGATAAAATGGGATCTATTTGACCTATAACTGTTTATTTATGTATTTATGATTCGAACGGAAATAGACCAATTAACATTTAAATTCATGTTGATGGCTACAATCAATAAACAACTTAACAAAATAATTATTAATGATTGCAAAATTTGCTGTATGTTTGTAAATTTGATAAACAGACAGTAACAGGGTGTTGATAAAATGCCGTTAGTGCAAGTGTAGATTCCGTTTAACATAGGCACTCAACGGATTTATTTTCCCTCAAGAAAAATGTTAAATCTTAGTTCGACACGCCTTTACTAAAACCCATAATTCATTTAGGCTACTATTTGATTTAATGTTTTGAGATAAAGTTTGTCCGTACCGTGGAAACATGTTGATATTGTTTGATTGGATTATCAGACCTTTAGCTCATGGCTTCTCTGTGCTCATGGTTTAGCTATTATGGAAGAGAAAAAAAACCATAGTCGATTTCCAACGCCCTCATAAGGACACATTTGTTATCATAATTAGAACGGTAGTTTTCTTGAATGTGTCTGTCTTAATAGATTAATACCCCCGTCACAGCAAACCTGCGTACTCAGTGAATTTCTAATGAATATTATGTAATATGTCCTTATAACACATTAAGCCAATTACCAGGATTCTTAAGAAATATATTCACAAATAAGCGATTTTTCAAATATTAATAACATAAGAATAATATAAGAATAAGAATAACATTGGGGATGAGTACGCAGGTTTGCTGCTACAAGAATCGCAAAATAATGTGTTTTCATGCAAATATCAATAAAACTCTATATATACAATATACAAAATTTGAACGAATAGTGTTTTTGGCACCTGGGGGCCTCAAAACGAAAAGTTATCACGGTCTCGGGCTTCAGTCTTACCATGCCACCCTACGGTAATAGCTTCTTCCCTGTAGGGGAAAGTCGCTAAAAAGGTTCATATTTATGAAATAAACTAGCTTATATTTTCAGTAGCTTGATGCTCCAATAGGCCCTTGAGACATGTCCTTGAGGAGAGAGGTTATTAAAGCACTGATAACGTCTCTTAAAAAGAAAATGTTTCATTAAGGATGATTTAGTTTACGAAGTTTATAAACATATTTTATAATCTACTAGTTTTTACCTCTAGGCAATTGGGCTTTCCACATCGCTTGGAAGACAGGGGCTTTATTCCTCTCGTCCTCTGTCCGGCCGTGATCCAGTGGTCCGGTGGAGGTCCGGCGCATTCATCCGGTCCTTGTTGTCCGGCCTCCGGTAGCAGCCCATGATTTATCGTATATTCGCTTACCGACCATTAGTCTCAGTTATAAATGAATTCCGAGACGTTCGAGGGAGTCTCTGCAAGGGTTGTAAATTATTCGCCTTTGTGGGTGCTCCAGTTGCTGTGACCCAGTTTTGCCTCTGTTCGGGGTGGCTGCGCCCAACGCCGCAGCCCTTTGTTTTGGCCGCTCCCAGCCATTGAAAAATCTTGCTCTGAAGGAAACGGTGGCGTGAAAGTGGTCGGACGGTTTCCACATTTGGTTGAAGTTTAGGGCGAACTTCGTTAAAAATCGTATTTTAGAAATAGACCCTCCACGATTTGTAATATTAACTACCAAATCTACATTTGCAAAATTAGGGGTGGTTGGTAAGAAATAAAAACACTAACTAGTTGCACTGTCAAATATATTTGTTGAAAGCCCTTTGTTACAAGTGTACTGTTTCATTTGGCATATAGGTTTTAATTCTTCTATAAACCGGCAACTTAAAATTTCCGCAATTTAACAAAATTAAAACTTATTTCAGTAATGGATCCTGGTAGTATCTGAGTCTAAATGTACCCTGTATAATTTTAATCATGTCATTAAATTGCAAATAGGGCTGTATAGTGGACAATGAACGGGTTTTTTAAATCTTGAGATAATACTGGAGGGGTCATTTTCCGCTCTGTTTGTAAAACTGATAAATCTTAACCCACCAGAAAATAAATGGTAACTCATAAATGCTCTTATTAGAGATCTATGCGATCATAAAGTACAAATCTTGATAATATTCGTTTTTATCTGAAGTCTTCAGAGAAGAGGTTATATCTGAGAAAATTGTCTTTGGTTTCGCAATATGTTTCTGATCTCTGCTCAGTAATTAAAATGCTTCAAGATTGGTTGAAATATTTTAAACAAAAGATTACAATAGTTTTTATCACAATACCTATTTAAGTAGGTTAAATTTAAGTTACTCAATAAGTTATTTTTAACTAAACACAATTATATTACAAAGGATCAGAAATATAATATTAACAGTAATGAATCAACTTTTTAATTTGTTCTTTTACCGAGTTATACTAAAAAGCTTACCTTACGACTACATTTATTTTTAATGACTCACAGAAATTAAATTTGATTAAACTTAAAAAAATTAAGCATTTATTTGCTGTTCCTTTTGAGTTCTTATCAGTAAATAAGAATTAAATGGTATCGTATATATTAATACACTAAAGGGAGTTTTTTTAAGAGAACTCATCCGATCGTTCTGAACCGATTTTGACGATTGATCGGTATTGAAATATCACAATATTTTCCCTGATTCGTAGTTGTGCATAACAATTTTTATTTTTCGACATTTCCATTCTTAAGAGCACGGGCCGCCATCGAAGTTCGTTTTTTGCCCATAAGCTTAACATGGGGAATAATTCTATTTGAATTGCATATGTTAGTACATTATAGATAGATTATTGTAATACCCAGCAATTCATTTATCTATATAAATACCCCCGTCGCAGCAAATCTGCGTACTCAGCGAATTTCCAATGCATAATATATGTCTTAATACCACATAAAGCCGCATACCAAGTTTCATAAAAATATATTCACATATAAGCGATTTTAATTATTCTCCATAAGAATAACATTGGTAATGAGTACGTAGGTTTGCTGAAACAAGGAACAGAAACAATTGGTTTTTATACAAATATAAATAGAATTTAACTAGGCGAAGCCACATACTGAGTTTCATCAATATTCAATCATAAATAAGCGCTATATAACATTCTAGTTATTCTCCATAAGAACAACATGGGGGCTGAGAAAGCAGGTTTGCTGCAACAAATAACACAAAAATGGGTTTTTATATAATTATCAATATCACTCAACCAAGTGAAGCTTCATACCAAGTGTTATTAATTTATGTTCATAATCAAGGGAGTCATTACATTTTACTTATTCTACATAAGAATAACATGGGGGCTGAGTACGCAGGTTTGCTGCTATGGGAATAATTAAAAAAAAAAACATTTCTTTGTGCAAATATCAATATACCAGTACTACGTGAAGCCACATACCAAGTTTCATCAACATACATCAACATTCATAAATAATCGAGATATCAAATTTTATTTATTCTCCATAAGGATAACATTGGACAACGTACTGTGTTTAGCACTTTGAATATCTCTGCAACGGTTGGGCGTAGAATCATAATTTAAACACCAAAATGATTTTTTTGTGGAACTGATCAGATTGGTAAAAGCAAATGTGAAGTTTACATTAAAATAAACTGAGGAAAAGCCAAAAACTTTTTTCCCATAATATTAACATGGGAGATTTTATGAGTAGGTTTTTTGGATTCTCTCCGCAACCACTTAACCTAGGTTAATAATTCAAAATAATATATTATTTGTTTTTTTTAAGCTCTATAACATGGTCAGAACCAAAATTAAGTTTTTTAAAAATTGTAGGGTTAAAAATGCAAAAAACTGATTTTTGTAAAATTTAAAACCCCAATAAACCCCCCTTCCCATGGTCCGATTTTTCTGGTTTTCGAACTTAAAGTCATGAATGTCATTTTACATATTTGAGCCAAATTTCATCAAAATCGAACGTTTTTTACTCAAGTTATCGTGTTAACGGACACACACACACACACACACACACACACACACACACACACACACACATATATATATATATATATATATATATATATATATATACATTTATATAAATTTGAACGAATAGTGTTTTTGGCATCTGGGGACCTCAAAACAAAAAGTTATCATGGTCTCGGGCTTAAGTCTTACCATGAGACCTACGGTAATAGCTTGTTCCCTATAGGGGAAATTCGCTAAAAAATAAGTTTTCTTTCTACATCGCTTTGAGCAGTGAAATTTTGTATGCAGGGGTGATATCAAAGTTTGTGTTAAAGTTTGTTTATTTGCCTCCCTGATTGTGAGCCAGATTTGTTCCGAGTTTCACAAAAAAATACTTTACTGAATGAAATAAAAATTGTTCCACTTTCATGTGTTAGCAGGAAACTTTAAGGCTTTAAAATCATTGTTCGCCATTAGGGGTTTGCTCCTTGTTCCGTCACTGCTCCAAAGTAGATCTTATGCTGGTACAGGTCACTGAACCTTTCAATATTTAATGCACCATATTTGTTCTAATGAGCATTTAGTCAGCTAATTATCTTTTACGATAGAACAGAGGAAACACGTCTGCTTTACTACTCAACAACGGTGTATTAAACTATAGAAAAAACGGCACGACAATGAAACGTTGGGTGCGGAACACATATGCTCTTGCAACATGGTATTTAAAGCTCAGTTTGTCTTGGCATTCATTGTAATAATGCTGAACTTTATGTGTTTTTAAGTCCATCGACCACAAACTACAGGGGTTATTGAGCAGATATTTGGAAGAAGATGGGTCCATCACAAAAATACCCCCGTCACAGCAAACCTGCGTACTCAGCGAATTTCCAATGCATAATATATGACTTAATACCACATAAAGCCGCATACCAAGTTTCATAAAAATATATTCACAAATAAGCGATATATACTATTATAATTATTCTCCATAAGAATAACATTGGGGATGAGTACATAGGTTTGCTGAAACAAGGAACATAAACAATTGGTTTCTATGCAAATATCAATATAACTCAACTAGGTGAAGCTACATACCTAGTTTCATCAATATTCATTCATAAATAAGCGATATATTCCATTTTGATTAATCTCCATAAGAATAACATGGGGGATGAGTACGCAGGTTTGCTACAATAAGGAACGAAAAAAGTGGGTATTTAGGCAAATATCAATATAACTCAACTAGGTGAAGTCATGTTAGAGGTTTTATTAATTTATGTTCATAATTAAGTGAGACATAGCATTTTAATTTTTCTCCATAAGAATAACATGGGGGCTGAGTACGCAGGTTTGCTGCTACGGGAACTTTTAGAGAAAAATTGTTTTTTTGAGCAAATAACAATAGACCACAACCAGATAAAGCCGTATACCAATTTTTGTCAGTATACGTTCATAAATAAGCGAGATATAACATTTTTCTATTCCTCCATAAGAATAACATTAGACAACGTACTGTGTTTAGCACTTTCAATATCTCGGTAACCGATTGACGTAGAGGAATGATCAAAATACCAAATTGTGTGTTTTTTTAATTTGAATCCAATGGTAAAAACTAAAATTTGACTGTTTCAAAAATTATATGTAAAAAGCTCAAAAAAACCATTTTTGGGGTACAAAACCCCCCAAAATACCCCTTAAGGTAGAGCGATATGGCTGGTTTTCGAACTTAAGTCATAAATGTTGCTTTACACGTTTATACCAAATTTCATCAAAATCGAACCTTTTTTACGAGAGTTATCGCACCCACGGACACACACATATATATATATATATATATATATATATATATATATATATATATACATATATATAGATATATGTATATCTATATCTATATATCCATAGATATATAAAAATCACACCAATCCCGTAGTATGTAGTCCCCGTTTTTTTGTATGTAATCCCGTTTGTATGTAGTCGTAGATATACGTTCTGTAATTACGTATATCTATAGATATATGTATCTATATCTATATATCTATATATATAAATGCAGTTTCAAACGAATGGTGTTTTTGGGGTCTGGGGACCTCAAAACGAAAAGTTATCATGGTCCCGGGCCTAGGTCTTACCATGCCGACTACGGTAATAGCTTCTTCCCTATAGGGGAAATTCGCTAAAACAGTTATGCGGGCGTATTCCCGATCCAATGAGGCTCGGCTCTAATGACCCTAAAAATTCCATGTTAATCATTTTACTACTTACTAGACCGATTAGCAAACATTTTGTAGAAAGGCAGCAGGCAATGGACCATTATTATTAGATACAGGCTTATACTTTTCCCTGTACCCCCTTTAGGACTCTTCTGCTCTTTTGGCTTTTAAAATTGTAATTCAAACATTACTGACGTCAGTAGTTTAATGGACCGAATGATCATACATTTGTTAGTATACATCAGTATAAAACCTTTTGCCTATTCCTGTTCCAAACATTCTTTAGGACCCTCCAAATGTTGAAGCTATCGGATTTATCGGTAAGAAAATGTGTTCTAACCAGGCCTCTTCCCCGGAATAATATAGTTTTGTATAGACAATTATTCGAAGAAAGTAGCATTGGGGTTAAGGTTAAGATTTGTAAATAAAAGCAAAAGAATCATAACATCTGTTCAAAAAGAACCATTTAATTGTAAAAATAACACTCACTTGGTAAAGTGTCATCATGTGAGTTTTTTGAGAATAGTGATTTAAGCTAATGTATAGATAACTTTAAAATATAGATGATTACTGATCAGTGTATGTAGAAATTGCTAGAACAATTAAAATAGAGATTGAGTACAAAGTGGACAAGTCCAAAATAAAAATAAACTACAAATAAGCAAAGCAAATATGCTCGCTTTGAAGAGGAGCCGTTTTCCAGCAAACCTCGGTCCCCCAGGTGCTTTAACAAATGTAACTAACTTTTCAAACATAACATTAAACTGTGATCGCGAGCGAAGCCACGACGGGCTGCTATTTTTTATTATGCCCCATAAGAATAACATTGGATAACGTACTGCGTTTATCGCTGAATAAAAAAATAATTTTTCTCCACAACCATTACTTATAAAATAATAATTAAAATTACTAACATATAGTTGATTCCGATGGTGAAAAGTAAGTTTGATTTCAAGTTTATAGTTTTATGGACATTAAACAAACGTAATTTGTAACTTTTAAGTTCTATAACTTCTGAACCCAATGTTTTCCAGAAATGCGGGAGTTGTATTTTTATCAGATGTCTAAAGCAATATAAACCACCAAATTTGAAATAAAATCGTCTGAGCCGTTTTGAGAAATATAGATTTTTCATTCTTTTTTGGAGGATACCCTTAAACATCAAAAATTTAAAAAATACCTGTAAATATAGTGGATTAGTAACTAAATACGAAATGTGATCAACATTGGCCTATCGGTGTGGTCTCTTGGATTTACAACGTCAGACCGACCATCGTTAATATAAAAAAGATTTTTTGGGGTTCAAGGAGTACCAAAACAAATATATCCACCGCTAACTCAATTTCGAAAATTTCGACAAAAACAACACTTTCCCCATATACTATGTATAGGGAGGGAAAGTAAAAATGGAACAGGAGTAATAGAGCGAAAACTACTTACAATACATAATGCAGAACTCATAATTCTCCTTTGTCGCGAGGGCGAGTAAGCGAACATTTAGTTAAATAGCCTACATGTAATCGAACAAAATTGGTTAAGGAATAATTTACTTCTCTGAAACAATGAAAACTGAGGATGCCAACATATTATCTGACGAACTATAAATAAATTAATAGATTGTTTTATCAAATATTTCAGTCGAACAATACCTTAATACTCAGTAAACTTCGCTTGGAATTGAATCAATAACGGTCGAAACCTTAGCAATATTCGACTTTCCATGTTTGAAACTGTCCATAAATCATTACCTTTTTATCGGTTTTAGTGAGAATTTTAAAAATGTTGTGATTACAAATATGGAAACATATAGAGTTTTTTGCAGGGTTAAGACAAAAGTATTTTTGAAACTCATAATAGCGATGGATTTGAATTTATTTTTTGATTTATTTGGACTTTACCTATCGCTTCTAGTGTTTAAAACTACACTACGTTTCGGGAGGTGAGGAAACTCCTCCCGTTATCAAGTGAACCCTACTTACATCTAAATATAAAACTCTTACACCTAACTAACCTACATTTTTTTGGATTTTTTTGATTTTTCTTTTACATTCTAATTTACACTAACACAAAGATAACAAAAAATCAAATACAATACACTAACACAAAATTTATATACACACCTAACTAACCTACATTTTTTTAATATTTTCCTTTACAATTTATTTGACTAACAGAAAGATAACAAATATATATACAAAAAATCGAATACAATACACTAACACAACATTTATATATACGAACAAATGAAAAACTGACAATACATTACCTGTTCTGCATCGTGGCCTCCAAGCTGACGGGCAAACACGGGAAACGGGCTCACGTCCATCCACAACCAAACCGCACACTAGACTCCGCATTTATAAAAAAATGGTGTAGACATATATGCTTCATGGTTTCATCTTAAAAATACATTTAACATAGATTACGCTTTTTATTTACTCCGCGACGAAATAATCCAGTACTCGCAACAGCAACAAAATGCTGACAAATATTTAAACCCAAATTATTTTAGGATAAATTATTTTTCAAAATCCGAATTGCAAAGTTTGATTGAGGTCTTAATAACACCCTTTGGGCCGGTTATTGTGAATCGTTAAAGTATAATTTTACATCCAGTGTGTATACTGTAAATACTGTACATCAACGTATTTTGCAAATTATTATCCAGTGTGTATACTGTAAATACTGTACATCAACGTATTTTTCAAATTATTTATTTTATTGCTTTTAAATTTCCCTGAGTTCTGTAAAACGGTAAATAATCTATAGTAATTAAAAAATCAAGAAAAATGTTTCAGGAAAATAGTCATCCTATTTTATTAATTTGTATATTTCAACGTTACGGAGCATTACAAAGTTACAATCGATTAAAAAAGGATTACAAGTAAGATTACAACATTGAATCACACGAAATGAGATAATCGCTGAATTTATTGGTACATATAGTGTTACATTAAACAGATCATTGGGTAGGTCACAGAGAACCTCTCTGCAGGTCGGCCTATATCTCATTGTATTTTATAAGACGGCTTTATAAGACTATTTAGTAGTTTGCTGCGACTACACACAGTTGTGCGATTCTCATACAACTGTCCTCATGTTAGTGCATTATACAATGACTCTAATTAACACCATACTTTGCTAGTTAATTTTTCAAGATGGCCGCCAGAACCAAATTGGCTGCTCGGCGGGGTGCCTCGAGGGAGAGAGGGTGCTTCTTGCTATCGCTTTTTACGAAACTCTATTTTTTCTCCCCGAGGGAGTTACCCTCCCCATTGGTCCGCTATCGCACCCTTGTCAATTTCTTCAAAGACGAGGGAAGTGAGGCCCCTCTAGTCGCCCCAGTCGCGCTTTATACGCGTTCAAAATGAAACTGGATTCGACCCGCTCTTTAACGTAGGATTAGCTGAATAACTTCATTGTGTAAATTCTGCTGCGCCAAAATTTCTAGCCTCAGAATTTCAAACTTTAATTTTTTTTAACGACATTTATAAAAAATAATCTTTGTCTGCGGGTTAAGTCTTTACAATAACCGCTTCATAAAGTTAGGAGTTATCAAATTGTATAGAACTATTTATCATCTAATACGCTTGTGTATGAAATGTACATTTTCTATTTCCACAGTAAAATGACCACAATAAATTCAAAACTGTACTACTCCAGTGGATTGTTGACAGTAATCTGATTTTTAAAGCATAAAACAAACCAAGACAAAAAACCGACTCACTGGGAAGGAAAAGGTCAATGAAATACGATTAAAATATAGCGGATCTACCAGTTAAAAATAACGTACTTTCAAGAATACCGGTTATTCTGTTTTGGTTCAAGAACGCGCTGTTATCCAAGCGTATTCAAGGATCATGAAGCCTGCATAAGAAGCCCAGCCTGCACTGGTCAAACTCAGCCTTAAATAGTTTTTTTTTTATGTTAGAAAATATATTAAATTAATCCACAATTTACCTATAAGTTCTTTAGTTTAATTTTAATCCAAACTGCAACATATTTAATGCCGGAATCTCTCCTAACTTAAATAAGTGGAGATCTTGGCATTTCTTGTTTTGGTACCCAGAACTTCTACACAGAATATTTAATCTGAATAAGAAAATTTTATATTAAGAATATTGTTCAATGTTTATCCACATTAAAATATATAATAAAATATTGATATAGATGCTATCTCATGTATAAAATAATTAAAAATCATCATACTGGTTAATCAGGTCGTTCCTTCCTGGTGATTTTCATTACGTTTTTAACAATAGATATTTATGATAAAAAATGTCAACAGGCATTTATTATGCCAATTTTCAGGGCTCCCAGCATAGGCATAAAATAACATTTAATTTTATCAGCTGATTACTCGGTTCATCAACCGAGAAGGATTAGATTCGTCACAGAAATCAGCCCATACCTCTGTAATAGTCCCGGGGGCTCTGCAGATTTATGATTTCTTGTTGGGGTATTATTACTTAAAGGTATTTTGATCAATACTGACTGAAGTCTCTGAGTCGTTAAATAGCATGATTATATTTAGTCTTATACCTTACGGTCCAGTATAATTTACGTCTCAGAGGTATAGGTTTCGGCCATCACTAAGTCTATGCTGACTAGGTCAAGGCTTGAACTACTTCTTTATATCTTTCTTGAGAGAGATTTCGTCTAGATTATTAAAATCAAGTGAACACTACACGACCTTTAGCACATGTGCATAGATGGTGGTTTTAGCTTAACCATGCATGGTTGTATAAGACATTGCCTGTAACATATAAATTATTGCTATAAATTATTATCTATTACTCTTTGTAATTCAATAATATAGACTTGCTTAGCATTTAAAATATACCTGAGAATAATATTTTGCCTGTTACAGGAATTCATTTTTAGCTGATTTAATGTCTAGAGTACCTGGGGGCCGAGCTTTCCTCGGGGAATGCCAGATTGTTAGATGAGTTGGAGTAATATTTCACCACTTCCCCTAACTGATAATCAGATTTGTATTGCTCATTCGCCTCTTTTCTGCATGTTTAAGGTCACTCCAGTTGTTATTTATAGCTCAATGTCCCTTTGATTTATGTTACCACTCTATATATGTAATCTTCACTCAAAGCTTTTAGTCTCTGCTCTCAGGAAACCACATGTTAATAATCATAAACAACATGAGTATTACTTTGACAGTTCACTGATTCATTATAAACAGCTGTTACAATTATTATGTTTTGATTTTAAACTCCATTAGCCCTATGTTATTTTTTTAACTTTTCATTTTAGTTTTTTAAATTATTTTATTTTTTCTAGGTACGAGAGAAGTCTAGAACTTATTTTTATCCCAGAAATCAGTTATTTCCAACATTTTAAGGAAATCGTTTGAGCGGTTTTGAGATCAGAGTTACAAGCAAGCAAGGACGCACGGACGCAAGCAAGCAAACCTTACTCATATTAGAGTATAGGATTCAGTAAAATCCTCTTTAAAAAAATGCAGTATTATTGACAGATCAGTAATTGTACATGGTCCCCCAAATCAGTTATTAATGTCTGAAAGAAAACAAAATTCAACGTAGCTACATAGAAATAATCCTGTATTGGAGAATTTCTATGAGTATGAAGCACATTTTTGAAGAATGGCCTAGCCAAAAAGATCTTCAGAATAGGGAGAAAAATAGTTTTTAACTTAAAGATTATTTTAATTTTGAAAATTATCTATAATTTTTGTGTAACAAATTAGTTCTACCACATACTCAAAACACAAAATAAGTTTAATTTAATGTATGAGGCTTTGGGTGTAAATAAGAGTAAGTCTAAGGCTCGTACTGTATTGCCCTAATAAGAATATTTAATAGTGATATTATTAAATTAGTGTAATCTTGCAATGTATAGGTCTCGACAGTGTAAGGGAACACTTTTGAACTGTTCAAAACCTTATAGACCTTGGTAAAAAATATAGTTTTATTTATTTGAGTTTAGGGGTGAATGTTATTTGTCTTTAATTTATTCATACTTTTAACTGGGTAGAGCTTGAATTCTTAAGAAATAAAAGTGTTTTGTGTGTAATATAGAAGTTAAAATATATTTTTCGATATTTGGAGTTCCAGATTACTTTTTGTCTGATAACAATCCATTTTGTGGTTTTGTAGGAAATTCAAACAATTCTGTAATAAGTGTAATTTTCAACTTATAATAAGTAACCTATAGTTTCCGATGAGTAAAAGACTTTTAGAGAAGGGAGTTTAACTGTAAAAATATGTTAAGAAGAGTGCATTGGAGTAATTTAGCTTGATCTCTTTTGTTACCTAAATACCGACCCTTTGAACGGGATCAATGTAAGCCCTGCTGAATTATATTTACTAACTAGTTGTTTTAATGATTTAATTCCATATGACCTATCTAACAAAAAGTCGATCCAATAAAAATATCCTATCTAATAAAAATATCTATGTAATAAAAATACGTAATATGAATTATTATACATTTTTGAAGTGCCTAGTATTTCAAAAAGAAATAAAATTAATACCTTACTATTTGCATATAATCTGGTGAGGAGAGAGCTTGATGACTGTGAGCTTGTCCCGCAGCTCCAGTTTGCTAGTGTTTTGTTCTGTAATAGTACTGTATATTCTTTTAATCTCAAACGCATTCTATGACAACCCTAGGCTATTTTCTCCTTTAAATAACATGTGTAGATGGCTCAATTTACACTCTTGCGATGTTGACTTATTTACTGATTCATTTGGAATGTAGAAAATAAATTGTATCTTTCTATTATAATTAGGTATAACAGACATATTTTAAAGACTTTACCCAGAGTCACAGGATGTTATGCCACTTTATATTTTATATTTGATATATTTAATTGTTATATTTGGCATAGTCATTTGTTATATTTTTTAATTTATTTATTTATTGAGATACTGCTTAAATATAAGGGGAGCGGACCCCTAACACAGTGACATATTCGTGTCTCATTAATATCTAGAAATAGCTTTGAGCGGTCTTCAAAATCAGGGGTGTCTATCATTTTAGGGGGTGGGTGGTTCATGAGTGAAAAATACATTTTGAGTATGTATTTCCTGTGGGGGTTTGGGAGTCAAGGAAATCCTCCTATTGGGACCGGAGATGGCTTTGAATAACATTGTATGGATTTATATGAGTTTTAGACCGTATGGGTTTACTTTATCGCTGTAATTTAAGAAGTTAAGAATTTACTGAATTAATACATTTAAGGAATTACTTTTATTTCCTGAGTGAAAAAGTGAATAAATATAAAAATAATGTATAGCTTATTTATATTTCGAATAGTTTTTTTCCGATGAATTTCCTCAGAAGCTAAATACCCCTTAAAAAGTCCCTCAAATCCCTCAAATGGACCCTCTGATTAACGGCCATAAGCATCGAGTAAAATAAGAATATGCGGTAAACGTTTCGTAATGAGAATCCATGTTTGACAGTGATCAAAAACAAATTGACCGCAATGTTGAGATAATAGTTACTTGATATTTGTACTTCGTGGTATTGTTTTGTTATAGCTAGTGATGTTTTTATTATTTATTCCATAGGACATTTGCTTTTTGGGAAGTTTTATACTCATTTTTCTTCCTCTGAGACCCTTTTTAATAACCCTATTTTCATTACTACGTTAGGGTTTCTTATTTTAAACTCCGTGAGTGAAATGGTGTTTAGATATCGAATCTAGTGTCAAGTAAACATATTGTATTTTTTAATTGTGTTAAAAGTCCTGAGTTGAAGTTCATTAATTAAAATGTGCCTTATAAATTTAGTTGTGGCTGAAATAGGACGCCAAGTATTGGTTTTAGTGTTTGTTTCCATCACGTATATTATTTCCTGTCGCAGCTTATTAGGTGTCCAACTTTAACTTGGCAGGTTATTTGGATATTTTAGATTTTTTTTAGAAGTTATGCTACTGTAAAATAAACCTAGAACTTTTCTATTTTTAAACTTTAAAATTAAAAACCGCTACGAGGAGTGAAGGCTATTTGTTACGAGTACATGGTAGTAAATTGTGTTGTAAAATGCATTTAAGGGGCATTTTGAAGATTGAGAGTACTTTTGTAACACCTGATTTGGAACACTGCAATTGCTACTAACACGAAGGCCGTCCAGTGTTAATGGGTAAAGTCTTTTTCACTCAAAACTATTGTAAGTGTTCCAACACGATCAGCTGATAAAATGGAGTTACTTTTACAGTGAACAATGTGTAAAATATGTCAACGTATGAAGTTTTTGGAGGGGGTCATGTATATGCGCCCTTGCTCAAAATACAGAGTTACGCCAACATCACTCTGAATGCAGTTTTATTGGTGATTGACGCTATAGTTGAATTATTTCAAAATTCTGCCTGACTATCTATCTGCAAACTATCAAATGGCGCATTAGGCAGGAAGTAATGAGAAACCAACTGTATAGCAAACTCGTACCCTTTGAACTTATTGACCAATGACAAGGTGACAAGCTCTCTAACTACTAAACGTTTACTTTTATTGAGAAGGTTTAACAACAGTACACTGTTCTTTCAAACTGGGTGCTATCGATGTCTCACGCAAAAGTGTATATTCTAAGTGCCTACCGTTAACTAAAGCAGTACGCAAGTGCATCGCAGGTTGCATCACACGCATTGCAGTCGTTTATAGAGTGATCGAACAACTCGCTGGAAGCTGAAAACCAAACCTATTCACTACGCCTTGTCAAACTTGAATCCAAATTCAAAACTTTCGCTCGAATACTACAATAATTGTACTCATTCAATATATACATTTATTTCCCAGCAACGCTTACTAATAAGTGGATGAGGACAATTTAATATTCAGCAAGGACAGAACTGTATAAAACACTGTTATCCCTTTAGCTCCGGGAAAATTATCAATGATTACAAAATTAAACATTAACAGTGCTTGAAAGCGTAAAGATTTATTCAAATTACTGTATTTCAACTACAACAGTTCATTATATTTTAGAGATTATGAAAATGTGTTTATTTTTTGTATCGTTGGTAAGTTCTCCTTTTAAATACAAAACGTAATAGATGTAACTGTAGTCAAACAAAAAATTAACAACATTGTTTAACAGATTGTCATATCAGTAAGAATAATTTTTAATTATATAGTCTTTAGAAATACTTAGACGCTACTAGACGCTTCAACAAAACAAGTAGTTTTGCTGACATTGCTGAAGATTTGTTAAGATTTTCTTACATATAGTAATTTTTTATTTATTATTGATTTACTTTCTTATCAAGAAAGACCTATTGATAAATGTGCTGATATACATTAGTCGTTGGCTCCTGCTGTACCGTTTACCATCTATTAACCAAGAACAAATTTTACCCAAATATTGTATAAATAACTTTACAAGTCACCACCCCTGAGCAATATGAAGTGTCAGAAAAAATCGCATATAAAATAAGGGTTTTAATATAACGATGACTGTATTTTCCTCATGTTCAAACTAACAATGAACAACAAACCTACAAACATCTCCTCATGAGCGGCTGCCTAATCACGTCCTCTTGTTATTGCATGCAGGACTCAACCAATTAACGAAGGGCCCATTTTTCAGCACTATGTCACCTGCCATTTTTGACCCTTTGTGGGCGGCGGTCAAAGGCAAAACGGCCCAGCGCCGATCCCCGGGGCACCCCAATATTCCAACGCATCATTTTTCATTCCCATATACTTGATTAAAATACAGTCTCCAGTGTTTTTGTCGGTATCTCAGATCTGGCCTCGGGAGTTTTGGCGCAAAAACCGACTTTTCACCTCGAGGGCTCTGTCGGTCTTCAGGGGTTACAGAAATTAGCAGCTATTCTTCACAAGTTTTGGAATTTTGTACCTGTCGATGGAACAAAGGTTGTGCAGGGAAATGCATCTCGGGGGGATCGCGGAGCCGACAAAGGTGCCGTCCACGGCGCTCCACACTTCTACTGGAGTATATGACTAGAGTAGAGTAATATTAAAGTTATAATTTTTTTCAGCCATGAACCTATATAATATTTTCGCTAGTTAGGCATCAGAGAAAAATAATATTTGTTATGTCTACACACACCATATATGTTTTCCCTGTCATTTAAGGGATTTTAGACAATGATTTAGTACTGAATTTAAAATGTTTTATATGTTTGAGTATTTACTAAAACCAAAATAACCTAATGAAAATAACAGTTTGTACCATAACTGTCCCTGTTAAAAAAAATAATAGTCAAGTTGTATGGAAATATACAACATTTGTATTTTCTAAATACTAATCTTCCCACCTTAAAGCCATCACTTAAAACCTGGTCTCAATTTTGCCACTTGAATGACTGCTTGTTTTGTATTTCAATTAGATTTTTAAAATACTAACCACGTCCCCAACGAAACTTATTAGTTATTCTTTGTTCTTTAAGGTAATTTGTCAGAATGCTAACGAGGAATAATTAAAATATGTTAAAATTAGATGTATATCTCTTACACTATCTCTACCACGTTCATTCATATGGAGACATGGTGTCAAAGCGTTCCAAACAGTGTGCATGAATTATTATCATGATCCAATGCCTAAAACTAAATATTTGTCGAACTCAATAATCGCTTTACCCTCAGCCGAGTAACTCAAATCAAAGACTTACACAATATCATCGAAATAAGCCGGGTCTTCGGGTGTAACGAGCGCCGCTACAGTTTGTTTGTTTACGTTTTTTCCAACACGTCCAGCTGCGCTAACAATTACCCCCCCCTCTCAAAATTCCCCTCTTTCGGGCGACCGTAGGGCCGTAGGAACGCATAATCGCCGACAATGGCGCTCGCGATTCAACCGCCTCGCCACACCTGAATTGAGACATTTCCATTAATCATACAATTGTATAGAGTCTCCAACAGGAGCGCCTCTGTCGCGCTCCGTAATTGATTCAAATTTAATGAGGGAAAAGACCTTTCTCTCGGTCTTAGCCGGCGTCTTTTAAACGCAACAACCTTTTTACGTAATAAGACCCCCCCCGAACCCCTTCCGGAGAGTTCCGAGATGGGCGAGGGGGAGGGGGGCGAAGGACAGTTTTTGATAGAGTTGCCCGAGTGATTGATCGAAGTTGGAGGATAAACCTTTAAAATCTCCGTTCTTAAGAAATCGCTTTAAATAAAATGACAACTCGGGATTTATTTTGTGTCCTTTTAAAGAGCGAGTCCCAGTTTTGTCGCAGCCGCTGAAAAGCTTATTAATGGTGGATTTTCCGTTTTGACAGTAATTAATAGTTTGTATCCTGCTCCGAGGAAGCTTTTTGATATAAATCTAATTCCTATAAATATTGATATTTTAAATGGAAATGTATTTTTCGACATCGCTTTTTCTAATTATTATTGCATTTATCATTCGGTTGTAATATATGTATTTTTCTGTTATATAGATGATATCATAACTATAGACATTTTGAACTGTACAGGTTTTGTAAATGTTACCAATTTAACAATCATCTTTAAAATAAAATATGTACTTATACTTAGTTTTATTTTAAAATTATCATTTAAGTTTTTGGTTACAAGTATTCTGTTAAGGAGAAATCGGAAAAATGCTCTAGGTATTTTTTTAAAATGGAAATTACAAACTATCCTCTATTTCCATCCCTCAGTTGTATGTTATATTTATACTGTCCTATAGAAAAAGATGGATCAGATCGGTTACTGTAACAGAATCCATTAAATTAAATTCCATCAAATCTTTGCTCCAACGTGTTTACGTTTAAAACATATATACATGTATATATAATCACAAATTATAATATTTATGCAACTTCTTGGTTCATTTTATTGTGAAATATTTCTGATTTTTCAACGAGATTGATTTACTTGTTCTTATACATTTTTTAATTAGTCGGATGATTTTAAATATAATGATGAACACATTAGAGGTGACGCTTCTAAACTTTCAGGCTTTATGGTAACAATTTAAAACAATATAGAACACAATTTCAAAGCTAATTTTATCGTGAAATATCTACCAACTATAGAATTGTGTTATTTACAAAAATGTTTCGGACATTTGCCATCTTTCTATGCGGTTTTTGTCAATACATTATGACAAATGTCCGAAATAATTTCTTAATTTACATAAATCCACCATCACCAACCATGAATTTAAAACAAAGTATATAATTATACACATAGAATGTTGATTTATGTTTCGTAAATTTAAATTAAGTAATATTTAATGTACATTGTTGTTTTAAAATTATTCAAGGTTGGTATGTTTGCTTATACTGCAAAACTTTCTCTTTACAAATTTAAAGTTAATGGAAACGTAACTTATTTATTCTAATATTAAAACTTATAAAATATGAAATATTAATCAGGTTATAGTTACAGATTTAGAAAAATGTATAATAAAGTTTATTTCTGTTACAAAGTTATAGCTGTAAAATATCTGGGATAAAGTCCACATGGTGGATTATAAAATATTTACTCATTGATTTAGCAGTGCAGAATCTTTACCCTGCTTTTTCTACTGGTCCTCAAAACACAGATAATTGTCAACAATCTGCCGAGTTACACTGACTGAAAAAGCGTTATATGTCCGATGTATAAAAAATGAACTCTCCTTCAAGAAAAATATAAAAACATCAGCCATATTTACACATGACCAATACCCAAAAAGTAAATAAATCTTCCTCCGCCCATTTGAAATTTTACAAACTAATTGACTCCAACATCGAAATGTAATAAATAAATTATAAGTATGATAATGATCAATAATGTTATCTATGTGTGTCAACTTTTGAATTAATGTTCCTTTATTCTTGGATTTCATTCCAATGCAAATTCTCCGCGCCCCACACACGTGACAAATGAACGTCTAGGAGGCCCCAGCAGGAAGTATCAAAACGGAATATCAGAAGGCTCCATTCTGAGCCCTCTCCCGATATTGTTCCGCACTTTAATTTGCATCTCCTTACTGTTTCTAGTCATGAATTTGAATTTTTTGTTTGAAAAACTTTTATGAGCTCTCAAAAATGTATATCATTTGTGTTCAAGAGTTTAACTCTTAATTATTTTTATAATTTTGATATATTTAAATTTGAGAAATCAGATAAAGAACAGAAATATTTTATGAAATAAACAACTACAGACTTGTAGTAGTAACCTTATAAACAATCCTAAGCGGATTAGTACAACAAATTCCTTATTTTTTTTTAAATGTATCAGGAGCAAACTTTTCAGGCGCTTAAAATGTACCACTCAATTTTGTTAAGAAGAGTATTGTCTCTATGAGTATATTGGCTCTAAAATGACAATTCGTAGTAAAAGTTTAATGAATTTAATAAAAATGTTACAAGCAACTTGGAAAACTGAGTATATTTTTGGGGAACCGATTAAGCCGTTTTTATAACATTTTTATAAAATCCAGAAAAAAACTCACGTTCACATTCAATAACTACGCACAAATTTGAAGAGAACCTCCTCAACATAAGATAAGTTCTAAGGAAAAAACATTATTGTAAAATGGCATGGCATACTTTTCGAAATGAATTTGGGACTTGAATCTATTATACAAAGTAGTTCACGACTGCAATGACTAGTTGATAAATGACCTCTCTGTAAATACCGTAAATGTTGTTAATTTTGAATTGTTGTGGTAATTGTCTCATACTATGTGTAAGTACATGTAAATTTATTGAACCAATTGTTAGTTCTTAAGTACATATATTTGTATATAAAGCCCTATTATGTTTATTGTGGGCTTTAACATACATTATTGACTTTTCTACTGCTATGCACTGGATTAGTGACAATAAGATTTCATTTATTTATATACTGAAAACAGTGTCGATTTCAATCTGGGTAAATCGGTCTATCCATCTAGTACACTCATAGGTGATTCTAAAATAGATTTTTGTCTGACAAATTCTTCTAGAATTAATAATTCATCATCGCCTTGATTTTTCTGAACATATTGCCAACTTATCTCGTAAACTCAATAATATATTTATTCTTCGAAAGCTAGCTTAGTTTGCAAACACTGTTTTTAACTCTCCAGTCTTTTAGCATATTTTGGGGTCCTTTTATCCTTAAACAAGTTAAAGCGTTGCAATTTGGGAAGCTGAAACAAAAATAACGAAAGCTTCATCCGCGTTTGCAAAAATAGCAAATTTTACGATAAGTCGTTTTTATGAAAAAAGCTAATTCCTGCAGAGGCGTTTTTACAGTTAACAGTTAAAAAAAATTCTTCGTTATAAATTTGTCAGTATCTCTCACATTTCATTAAAAATAAAAGCTTAATTTATTTGCGTAACATCTGGCACTGCAATATCAGGTGGGCTTCATCTACACTAACTATTCACCATCACAAGACTGTTTTTTCTTCAGAAACACACCCATACCTCACCATTATAAAACTGTTAGATTCACAGCCTTTACATTTAAAATCAGAGTCAGATTTGAATAGGCTCAGAGGCAGGATTAGGTCATGTTTTGTAACTAAAGAGTACTACAGCGACCAGAAGTATTTTCCTGACAATGTTAATTTTGAGTTAGAATAGTAGTTTATTTAATTTGAACTCTTTCGTTATTGTGTAAATGTTGACGATTGTCCGTGCTGTATGTATAGTTTTATGACAGTAAACGATCTTAATTCTTGATTCTTATAATCACGTTTTACATTCCTCATGCTTTTTCCATAGGTACAATGTGTCCTTATAAATATAAATTCTCCTGAAGCCCTTGGTAAAATACCTTATAATTTATTCCGTATCCGCTTTTATTTTGTTTCTGTTGAAACCCAATACGGGTTTGGTGCTTAGTAATATAATTGTAAAAGCGTTATTAATTTCCACACGCAGATTTACAAGGTGAAGTCTTTAAGTGTTTATTTCTGATATCTATCCTGGTAACTAATAAATATCCAAGAAAAAGTATGAATTCAAAACAAAAAAATCACTACACATAATGAACTTTATACATTTTTGTGGCGTGTATGGAGGTAGTTATTGTGTAATTCAGCCAGTATAGTTCATATATTGTACGAGGAGTGCTCTTTTATCTCGTAGGGGTTGAGCTCCTAGTTGTCATTACAAACAAAAATAAATAAATAGATAAAGATAAAATAAATGAACTTGCCAACAGACCTATTTGAGGTTAAGCTTAAGCTCATTTTAAACCGTCAAGAATAATTATTTTGAAACAAACTCATCTGACAAACTAAACACACAAATGTTGTTTCATGATATCAAAAACATTTGCAGTAAACACGACTTTCCTCAGAAAATTTAGAACTAAGACAGTTTTGTAACACTTTTCATAGTACAATACATTATGCAATGGTTAAAATAAGTCAAATTTAAGTAAATTCAAGTGCAGAGCATTTTACATTTAGACCGGTTTTAGTGATTTTTTTAGTCAATAAACTGCGGCTAAAATGTATTACACTTTTTGAGGGAATACAATGGTCTCTGACTGCAATAATAAATTAACTAAGTCTTACATTATCTATGCCACTGATAAAAGTAAAACTGAGGTTCTTAAATGTGTACCGAGAAACACAGTGCATCAACTCATAAGTCTTCATGATTTGACCACCAGGAGACTTTTTATACGATGGGAGGATTTCCTTCATATGTAATTATGCACCAAAATAAAAAAAAAAAAATTGGCTTTCTGTGATTCGTTATTTTATATCTGTTCTTCTCAACTTCAATTTTATGACGAATAATAATTTGTATTTACTTGTTATGTGTTTTGATTGTGAACTCAGTGTGCATCCACTCAGTGTGTTCATATCCACTTCAGTTTCCCAGTCGTAGTTTAAAACCAAAATACCTCGAGGAATCCTTACGTCCCACCCTAAATCGGAAGGGTCAAAAGCGATACTTCTAAACCCGACAAAGACGAGATTCGTTTTGCCGGGAAAATATTTCCGTCGGCTAGAGCAGCGCGGTGCGAGCGGCAAGCCTGTCTCCCATAATGCAACCAACATCATTAATCACGAAGTGTTTTTGGTAAAGCCCCCTCCCCCCAGCCCCACACCCCCGAGCTGACGTCACCGATAAGGCAGAACCAGCTGCACCGATACCCGCCCGGCGCCGCGGAATTGTAAAATTTTTGAATGTCATGTTTGCCAACCTATCAGCCCCGTTATTTCTAAAAAATACATTAAGGTGAAAAGAAAACTCTTGATATATAGATTGGAAGATATAGAATTTTGTATTCTTTTAGATTCACGCAAACTACTTGTACCGACTCATACAAGTGGTTTGGTTTGTGATTTAAAGGAGATGAGTGGATGATGCGTGAATACTGAAATACTAAAAACCGGAAACTCATACATCGTCAATCTTATCAAATATTGACGAAATCATTAATAAGCTATTATGTAATTGGATCCAAATGCTATAGTAACAGATTTTACCAAGTGGATTAAACTGTCCGCATTTGAGAAGTTAAAACAAAAATTGCATGATTGGTTGACTGATCGTCCTTTCTACTCTTAGATGATTTTTTAAATCAAGTACTAAGCCAATTAAATTTTTTGTAATTGTATTATTTTAGCTTCAGTAAGTTAACTTTGTGTATATTATATCATATAAGAGGTCGTCGTCTTTAAAATCAATGTGATTACAAAATGTATAGAGATAGAATCTATTGTATATATTTCTTGTTCGTATATGCCTATTGATTTTGTCTACTGCTTTTTTGTAAGCCTGATAACACACTTTTTAAAATTGTATTATTATTTGTCATGCATGAGCATGGGACTAAGGAAGGTTTAAGAAAATCTGTGAAACATTGATTGATATCCCATACTAAAACAACTTCCAGTACATATTTGTCTTCAATAACGACCATCTTCAAATTAAACGTCGCGTGGAACCTGTACAATAAACCCAAACCTACACCTACATCAAGTTACCATAAGTCGAATCTTCATTACGATTATTACTGTATTTCTGTTCCATTCGTCTATTTCTCATGCCTATTCATGATTTGAAACTCCGTGGGTAAAATAAATATATTGTTGTCGAAACGTGAAATCTTCTGAACTACGTGTATTGCTGCAAGGGCGTCCGTTTTATTTCGTTTAACAAAGTATTCCATAATCAAACAGTCAACACAATACAACACTGAAAAACAATCAACATTCATACATCATTGATTGTAAATTAAAATCTAAAAATAGTTTCATAATTTGAATAAATACTTTTACGTCAGTATGTTACAGACAGACGGTAACCACAGAACGTAGTCTAATAATAATATAATGTATAATGCTAGTCTTATGAAGAAACAGTAAAATGCAGTACCTTCCAAACATTTCTTCCTTTTTCTTTACGGTGTTTTATTGGTTAAGGAGTCCTTCCCCAAACATTTCTTCCTTTTCCTTTACGGTGTTTTATTGGTTAAGGAGTCCTTCCAAACATTTCTTCCTTTTTCGATACGGTGTTTCATTGGTTAAGGAGTCCTTCCAAACATTTCTTCCTTTTTCGGTACGGTGTTTTATTGGTTAAGTAGTCCTTTCAAACATTTCTTCCTTTTCGATACGGTGTTTTATTGGTTAAGGAGTCCTTCCAAACATTTCTTCCTTTTTCGATACGGTGTTTTATTGGTTAAGGAGTCCTTACAAACATTTCTTCCTTTTTCGATACGGTGTTTTATTGGTTAAGGAGTCCTTCCAAACATTTCTTCCTTTTTCGATACGGTGTTTTATTGGTTAAGGAGTCCTAATCCAAATCCTATTCTAATTTCATTTTTATAAAATTTGAAAAGTAGTTTCATCTTAATGTGGTATATAACATTTTACATAAAAAAGGTAAATTCACTCTAAAATTTGAATATATTTTAAAATAGTTCTTACTATAAATATTTCTTCCCTGATGACCTATGATAATAAAATATGGACACATTTTAACTACTGTTTAGTTAAGTGTGAAGGATAATTAATCCCTTTTTTGATGCAATTTAATGACACAATTTGATGAGTGCACAGGTTTGCTATGACAGGATATGTTTTATTTGATTAAAATTGTAGCGAATTGTTTTATTGGCTGAGCTTCTTGCGTAAATTTTGCCAGAAATATTTATTTGCAAAGGAGTTTTTAATGAGGGATTCTAATTTCTTTCATGGAGTTTCCTACAATGACACTATATTCATTTCAGGAGTAAATAAAACCTGATATCAATATAATATAAACATTGGTTAATGTGTAGGATTTTGTTTTACTTCTGTATCACATTGTTATGGAGTGGGATGTTAAAGCAAAGTTTTTTTTATATTTATCATAAATTATTTGATGTGTTACGGGTAAAAACAACAATCAAATTAGTTGCGGATAAACTTCGAGAAACTGCAATAAAAAACTGTTCAATGCTGGGAACCTTAGCGTTTGTATCAATACGCTAACAACAAATCGGTGACGATTGCGATGAGATAGGCACGTTATAAGAAAAGGCGATGCTTTAGTAAAACAAATCTGGTAAGAAAACCCGGATAGAAGAAGATCTCCTGGACGACCTCTTCCTCGCAGCAAGAGATGGAAAGATGAAGTAATCATGGTCATGAATAAGATGAGGGTCAGCGAGGAAGACGCAGGAGACCGGAAGAAGTAAAGATAGATCTTGCCGAGGCCAAATACCACCTTGGGAATAATTAACCCTGGGAATAAGTAAATAAATCGCATGATAGGATTTATATACAATCAGTTAGCTGCTTTGTTGTGGCCTCACCCGTGTCATTGAGTGAAGGTGGTAAATAAATAAAAGAGTACAGAACAAAAAAGGGGATAAGGTGTAAATAAAATTAGTTGGGATACGGGCGATTGTTGAGTACATCATTTGAGGTGCGGGTATAGATGGTATATAAGGCACCGTGATGTCTGGTATCAGTGATGTCAGACCGTGGCGTAATCGGTCGTCGAGAGGCATGAAACATGCTCCGAGCGGCCAAGAAATCGGTCAAACTGCCTTAGTTTTGTTGACGGTTTATTGCACAACGCTACCAAATGAACCTCCACATAACCAAGCGTTAGTATTAATGGTGAAATCTTATTGCTGCGAAGTCCTTTTTAACGTTATAGTTTCTATCTCATACTATCTCTTGCCTTTTCCATACTGAAGTTTAAGAGTGGAAAGATATTCAGTGAAACTGAATTTGATTAATTCATTTTAATAACGACGTTTGAGCGACAATTTTAAATAAAATTTATTTCACTAAACTCTAGTTTTATTATTATTATTTTCATTATTATTATTATTATTATTATTATTATTATTATTATTATGTCGTGCAAAGCATAGTCTAGTATTTCTTGACTAAATCACACAAGGCAACCATGAGGAAAAGGACTCTCATAACATGATAATGAAAGTAAAATACCCCCGTCGCAGCAAACCTGCACACTCAGCGAATTTACAATGCATATAAATTTGACTCACTTCTACATAGAGCCACTTACCAAGTTTCACAAAAATACATTCATAAATAAGTGATATATAGCATTTTAGCGAATTTCCCCTCTAGGGAAGAAGCTATTACCGTAGGTGGCATGGTAAGACTTAAGCCCGAGACCATGATAACTTTTCGTTTTGAGTCCCCAGATGCCAAAAACACTATTCGTTCAAATTTATATATATGCATATATATATATATATATATATATATATATATATATATATATATGTATATATATATATGTGTGTGTGTGTCCGTTACCGCGATAACTTTTGAAAGAAACACCCGATTTTGATGAAATTTGGCACAAATGTGGAGAGTACCATTTATGACTTTAAGTTCGAAAACCAGATCGATCGCACTATGGGAAGGGGGTTTTATGGGGGTTTACAATTTTCCAAAAATCGTTTTTTTGCAAATTTTGCCCCAAAATATTAAAAACGCTCAATTTTGGTTGTATCCATTTTATAAAGCTTAAAAAAACAAATAATTTAGTATTTTGAATCATTAACCTAGGTTAAGTGGTTGCGGAGAAAATCCAAAAAAACGTGTCCCAAGTTAATCTTATGGGAAAAAGGTTTTTAGATTTTTCTCAGATAGTTTTACTAAAAACTTCACATTTCTATTCATTAATGTGTTTAGCTCAACGAAAAAACATTTTGGTGTTTTAATCGTTGTTCTACGTCCAACCGTTGCAGAGATATTCACAGTACGTTGTCCAATGTTATCCTTATGGAGAATAAATAAAATTCTATATCTCGATTATTTTTGAATGTATATTGATGAAACTTGGTATGTGGCTTCAACTAGTTGTGGTATATTGATATTAGCACAAAAAACAAGGTTTTTGTTGATAGTCCCCGTAGCAGCAAACCTGCATTCTCGGGCCCCATGTTATTCATATGGAGAATAAGTAAAGTTGTATATCTCCCTTAATTATGAACCTACATTAAGAGAACTTGGTATGTAGCTTCACCTGGTTCAGTTGTATTGATAATTGCAAAAAAAACACATTACTTATTTTCGCCGTTGCAGCAAACCTGCGTCCTCAACCCTAATGTTATTCTTATGGAGAATAAATAAAATGCTATGTACCACTTATTTATGGATGTATTCTTGTGAAACTTGGTAACTAGCTCTATCTAGTAGTGAGTCACATATATATATATGCATTGGAAATTCGCTGAGTACGCAGGTTTGCTGCGACGGGGGTATTATTTATTCTCCATAAGAATAACATTAGGGCTGAGTATGCAGGTTTACTGCAACGAAGAAGATAAAAATGTGAATTTTTGCAATTATCAATATAACTCAACCAGGCGAAGCTACATACCAAGTTTTATTAATTTAGGTTCATTACTAAGGGAGATATACAACTTTCTTATTCTCCATATGAATAACATGGGGGCCGAGTATGCAGGTTTGCTGCTACGGGGAAAATAAAAAACTTGTGAAAATATCAATACACAACTAGTTGAAGCCACATACCAAGTTTCATCAATATACATATTCATAAATAATCGAGATATCAAATTTGATTTATCCTCCATAAGGATAACATTGGACAACGTACTGTGAACAAACCAATGATCGAATATCTCTGCAACGGTTGGACGCGGAACAACAATTAAAACACCAAAATGATTGTTTTGTAGAGCTCAAGTGATTGGTAATAAGAAAAGTGAAGTTTTTCGTAAAATTATCTGAGGAAAATCCAAAAACCTTTTTCCCATAAGATTAACATTGGAAATTTTATAGAAGCGTTTTTTGACTCTTCTCTACAACCCCTTAACGATTCAACATGCCATATTATTTGGTTTTTAAGCTCTATAAAATGGCTGTAACCAACAATTAAGTGTTTTTAAAATTTTAGGGAGAAAAATTCAAAAAACTAATTTTTGGAACATTTAAAACCCCCATAAAAAATCACCTTCCCATAGTCCGATCGATCTGGTTGTCTAACTTAGTCATCTGGGGACTCAAAACGAAAAGTTATCATGGTCTCGGGCTTAAGTCTTACCATGCCACCTACGGTAATAGCTTCTTCCCTATAGGGGAAATTTACTAAAATGGGCCTATTTTTTTATTTTCGCATAATTTATAAATATACTTTCCTAAGGAGTTTGTGATTATTTACTTTATTTATTTTATTACGTACCCACATAATTACAATTTCACTTATTACAAGTTGCAGAATTAAGTACGAGACGGGAGGAAAACTGTGTATCAAATAGGGTTTTACTAAAACCCTCCTTTTAACACATTATCATGGTTGGACTTCATAAACAAAATTGGGTGTTTATTTATAAAAAAATTTTAACACATTAACAATTGAAAAATATTCATTCCATCATTGATAAACTACTTTTTATTTCCCCCCCTAAACAACTACTTGATTAACAAAGTACGTTTGTTACTAGTACATTCGTTTATCCCTCTAAACATAGTATATGGAGAAACATAGTATATAGTTTTGTTATTGTTTACGAACAAATTTTCCAATATGAGTTATCGGTAGTAATATTCGTTTTGGTGATCCCTGCCTCCAAAAAGTGTTTTTTGGAGTGACGTCTGTCTGTCTGTTTGGATGCATATCTGTCTGTTCGGATGTGTACAGACCTAGATCCAACACCAATCGGCCGGTTTTGATAACATTTGGTATGTTAGCTACATCCACTGTACCTCCAGGATTTTTTATAATTTTTCTTGATTTTATATTTTTAAGGATAATTATCCTCCAATTCCCCCCCCCACAAAAATCCCAATTTCTCAAAAAAGGCTCTAACGATTGATTAAAATGTTGTGGTCTGTAGAACTTGATGTCTCCACTAAAATGACACCACCAACATCTCAATAAATTAGTAATTTGAGTTCTATTTGCACCGCTACTGATTGCAGAGAAAACTGAAACTTTCGTTTAGCGGTTAACGCAGTACGTTTTTGTTCGATGAGGAACAAAACTTACTACACTTTACTTTTTTGTACTATGAAGAAAAACACCCCCGTTGAAGCAAACCTGCATACTCAGCGAATTTCAAATGGTACGTCACTTCGTCAAGAAGCCACTTTTCAACTTTCAATAAAGCATGTTCATAAATAAGCGAGATATGACATTTTATTTATTCTTCATAAAAAGAAACATTAGGACTGAGTATGCAGGTTTGCTGCATCAAGGACAACAAAAGTCGGGTTTTTATTATATTACCACTACTAGATGAAGCAACCACGTTTTTACAATTTATATTCATAAACAAGCAAGATATCACATATTTCTTATACTCCATAAGAATAACATTATAGCTGCTGAGTACGCAGGTTTGCTGCCATGGGGACCACAAAAAAATGGCTTTGTATGCAAAAATCAGTAAACCCCAACCATATAAAGCCACATACCAATTTTCATTAATAAGTGAGATGTAAAATTTTACTTATCCTGCATAAGATTAATATTGGACAACGTACTGAGTTTAGCACTTTCAATATCTCAGTAACCAATCGTCGTAGAGCGATGATCAAAATACCAAATTTTTTTTAAGCTGCATCTAATAGTGTAAACCAAATTGTGGGTTTAAAAATAATTATATGTAAAAAGTTCAAAAAACCCATTTTTGGGGTACAAACCCCCCCCCCCCTTAGAATAGAGCGACCTCATGTCTGGTTCTCGAACTCATGAAAATAGATGCTGCCTTACACGTTTATACCAAATTTAATAAAGGTCGGAGCATTTTTACGAAAGTTATCGTGCCTACGGATATATATATATATATATATATATATATATATATATATATATATATATATATATATATATGAATTTGAACGAATGGTGTTTTTGGCATCTGGGGACCTCAAAACGAAAAGTTATCATGGTCCCGGGCCTGGGTCTTACCATGCCGAGTTCAGTAATAGCTTCTTCCCTATAGGGAAAATTCGCTAAAATACTATTTCTCTCTATTTACGGTTCAACTTTATTAAATTTCGGTATATAGGTCAAGTTAGCATTGACCAAAAAAGGTTATTCGAAATATTTTGCCACCTAACCCTGGCAAGAGGGGGAAATTTCCCCTCTTTAACCAATGTCTGTTGCAAATGATTCTTTAGTGCCTTGAACAAATGGATTCAAGTGATGGTAAAAACAATGTATTAAAATATGTTCTATACAAGTTACTGTACTTTATATCCTATATTTCATAAAGATAAAGTAATTTATTGATTAAAATTATGCTAAAAGGGAGAAAGTATGTGTTTCTTTTACCGTTTTTTACATTTGAAATTATCATTTTAGAGTGATTCGGATGCTGATTAACGTTCTGAGGTAAGCCATTGCGTCTGTAATCAGTCAACGCTGTTGCACCGATGCAATAGTTCACTAAACCAATTGTAATACAGGGGACGTCGCAAGAGAATGGATCGCAACAAGCCCTTGGAAAGCTCCCATGGAAAAAGATTAACAGCAATTGCAGGCACTAAAATGTATATAAATTTGTAAATGTGGCTAACATATGTAAAATTTGTAAAACTTTAAACCTGTGTGGGTAGGTTATGAGGGAAAAATCATTTTGGAATATTTGGAAAGCAAGCGCCTGCAAAAATATGTGTTGATCCAGGCATATTCGTGTGCGCCACACCCATTTTCTGGTTGACGTTAATGTACTGACACAATTTCTTCACAGACTTTTTCAATGTGACCAATTTCCGTAATTTGATATCGTAACTAATATCGGACATCACTTGTAATAACGTGATATAAGTTGAAGTTATAGGTAATGTTCTGTTCCATCTACTACTTCCACCATGTGTCTACTTTTAAAAAAGAGAAAAATGTAGAACAATTAGCATCGTTCTTGAAAAATCAACAAATTGCTACAGGTAAAATAACTGTACGAAAATCGGTAAAGAGGTAATTAATATTTTCAACCAGTTCGTTCATGTTACGGCAAACCATGACTGTAATAATTTATTTGCTCGATTTTGTCCAGAACCTTTTGATTGTTTGCCTTGCAGGGAACACCAGCTAAACAGTTTGCTCAATTGAACCTTACGCCTTGCAGTGAACACCAGCTAAACAAGCTGCTCAATTAAATCTTTCGGCTTGCAGGGAACACCAGTTAAACATTGTGCTCAATTGAACCTTCCGCCTTGCAGGGAACACCAGCTAAACAGTTTGCTCAATTGAACCTTACGCCTTGCAGTGAACACCAGCTAAACAAGCTGCTCAATTGAACCCTTCGGCTTGCAGGGAACACCAGTTAAACATTGTGCTCAATTGAACCTTCCGCCTTGCAGGGAACACCAGCTAAACAGTTTGCTCAATTGAACCTTACGCCTTGCAGTGAACACCAGCTAAACAAGCTGCTCAATTAAATCTTTCGGCTTGCAGGGAACACCAGTTGAAACATTGTGCTCAATGGAACGTTTCGTTTTGCAGGGGACACCAATTAAATTCTGTATAAAAGTAAATGGCTGGATCAAGATAAAATTATTTTTGACGAAACAGAAAGAGGGGCTGAAAAAGTATTAATTATTTAAGTTAAAATATCTGGAAGTTCCATCCAAATATCCTTTTAGCGAATTTCCGCTATAGGGAAGAAGCTATTACATGGTAAGACTTAAGCCCGAGACCATGACAACTTTTTGTTTTGAGATCCCCAGATGCCAAAAACACTATTCGTTCAAATTTATATATATGTGTCCGTTACCGCGATAACTTTTGAAAGAAACGCCCGATTTTGATGAAATTTGGCACAAATGTGGAGAGTAACATTTATGAATTTAAGTTCGAAAACCAGGTCGATCGGTTTATGGGAAGGTGGTTTTATTGGGGTTAAAAATTTCCAAAAATCTGTTTTTTTGAACTCTTTACCCTCAAATTAAAAAAAAACTAGATTTTGCTTACATCCATTTTATAGAGCTTAAAAAAACAACCAATTTAGTATTTTGAATCATTAAGCTAGGTTTAGAGGTTGTAGAGAAAAGTCAAAAAATGTGTCCATAAAATTTCCCATGTTAATCTTATGGGAATACAGTTTTTAGATTTTCCTCAGATAATTTCACTAAAAACTCAACATTTATTTCTACCAATCAGTTTAGCTCTACAAAACAATCATTTTGGCTTTTTAATTGTTGTTTTAGTCCAACCGTTGCAGTGATATTCAAAGTGCTAAACACAGTACGTTGTCCAATGTTATCCTTATGGAGAATAAGTAAAATGTTATATTTCGATTATTTATGTATGTATATTGATGAAACTTGGTATGTGGCTTCAACTAGTTGTGGTATATTGATATTAGCACAACAAAAATGGTTTTTCTTGATTTTCCCGGTAGCAGCAAACCTGCATACTCGGGCCCCATGTTATTCATATGGATAATAAGTAAAATTTTATATCTCCCTTAGTTATGAACCCAAATTAATAAAACTTGGTATGTAGCTTCACCTGGTTGAGTTATATTGATAATTAAAAACGAGTTTGCACGCAGCACGCTGACGTGAGGGAAGTGAATTTCCACATAAAAAACTATAAAAACTCAAAATCAGTTAAAAACATACATTTATTCCAACTTTTATTCAAATCTGAAAACGTTGATTTTTTAGCTGTTCTGATGCTCCTGGTTCTATTTACCTGCAATGCTGGGAATACAATTTTGCGCATTATAAGGTTAGGAGAAGGTCCAGTCAGGCTTTAAAGTAGGCGTGAGGTTGTTGAGGATGATAAAAGTACACCAAGAAATGAATAACAGGCTTTTCTAATGTAAAATCCTCATAAGACAACGTACTGTGTTTGGTCGATACACATTTTCTTTAATAACTCGGTAAATATTTATGCTAGAATGACGAGAGAGGGCTTAAAACTTTTGCCTCTCTAATTCCCATCTTTTTACATGCATTACTTTTACATACGGGGCTTTTCTGACTCTTTTTGGGCCCAAAAACTCAAAATTTGAAAGATTAATCCCCAAAAAATGGGGTTTAGAGTTTTCCGATTGTTTTGCCCAACGAACTTGTCCAACCAATTACAGAAAGGAACGTCCCTACCAAATTTGAAGTAAATCGGACAAAAAATGCGACCGCTAGAGTGCAAACACACATATATATATATATTCACACATATATATATAAAATTTTGAACGACCCCCCAAAACGTGTTCAGGGGGTCACTTTAGGAACTTCTATGGTGGTTCCGGGCTTAAGTTTCACCGTGCGGGTCATGCTAATAGTTCACTTTCCAAAGGAAATTCACTAAAAACACATTTATTATCTTCTTTGTTGCAGCAAACCTGCGCACTCAATTATAATGTTATTTTAATTATTTGTTGTTATTTTAATTTAAAATATAATTTCATCCATCTTTGGAAAGTTGTTAGTACCGTCCTTATAATCTTTACTTACACTAGACATGGTGTAGTTTTAGACAATTACTGAAATTAATCAGATTAATTGAGGGAAAACAAAAATATGAGATTTGTGGTAGAAACTAATGTTTCTAACTAATGTTTCTCTTCTAACACTGTGCACTATCATAGGCGCACAAGATACGAGGTGGTTGTGTTCTTCGTGGATAAGGAGAAGTATATACCAAAGCATATTTACTGCAACACTCCTTGATCATCTAGTAAAGTTTCTTTATTCACACAACAAAATCATCCACATTATTTATTTCAGCTTATTAAATTAGTGTATAAATACTCATTTTCAAACACGTATAACGAAATAACTCAGTATTGGGGAAAAACAACTTCCAGTTATGATTAATTCTAGTCGCCATGCACGTTAAATTGCTGTTGGCCTATCTCTTTATTACAAAATAAATCAAAATTTTACTTTTCTACCAAAGAAAGTGTGTTAGTAAAAACTCAAAATGAACTCACCCCACCGTGTGGCAAACTAACCGTGTCGTGGCAAGTGGTGATTTCCAAATATAAAACAATCTGAATATATTTTAAAGATAACAATGTATCTACCTTTATTTTTCATTTACAGCACATTTATACTTGTTTAAGTAATGTCCTCTGAATACGCCTTATCTGATGTTCAGGTCATAATGTATTATCAACTTAATTTAGAAATTAAGATACCAAAGGTCAGAATTTTTGACTAACCTTCTGAGCTTCACATATTTCAATTCGAATATGATTTTTAAAATACCCTTCAATCAAATACTAAGAAATCTCAAAAATCGCTTGTCCTTTTAATCAACAAAGGTAGGGAACGCAGGGAGGCACTCCTTACTTTATTAAAGTGCCTAAAACAGCGAAGTGAAGCATTGTTTGAACACTAGGCTGATAATTACTCGTGGCGAGGCGTAGCGCACGATATCTGGTCATTCTTTATCATCAGCGGCGACTGTCAGGGAGTTCTCTTCATCGCACGCCACCCTGTCAGCCCCCCCCCCCCCACAACAAGCAAACCCAACCCAACCCCCGACTCTACAGCCGATACTTACCCCTCTTAGATGTTTATAAGGAGAATAATATTTAGTTAGATTATGTATAACCTATAAATTATATCAAGTTGTTCCGGATGATATTGTCACACACAATGTAGTTTACACTGGGTATTTACTAACACTTCACTTGTATGATATTTTCAGCGATCTCGCAATGGGAGTACTCTAGGATGGTTATACAGAAGTAATAAAATGTAACTCATATTAGGTAAAATTTTAGAGTTTTTTTTTATAAAATCCTAAAAATTACTGGTTGAACACGATCAGACAAGTTTTGGTATTTAGAGTTAATCCCTTAGAGTTTTATACCATTCGGCTAACGTGTCTACACTAATAAATACAAGAAAATGATATGGGAAATATATTATGGACGAGACATGCAGCAGCGACATACCACCATCAGTCTAAACCAGAATTGCAGCATAGTCACACTCAAATAAACGATAACTGCAGCATTCAGACCAGACATGGATCATAGCTAAAGTAAACCGGATTAGAACTGCGGCGTAGTTACAGCCAAGCAAACCTCAACTGCAGTATTCAGACCTGAACTGAAGCATAGCTATAGCTACAATCAAACCGACCGTAGTTCATTACCCACACTGAAAAAAGATTATTGTTATATGAACCAGAATAGGGTATGTGGAACAATAAATTATTGTAAATATGGTCCCAGCAATGTGTTTGGTAGCAGCTACTATCCTGTTATTGTCAATATTTTATTGTAGCGTGCAACATAAATTATTGCAAATATTACAATAATGAAATTGGAGCCCAAGCAATACATCTTGCTGTCAGAGCAATAATTATTGTCAATAATACTATACATTATGAGAATCGTTACTAGAGTTTATAGTATTTATAACAATAACTCTTATTTTTACTTTTACAATAAGTTATTGCTGCAGCTTTAAGTTCGGTTGAGTCTCCACTCAGAATGTATAGTAGCTATGGCAATACCTTTTTTTATTTCTACATTAAGTTGTTTTTGTGGTTACTACAGTGGAGTGGTTACGTACAACACTACAGTTTAACGAACATAACCTGAAAACTAACCAAAATCAGTTACATAAAATTGCATACATGAAAGCTACAGAAGTATGGGGTTAATAGACCACCGTTCGCTTTGCTTTAATCATATTTTTGATTATTGTGATTATTTAAGGCTTAGTAACTTAATCTCAGTCTCTTTGTTACTTTTACCTTGTTAATATCCAACCTAGCCTAAAAAGATTCTGAATTCATGTTGAAACTGCTGGATTTTACTTGATAATACTTTACTGGATAATACTATACCTGTTCAATATACTTTTTGAGGTTATGTCATTGCATGTTTTGTGGCTACAGCCACATCTTCAGTTAATCCTTAGGTTGATTCTTCATTTTATTAAAACATTACTGAGACAGTGAGACACTTAACACATACATATTGCAGTATAACACATTCCGATACCGATCACTCGATAAACTATAACATTGCTTGTCTCGGTGCATTAACGCTTCAGGGCAGGCCGGTGACGACTCATTTCCACTTTGAGACATTGTTGTGTAATCAAAAACAGAATCTGGTAAAATATAACAGAATATTCTCGCTAAGCATTTCTACTTACTATACTACTATTGTTATGATGTATTAGCATCAATAACATGTTGATGCAATTATCAGCCTCATTGCAAATAATTTAGCAAGAATATTATTGTAGTTTTGACAGACGCGATGGTAGGACATTACCATAACTATTGTGTAAATTAACATAAATCTTGTAAAAACTACCAGAATTGCATTTACTATGCAATATTGTTTGGATTACTATAATATTTCTTTCAGTGCAGATCTATATTATAGCCACAGTCAACCAGGTCAGGATAGCAGCACCCAGACCAGAACTGTAGCATAGTCACCGTATTTGTAGACAGCTGAGGACGAAACTTGTTCATCTTATGACCTGCTGATGAACATGGATATTTTTTCAGGTAACCTATGAGGACAGGGCATAACACCTGGGTTTGAGGACTGAGAAGGAACCGCCTCTAGAGTCACAGCAGTTTGTGCTCTAAAAATAATCCCGTCCCACCTGTTCAATTCCTGCTAGATCCTTTAATTCTGGTGACCTGCCTAGTTGCTCTGATGGTTCCTAATCGATCAATCTAAAATCTAACACAGTCTACCAGACCAGAACAGCGGCATAGCCACAGTCACCCAGACTGGAACTGCAGCATAGCCACAGTCAACCAGACTGGAACTGCAGCATAGCCACAGTGTCAACCAGACTAGAATTGCAGCATAGCCAACATCAAATAGACCAGAACTGCAGCATAGTCATACTCAACCAGACCAGAACAGCGGCATAGCCAACATCAAGTAGACCAGAACTGCAGCACAGCCACAGTCAACGTAGCGAGGTCACGTTTGCCCAATCAAACGATCACGATGGCCACACAGGTTCGATGTTTACTGGTGACAAAGAGGCTCATAAGTGGGTACGGTCATTAATAATCCGTAGTTGGCCGATCGGCCGGCAGGCTCTCCTCTCGCGATTATGCTAAACGTTGATTGGTGACAGACCGACTAACTGATATTAATGGCCGATACACCAGGTGGTCTCCGGACCAATCGGATTGCCTCGTCCTATCATTGTTGTCGAACCAGTGTTGTCCAATTTATTGTAATTATTGCAAATCTGCTGATTGCTGAATTAAACGGGCGAGTTTCTGCGACAGGTTGTGTCCTTTGATTTTGGATTGCAAATATTAGTGTTTGCTCAGCAGTCGAGGTTGTAAGGTTAATTAGTTCTTGATTGATGACGCTACACAAAGATAATCATGAAGTAACTAATAAAGTTGCTAAAACATAATAACTTGATAAAGAGTGACGTCTAGTTGGGCCCGCGGTCAGCTCGGAAGCAGTGTTAAATTGGGACCTTGCCTCCAGTAGTAACAAATTTTGAAATCAGTAAAAATATAAAGTTAAATTAAATTCCGTACAGCATACATCGATTTTCGGATTTCAAGCCTCCATTCAGAATTAGGGAGTCGATTTTATCTTTCCCTTCGTCTCGCGGTACAAAATTAACACACATACCAAAATGTAGTTAGAGCAAACCGACACCACCATCAACAAAGCCATACCAGACACCCTAACATACATTATGGCTGGATAGAACCATATTTTTAAATCAAAATTTTAGTATTAAATAGTTTTAATTCAAATTTGAGTAGTATTTGAAATAAATACTTAAAATTTGGAATTACAACATGTTTTAAATCAAGTGTTACAAAATATCAATAATATTTACATGTATGTGGTTTTATATAATTCAAAGAACTTATCTTCTCACTTAAGACTGACCAATTTTCACTACCAACAATATTTAAGAAACCGTCCTTCATATAGTCATCATCTGCCAAAAACAATTTAAGCACAATTAATGATTTAAAAATTCAAAATATTTTAAACATAATTTAATGTTTAATTAAAAAGACCAAAATAAGGCAATAATAATATTTTGGTAAAAGAGTATTTATTTATTTCCAACGGCAGCAAGTTATTATACCTAGTTTACTATGTGGTGGTTGAATTAGTGATAAATACTTAACAATTATATGCAAAACATAAAATACCATTTCACATGTGATCTAAATCAACATAGCGAGACATGCAAGTATAAGTAAATAAGTCTAGCAACTTTAGTATTATTATTAAATAACAATCTAAATAAATGGCTTGGATACTGATATTTAATTTTGATAATTTAGAAGGTTATTGAAATAGAAGCATGTGGCTGAGCACTCAAATAATGATTGAAATAATTAATGTTGATATTCGTTATTCTCCTTTAAGACACGTTATAAAATAAATTCGAAAATATTTCACCTTAAAATACCCGCTATTTAATTGATGTTAAGTCATGCAGACAGGTACCTCTCTGACCATGTTATGACGGTACTATCACTACCACGATACTACACTAATGCTTCACAATTCTATGTGCACTTTCACTTCAGCCTTGAATGAGCCAAGGGTGTTGTAGACTTCAGCAGCCAATTCTAGCATAAATCATGCGTTACGATTTTTCAGTCTCTCAAATCATTGTATTTGAAATTTAGCAGCAGCTTTAAAATTCGATGGAAAAACTTCATAAATTATATTACGATAAATCGACATAAACTTACGCATCATCCCTTTGTTAGTAATTTTTATTTCACCTTGAAATCACATAATAATTCAATATATACCACTGATTGATGTACAGGGTTTTCATAAAATAATGGTGCGGTTTTGACCTGCTCATAAAATAATTACTAAAAAAAATATAAAATCCAGGCTGGTTGCACTATGGATTCTACAGCTCAAATTGTTTTGTTTTAATGAACTTTAAAAACAGCCCTTTGACTTTTAATATTGTGTTTTGAAACAACATTTCTGTTTAGGTTTCTGTTGTTTTACCTTTTCAAGTCATATTTAAAGGTGGATACGTGGAGGCGGTCTCATGTCATGGCCTCCTAGAAGCCCCTACTTGACGTCATTTGACTTTTTCTGTGAGGATGTGTGAAAAACATAGTTTAATCACAAAAATAACTTATTGGTGCTCATTTAAGAGAAAGAACACATGAGGCAATATCTATATCCTCAGTAACAAGTGAAATATGTTGCGTTTTGTATGGGTATAATTACATAATCGTTTAGATGTCTGCCAAGCTACAAATTTCGGACATACTGAATCTTACTAGTCATCATATTTATATTTGTATCGACCATTACGCCTGTTAAATAGATTATTTTATGAGTAAAATATTCACGTAAAATGCCTTACGATGCCAAATTACTTCTTAGCGGGACTAGTTTCGAGCCAAACTACAGCTCATCCTCAGCCGCTCCACTTCATGATAAAATAAATCCCATCTTGCGATGTTTGTCGAACAAAAGTACATTACACACACGGACGAATACTTAAAACGCAAATGGTGTGTAAACCACTTTTAGGCGGCCACACACTATCAGACTTTTGCCCGAGCCAGACATCGAACAAGACATCGGACCGAGCAGGGAGCAGGGAGTAGGGCACAAATTCACTTCGAACTTCATCCCGATCAAGACCCCGAACAAGACATCGGATCGGACAGATTGAGCGCGAAAACACCGAGCGGGGTAAAAACGGTGGGGACCATTTTAGTTGCCGTTGTGCAGGTCGGCCATGTACTTGTGGGGTTTAGGGGATGCAGGTAGGGTGGTAGGGGGCTGGGGTTATGTAGTAGAGATTAATTTGTAGTTGCATATGAATTCATTTTACTAACATTATTCATTTTATTTAGGTTAAACTAGTTTAGCAGATTTATCTGTTAACAAATCAAATATCTATCACTGTTTATTGCAAAATCAGTAGGCCTGGATATTATTAACTATGTAGGAGGATTGTAACAACAATAAGGTGGTTGTAATAATTTAGTAAATCAAAAAGTAATGCAACATGTAATTTATTACAAATGGAATATAGTAAAAAGTATATATAAATTAATGCAATAAAATAACACATAACAAATACCATAACTTTGTAACGTTTATACTATTACAAAAAAACTTATTCACATAAAAAAGAATTATGGTTACACTCTAGTGTGTCTCAAGTCTCAAAGTTGCCCTGTAAGTTGTTTGCTGCCAATTTGAACTGCTTGGCTTTATGAGAAATTAAAATACACAAGAGATACATGTAATTTTACATTTCGAGGTTTGTATGCGCTTCCCTTCATTTCAACAATTAAGTCTTACTACCTTTAATTTATTAAAAAAAACACCAACAGTGTAGTAGGGTTAATGTTTATTTCAATTAAGTCCGGTTAAATTATATAACAACTGTCTGGATAAAATCTAAGTTTGTGATTACGTGACTTAAATATAAAAAAAACATTTAAATCTGAATTAACGAGAATCTAAATTAATAATACATATAATTCAACTATGAATATTAAATAATATAAGTTGATGAACTTTAAAATAGTAAATAGTAATAGGCTCGTGACGGCGCTCGTGACGGCGCTCGGAGCAGCGTGGAGGTGCCACACACTACCGAACCCCGAACCAGACCCCGAACAAGACATCGGACCGATCTTTCTTTGATCTTTCGTCAAAAAACCGCCTCGAGAGCGCTCGATGCTCGGTTCGATGTCTTGTTCGATGTCTGGTTCGGAGGCCCCACAAACTACCGGATTTTCTCCCTTCGAAGCCAAATCCGCTCGGTTCGATGTCTTGTTCGATGTCTGGTTCGGGCAAAAGTCCGATAGTGTGTGGCCGTCTTAAGTGTGTGTAAAACCGTTTTAAGTGGTTTTACACACCGTTTGCGTTTTAAGCATTCGTCTGGTGTGTGTAATGTACCTTTGTTCGACAAACATCGCAAGATGGGATTTATTTTATCATGAAGTGGAGCGGCTGAGGATGAGATGTAGTTAGCTTGGAGCTAGTCCCGCTAAGAAGTAATTTGGCATCGTAAGGCATTTTACGTGAGCATTTTACCATGAAATAATTCATCATATTTAACTGTTTCTTATGCTGATATCAATAAAATTAATATTTGAGCTATACCTTATTTGGTTTGTATGGTATATCTAATGTCAAAACCGCACCATTCTTTTATGAAAACCCTGTATATATAATTTGTTGATTAAATACAATTTTATTTCCAAAATATGGCTGTTTGTTTTGGCTTTTTAGAACTAACAATATTAAGAGGGGGCTCCACTCACCAGCTTCTTCCTGCTTCTCCCATAAGGACGATGTTAAGTTTCAAAGCCCGTCCCTCCTCAATGAATTATCCAAAATCGTTGATTAATGGTTCGCTCTAAACGGAAAATGTCTAGCAATTTCAATTTCATATATATTTCACCCACAACAAATCGTCAATATTAAATATAGAGATTTTGCCCACTGAAATCGCTAGGTAATTTGTTGCTCTATCAAATGATATCGGATATACCGTTGAGGAGGAGTGGGCTTATAAAGTTGACAGTTGAAAGGTTTCGTGACTGGAGACCGCTCATATATTCAATAGAATTTCATCTTAGTCAACCAACGAGTAATTCTCTTTCTGAAGGAGGTATTAGGCTGGAGAAGAAGTCAAACTTTGAGCCATTTTGCCCCCAGTCCTAAGAAGTTTTTGAGTTCATTAGTCTTCTTGATGGGATGCAGAAGTCCATCCGATTTAGAGCTCCGGACAATCCAGCTTGAAGAAGAGGAGTAGATCAGCTATTGAACTCGAATCAAAACGGTGCATCGATTGATTTTGCAATACACAAATATACAGTTGGGCAGTCAAATACATATCTATTTACAAATCTGTATTACTTAAAACATTTTTCTTAATCAGAATAAGATATATGTACAATTTTCAGATGGGTCTTGCTGGTAGATTCACCTATCGTGGCGTGCCTATTATTTTTTCGTTCTCGAAAATGTAACCATAGAAAATATGATTTTATCCTTCCATCCAAGTTTATTATATAGTTTGTTGAGTCAGAATATTCCTACACAGTTCGACACTTTTATCAAGGAATCAGGGTAAAATTATTAACTGATCAATATTTTTATTGAGACGTACCTTGGCACTTAAACAATAATTTAATGGTACAGTTCTGGGGCCCAAAATGGAAACAAAAGCAATGATACAACCCAAATACGATCAAAATACCGTATTTGATCGTCCATGAAATAGTAGCTGTTCATTAAAACCAAAGCATTGTACAATTGTCAACCTATAAACTAAAAATTCACTAGTGGTCCTGAACAAGGAGAGTTATTTGTTTAGAATACAATGCATATAAGTGACTTAGTAGTTCCACACACCGCCGCTAGGCTTCGACTGTCCCTATCCCTGGCGGTGATTTTGATCACTTATAAAGCGTAAGATCAATAAACGTTTTACAGTGATTACTAATGTTTTACTATAATTGTTTGATTGCTTATTGATAGATATTTATTGTATTGCACTGTAAATAAATAAATAAAGAAATGTCTTTATTTTGTATGTATTGTTATGTACTGTTTTTATTATTATTCATACAACATAATCTGCCAGAAGAATTAATGAATACGGTTTACGCGTTACTAATTTTCTGATTGGTCTAAGCATATAGAAATGGAACTTGTTTGCTGGAACCTAACCTTGCTATATTAATGAACATTATTACTCTATATTTATTTATTTCCATCGATACAACTATTACATCATGTAATGCAAGTATAGTATCTGAATCCCTACATGATTTATATGTTTTAGTTTGTAACCAAATTTATTTTACGTGGAAAACAAAATTGATCGAAGTTATAATAAGATATTACATCCAGTTTTTGTCTGTTGTAAATGCAGACCACAAAGTAGCAACAGTAATTACTTTTACACCTGAAAATATAATACAAATAATATCAAAAACAGTTTCTTTTTTCATCAGGTGAAATCGCGTACCGACCGCCTTCCATGTTAGAGTACGCAACTTGTCAAACAACAAAGCACAGCGTTTTCAGTTTGCGAAATTCAGGCGCACATTTTTTCTTGCCGTTGACGTTAAATGTTGAACTCTGGAAACGCTATTCTTTTTTTATAATAATGCAATTTTTCTTGTCACGAAGTAAATCCTATGAAGATTATCGAAATTTAGAGTAAAAAAACATGACCATTGTAAATTCACATCTTGAAACTACTTTCTACTTTTGTTAATGTATGTGCTATAAACACACTGAATAAACCTAATTTTCTCTTTGTCTAGCAATAAGCAGAAGCTTTATTAAAATGAGTCATAAATTCAAAATGGTTTGAGAATTCCATTGAGGAGAAACGGGACCTAAACTTTTCGCGTTGGTATTATGGATAAGAGGGTTAAAACACAAAATATTACATAGTGATAAAGTGACTAGAGCACTCTCATATTAATTTATGTTTTGATATTAACCGTAGTATCTGTTTTCTAGGTTTTTTTATGTATAACAGTAGTGGAAATGAATATTAAACCTAGACTATTGCTGACTATAATTTTCTAGTCTAAAAATCTTTTCCTACAGTTTCATGGTGTCGAAACTGTTAGCCTAATTAAAAACCCATCAAGAGATACAATCAGTGAGTAAACAAATGTATAACTGTTTTAAATAATAATGAGGGAGAGATGTTTTTAGTACATGGTGATGTGTACATATAGTTACCTAATATGCATTACCTAAACACATAAAAATGTATAGTTTTGCTTCTAAATGACTTGTTAGCATTTACAATATTTACCAGCAAATTTGTGATATAGTTCAAGTTTTTTTAATATAAAACAAAATAAAAAAATCCTCGAAACAGCAAACCCCTGTAAATGTAAATTATTTCTTTAAACTACCACAGAAAGACACTTTTAATTTACCGAAACATTTATATTTCCAAATTAGCGATATATAGCATTTAGTTTATGCTCCATTAGAATAACATTGAACAATGATCTGTGTTCAGCACTTTGAATATCTCTGCAACGTATTTACATAAAATACAAATTTTAAAATCCATACGATATTTTTATGATCCAAATTAATTGGTAAATAAGTGAGGTTTTGTAATACAGTAAACTGTATAATGAAAAAGCTAAATACTTATTCCGCAAAACACTTACATCCGATATTTTTTCACGTGTCCTCTCCAGATTTTGAGAAGTTTATATTTTTCTTTGGTAATCACCAGCACTGGGAAAAATAAAGGTGTCTTGATTTTGTATTTTTTTCACCTTTTAAAAGGTGAAAACTGAAGGCAGCTTTTTAAAACCTTCACTGTGTAAGTATAGTGATGGAATAATTGTAAAATTCACCAGTCATGTTAGAAGTAAAAAGTAACTTTCCTTTTACTGAAAAGAACCTCATTCAAGATTTGTGACAATCGCCTTTACAGAAAATGTGAAAATCACCTTTCACGGGTAATTTGAAATTACCTTTTTAATGTCAATATCAATAATATCAATTAATTTTTAATTGTAAATTTTACCTTAGGAAATTTAGTTTTCGTCATACTGCTTGGAAAACCGCTGTTTTCAATACATGCGTTGCGGGGCAAAGGTAGTTCTTTTCAGTCCTAGGACGGAAAAGAATCAGCTGGTGTCGAGGTTATCAGCTGTTCCGTTTCTGTAATTTATAAATATCAATGTATCTGCAAACTTGTGTACGTCGATTGTAAGTAATCGATTGTATCGAGAGTTGTAATCAATTAGTCTATCGATTGTAATTCACTGTTGCATTGTTATCGGTTTAAGTATATTTGTTGCGTTTCAGTCCGAGAAGATGAGACACAGGAAATAAATATATATTACAAAAAGCCCAAGAAATTCAAGAAAGCTTATTACAGCTAAATATAGGAAACTCTACGAGTCTGATTCCAGATATAGCTCGAAACGGTTGACTAAAGTATTCCTTCTTGCAATCAATAGTCCACAGCATTCGATATACCTATCGTTATAGTTAGTCTAACCTAACACTAACACAAACGAAACAGAAAATAGTTAAATACATCTGTAGTAACAGCTGTTTGTTTTAAATAGCAAGAACAAGATGGAAGCCATTTTGGGAGCAAGCTTTTAAAGGTAAACAAGTTGTAAAACATTAGTTTTGATAAAGCAGTTAGCTTTATATATTGTGCAGTAAGACGAAAAATATAGTTCATCACATGGGCCAAAAGTGGCTTTTCGATCCTCGCTCATTTTCCGACCTCGGCTTCGCCTCGGTCGTTAAACTTGAGCTCGTATCGAAAAGCGTCACTTTCGGCCCTAGTGATGAAATATACTATTTCACCTTACTTTTTTGTAAAGTACACCCTTTTGATAGTGAATTTCACAAAATTTTATCCTGTGAATCTCACCTTTTTGATAAATATTTTTACCATACTTCATTTGTGATTATCACTATTACACAACTAAATACAAATGAAGTAGCAATGTACTTAATTGTTGTATTCTTAATTTGTATATGTGTAGTGGTATTATACATAAACGAGTTCGCACGCAGCACGCTGACGTGAGGGAAGTGACTTTCCACATACACAAATTTTGAAACTCAAAACCAGTGTAAAAACGTACATTTATTCCAATTTTATTGAAATCTGAAAACATTGATTTTTCGGCGGTTCTGATGCTCCTGGTTTCATTTACCTGCAATGCTAGGAATACAATTTTGCGCATTATAAGGTTAGAAGAAGGTCCAGTCAGGCTTAAAAGTAGGCTCGAGGTTGCTGGGGATGATACAAATACACCAACACATGAATAACATGATTTTCTAATGTAAAAACCCCATAAGGCAACGTGCTGTGTTTAACCGATATACATTTTCTTTAATAACTCGGTAAATATTTAAGCTAGAATGACGAGAGAGGGCTTAAAACTTTGCTTCACAAATTCCCATCTTAATATAAGCATTAATTTTACGTCCTGGGCTTTTCTGACCCTTTTTGGGCCAAAAAACTCAAAATTTGAAAGAATAATCCCCAAAAAAGGGGGTTAGAGTTTTTCGATTGTCTTGTCCAACGAACTTGTCCAACTGATTATAGAAACGAACATCCCTACCAAATTTGAAGTAAATCGGACAAAAAATGCGACCGCTAGAGTGCATACACACACACACACACACACACACACACACACACACACACACACACACACACACACACACACACACACACACACACACACACACACACACACACACACACATATATATATATATATATATATATAATTTTGAACGACCCCACCCCCCAAAACGTGTTCAGGGGGTCACGTTAGGAACTTATATGGTGGTCCCGGGCTTAAGTTTCACCGTGCGGGTCATGCTAATAGTTCACTTTTCCATAGGAAATTCACTAATATAACAACTAATACAATTAAAAGGAAATTGCATTAGTTATTCTAGTGAAGCATAACAACTGATCAGGTTATTCCGACAATTGTAACTAGCAAATCCACCTGCTGGAATTCGAGAAATTCTTTTTCTCATCTTGGAAATACCTAGGTCAAATACCGTCTTATTAGTTTCCATTAGGCTGCCATTCCAGCAGTTTTCTTAAAATAGCTGATCTTCCTTCTCTACTGTTTGTTAGTATCAACAGCTGATGTGTTAAAGATTACATTTATTTTTATAATTCCATTAGATTACTATTGGAAATTTGAAAGCCCAGGGGGCAGAGCCCTGAAGGTGAACGTCCTCCAAACTCCCAAAAGGCACATCTATATGCCAATGGCTTTCAAATAACATATCAACCATGATTTTCAACCTAATATTAGCTCGTTCACAAAAATCGCCTTATTTGTTAATATGATGATTTTCCCTGACAATAAATATTACAACTTCTTAATAGCTTTCACCATTATTTGTATGAGTCATCTGTTGGTACCTTATTGATTTACAGTATAGTAAATCAATCTATTATATAGGTCGGACTCGCTTTGCTCGCTGGGGGCTCCGCCCCCAGACCCCCGCTTGGGGTCGCTCCAGTTGTTGTTATTATTGGTCAATGACCCTTCAAGTATTTTTTATATAGTATACTTTTTAGATTCATTATGGTTAAATCCACTCTAGATGTTTTCATATTTCAATAGTTCTATAATTTGTTTATACTCTACCATGTGAAAGTTTCTTTGACAGTTTACTGGATATTTGTTTACAGCTGTTACGATTTCTTTTGTTTTTATTTGAAACTCCATAAGCCCAATGTTAAAATATCCAATTTTAAAGATCAAAATTAGTGGTTTTAAAATTAAAAATTGTATATTTCGGCAATTTTACCGGGGGTTTCAAGGTACAAGCTACCTGCATGCCAAATATCACGTTTCTAGTTCGTCTGGAAGTGGTCTATAATTCCTATGTCTGGGTGTGTTACACATGCGGCTGTATATATATTAGACTCGCTTCGCTCGCTGGGGGCTCCGCCCCCAGACCCCTGTGGGGGGCTTCGCCCCCAGGTCCCTGTCGTAGTGTACCTATGGCACATGGTTTAATTACGCTAATAATCCGAGGTCCTATGTATACTCAAAATTTAAAGTAGACTTATTTAGTGAACAAATTTAGGCCTAGCAGTACAATATTAGAGTATATAACAATTTAAAAATCGCTCTGCCCCCAGGCCCCTGTGTGGGCTTCGCCCCCAGGTCGCTGTTTGGCCACAGTTTAATGTAAATTGGTCCAAATTCTATTTAAGACCTAAATTCTACAACTATTCCAAGGCTTTGATTATTTTTAAGGGTTTAACCTATAAAATGTGGCCATAAGCCTGTTGATGAATACTACTTGTTATGGAGACGTAGTATGTTAAATTTTAAGCCTCCATGTATTACCTAAGTGCTGGAAAAACATTATACCCTTAACTGATGTATAATGTAGCCTTTAAAAGGCGTATTTTGAACCTTATAAGGGATACGACCTCCGTTAACATCCTGAAATACTATGACTTTGGGTAACTACAAGCCTTCTGCAACAAATATGGCATGATTTACAAGGGATTTTACCCTCGACAGAGCGCATCATAAAAATGTACCCGAAAAACACGAAAAGTCTACAAGAGCTCAAAAACTTTGATTTTGTTGGGTGTATAAGATACTTAATCTGGGCGTGGGAGTATTGCTTGGTACTAATTGTAATGTAGAAATACGGTGTGATAATTATTAGGCCTCTAAGCTCTATATTAGAGCGACAAACCATTAAAAACCACGAACAAATCTATGAAAAAAGTTTAAATTTAAAAAATCTAGCGCTATCTAAGGGTGAAGGGGGTGAGATAGGGCAAACTGTCATAGGACTAAAGTTGTAGTTCGTCTAAAATCTGTGGCACTGGTGGTCTTCGTTTTTCGATAGGACAACCCGTTCGGCCGGTAGAGCTCAAATAACAAAATACTACATTTTGATTTTTGTATTCACAATTATTTATTTTGTTGAGATAGTTAAAACTAAAAATAGTAGGATTTGGGAAGAAAAGGTGCAAGGCACATGCATGCCAAATCTCACGTCTCTAGCTCAAGTATTATTGGTGTCACGTGTATGCACAATAATATAAATTGGCACAGAACCCCCAATACACCACTACTTATACTAAGAAAACAGTCATATCTAATGATATTTAGAGTTTTTCATTTTTCGACAGGTTTAATTAATAAAAACTGGTCATATTTCTGCTGCTATTTACTAAGTATGATGTAGACATACTGCGTGCCCAATATTAGGCCTCCATCAAGTATATTAACGTGATAGGAAATAAAAAACGGCCAAAATATTTCGAAAATATGCCGAAATTTGAAAAATCTAGCGCTACCTAAGGGTGAAGGAGACAAGATACGACAAAAAGTCATAGGACTAAAGTTGTAGATCGTCTAAAATCCATGTGTCGTGGTGGTCTCCGTTTCTCGATAGGACCAACCGTTCGGCCGCTACAGCTCAAATAAAAAGGCACTATTTTGGACATGTTCAAAATTTCCTCCATTTTGAATTTTTTTGAGGAGGTTAAAATAAAAAATTGAAACTTTTATGGGATTTTCCTGGGGGTTACAAGGTACAAGCTACATACATGCCAAATTTCAGGTTTCTAGCCCTTCTAAAAGTGGTCTAGAGTTTGTATACCTCAGTCAGTCAGTGAGTGAGTGAGTTACACATGCGGCTGTATATATTATAAACTCGCTTCGCTCACTGGGGGCTCCGCCCCCAGACCTATGTGTGGGGCTTCGCCTCCAGGTCGCTGTTTAGCCACAGTTTAATTTTAATTGTTCCAAATTATATTTAAGTCCTAAATTCTAAAACTATTCCAAGGCTTTGATTATTTTTAAGGGTTTAACTATAAAATCTTGTCATATGCCTGTTGATGAATACTACTTGGCATGGAGACGTAGTATATTAAATTTTAAGCCTCCATATATTACTTATTAAGTGCTTCAAACAAATTAATACCCTTAACTGATGTATAACTGATGTATGTAGCCTTTATAAGGCGTCTTTTGAACCTTATAAGGAATATGACCACCGTTAACAACCTGAAATAGTATGACTTTGGGTAACTACAAGCCTTCTGCAACAAATATGACATGATTTATAAGGGATTTTACCCTCGACAGAGCGCAACATAAAAATGTATACCCGAAAAAATCTACAAAAGCTCAAAAACTTTGATTTTATTTTGTGTTTAAGATATTTAATCTGGGCGTGGGAGTGTTGCTTGGTACTAATTGTAATGTAGGAATACTCTGTGATAAACATTAGGCCTCTCAAGTTCTATATTAGAGCGACAGACCATTAAAAACCACAAACAAATCTTGGGAAAAGGTCTAAATTTAAAAGATCTAGCGATACCTAAGGATGAAGGGGGTGATATACGGCAAAATGTCGTAGGACTAAAGTTGTAGTTCGTCTAAAATCCGTGGTACTTAGTGGTCTTCGTTTTTCGATAGGACAACCCGTTTGGCCGCTAGAGCTCAAATAAAAAGACTAGCCTACATTTTGATTTTTTATTCACAATTATTTATTTTTTTGAGGTATTTTAAACTAAAAATAATAGGATTTGTGAAGAAAATGTGCAACGCACACGCATGCCATATCTCACGACACTAGTTACAGTATAAAATGTGATACGTGCATTCTAAATAATAACAAATGTTCCAGAACCGGCATTTCCTTACTACTTATACTTGGAAAACGGTCAAATTTATAGATTTTAAGAGTTTTTGATTTTCCGACAGGTTTAAGTAATAAAAACTGGTCACATTTCTGCTGCTATTTACTAATTGTTATGTAGACATACTACATGCCCAATATCAGGCCTCCATCAAGTATATTAACGTGATAGGAAATAAAAAACCGCCATAAAATCTCAAAATTTGTAAAAATCTAGAGCTATCGAAGGGTGAAGGAGACGAGATACGACAAAAAGTCATAGGAACAAAGTTGTAGATCTTGCAAAATCCGTTGGCACGTGGTGATTTCCGTTTTTCGATAGGTCAATCCGTTCGGCCGCTAGAGCTCAACAACTGTAATTTTAAAATAAGCCTTTTTTGGGGGGTTTTAAATATTTTTTTTTAGTGGGGTTAATAGTAAAAATTGTCAGTATTGGCGATTTTCCTGGGGGTTACAAGCTATAAGCTACCTGCATGCAAAATTTCAGGTTTCTATCTCATCTAGAAGTGGTCTAGAATTCGTATACCTCAGTCAGTCAGTCAGTCAGTGAGTTACACATGCGGCTGTATATATGTTAGATAATTTAAACTTGTCACTGATAAAAGGAACAAGGTGTAAATTTTAGTGTCAATTTTAATGTGCCCCTCTTTTAAACTAGAGCGGTTAATAATTGAAACTTTCTTTAAAAAATTATGTTTTAGTTTTAAAGAAAGTAGTAAAGTACAATAAACTAGTATTTGATAACCAGTACATAACAACCTAAATCCAGCAAAACAGCTCTAAGTGGCATTTTCCAATGAATAAAGAGTTTAATCTAATCTCCAGTTTTCCATACAGTTAACTACTATACAATATCCAACAACATTCGATTGTGATATTATTATGTTGTTTAATATCCAACATAATAGTAAAAACCACCATTTGTCCTTATTTACAAATGGAGGTAAGTTTACTAAAATACCTTCTTTGCAAAGTTAAAATCGCATATACAGTGTTATATTCGCCTTTTGCTTAGGGAATCGCAGAAAACTGCGAAAATTAGTATTTGGAACGGTGAATTTAACATATTCATTTTAGGAATGCCTCCTGAATTGTTGTTTAGAAATTAAAAACCAGGTTTAAATACCTTTTCCATACAAACAATTCAAATTTATTCTGTCACCTATTATGATGACATGTTTCGGAATTCAAAATTCCATCTTCTGGTCACACAAAACCGTCCGTAATACATTACAGATTTCGTTGAAATTTAAAAATTTAACATTAAAACTGTTCAACTTTCTTAACATATGGTTCAGTTATTTATTTATTATCGTCTGCAGGAATATCAGGGAACTCAATGGCGTTTTGGCATATCCATATATAAATAAAAACGTGTATGTTTACATTCGATCCACTGACGTCATTTGATTATGTTTATGGCCCTTACAGTTTTGTAATACATATGTGGATTTAACACATGTATATAAACTAAATATACAAAATCTATTACTTTAAACGTAATTCTTTAAGTAAATTATTTTCTCATGTAATTTAGACAGGAAAATAAATGACGAACTATTAATCATAATATGTTTATGATTATGATAATATGTTTATGATTTCAATTTTACAAATTGAAAATTAGATAACTTAACAGTAATACAATTGACAAATTCTATTGTACGGTTCAACTTGTTTGGTTTAAACTCCGTTTTTCAAACAATTATGGTGGGTTTGAACACATCTTAGTTAAAATAAAAACCATCTACATGGGGAGAGGAACTTTATGATGGAAGCGAATTTTAGGTTACAGGTATATGGAAACCTCAACAAATGCTATATACGAGTAAGTTGTTTTGCGAAAAGAACATAGCTATTAAATAATTTTAAAACTGTCCACATAGTCAGGATGATAAAACTAAACCCACCTATAAAGTTCTCCTGGTATTCGCATAATCCCCACTTCCCTAACAGATCACCACTTGGAGTATCCTCCTACCCACCATGATTGGAGAGGATTGAGATGTGGTCGAACGAAAACAAAGCACAAAACTGAACTTACGCATGCGTAGTAAAATGTAGAACTATTCATGCCACATGCCTAGTAATTCTCTCATTTGAAATGGTGAAATTTACTATATTAGGTAATAATTAATGTTCAAGAAAGGTAAAATATCCAACATAATAGTAAAAACCGCCATTTGTCCTTATTTACAAATGGAGGTAAGTTTACTAAAATACCTTCTTTGCAAAGTTAAAATCGCATATACAGTGTTATATTAGCCTTTTGCTTAGGGAATCGCAGAAAAATGCGAAAATTAGTATTTGGAACGGTGAATTTAACATATTCATTTTAGGAATGCCTCCTGAATTGTTTAGAAATTAAAAACCAGGTTTAAATACCTTTTCCATCCAAACAATTCAAATTTATTCTGTCACCTATTATGATAACATGTTTCGGAATTCAAAATTCCATCTTCTGGTCACACAAAACCGTCCGTAATACATTACAGATTTCGTTGAAATTTAAAAATTGTAACATTAAAACTGTTCAACATAACACTACACGATACATCCTTTATCACATAACTTACATAGATGCACAACCAGCCGGCAATTAGACTCCGACTCACGGCTTGTGCGTGTATGTACAGTAGTAAAAACTAACCGTCTACATGCAGCAACCCTAAAGTTCATAAGGTGTGAACAACTGTTTCGCCCCTATATCCCAGGGGCATCGCCAGCACGAGGACTTGAAAGTTAAAACATGATGAAAATGAAGTTCATGTCAAAAGTTAAAAACCACGAGTACTAGAAAAGAAACAGTAGGGGCTATAAACATAAACGAATGACGTTTTTGGATCGAATGTAAACAAACTTTCTTAACATATGGTTCAGTTATTTATTTATTATCGTCTGCAGGAATATCAGGGAACTCAATGGCATTTTGGCATATCCATATATAAATAAAAACGAATATGTTTACATTCGATCCACTGACGTCATTTGATTATGTTTATGGCCCTTACAGTTTGTTTCTAGTTACCGTTGTTAAAACGAAACATATAGCACACGCACGAAAAAACGACACTGAAACATTTAAAATTACAATTTTCTACCTCTTACCTAACCTCACTTCTTGTATGTGACAGTTGACAGATGAACCCAACATCGGTCTGCTTAATTCTTAATGCAAATAAGTTTAAAATGGGAGACTTGAAGGTCTGTGGGATCCCTAAACGCTTTACGGAACGGAAGGTAACTATGTTTGAATGTGTTTCTTGTCACTATACCTATATTCATATAATTTCCTACAACTTCAATCGCTCTTACAATTGACATGGTATGGTTAACATTACAACATAGAAGGAAGAAGGGCCGATCCCAAAGGAACCGTAGGAACGGGATTTTTGTATTCATGTGTGTTTACATATCTTCCTACACAATTTCAACCCAATGAGTCCAAAAATAACGGGAGAAGTAAGTGTTATCAGTTAGATGAACATGAGAAACTTGAGGGCCAGTGGGGTGAAGCCCCAAAGGCTTATCAGAACGAAAGGAGGGCTATATGTTTGGTTGTTGGGCATTAACCATACTCCTATCTATTTTCAACTTAATCGGTCAAGTATAGCTGGTGCATTATGATTGATATAGTAGCCTCGAAAGCCAGTAGGGTAGAGGTTTTAGGATTTTATAACTTAATTAAGGTATGGTTTTGTTTCTGTTTTATAACCTTTCTTCCTAACATTTTTTAGCACAATGGGTGCAATAAATACTTAATGTCAGAAGAATTAACATGATAACCTTGAGAGCCAGTGGGGCGAAACCCCGAAGGATTGTCAAAACGGAAGGAGGTCTGATTTTGGGACGTTAACCATACTCATACCTAATACGGACTTATTCGTTCAAGTAGTAAGTGAATTGTGGTGAATTTGGCAATCTGGAGAGCCGAGGGCGAAGCCCTAATGGTTATTAGAAGTATAGGATTACGCATAGATTTTACTCTTGCCTATTACCTCTATTCGGTTCAAACTTATGCCAAATGGGTACAGTAAAAACTTATTGGCAGTAGCTTCTCGATCAAAAATGAGAGCCTAGAGGGCCAGGGGGCGAAGCTCAAGGGACTTATCAGAACAGAAGGAGGTCTATGTTTGGTTTTGGGGCATTAATCATACTCAAACCTAATGTCAACATATTCGGAAAAGTAGTAGGTGGATTATGGGTTAAATGTAAACCTCAAGAGCCAGTGGGACGGATCCCCAAAGGGGTGTGTGCAATCGGGATTATGCAGCGATTTGGTTCTTGTATTTGATTACGCCAAATGGTACAATAAATATTTATTGTCAGTAGGCTCTCGATCTAACAAGAGAGCCTTGAGGGCTAGGAGGGCGAAGCCCCAGAGGCTTATCAGATCGGAAGGAGGTCTATGTTTGATTATGGGACTTTAACCATACTCATAACTTATAACAGCTTATCTAACATGAGAGCCTTGAGGGCTAGGAGGGCCAAGCCCCAGAGGCTTATCACATCGGAAGGAGGTCTGTTTGATTTTGAGATATTAACCATACTCATACCTAATACGTACATATTCGTTCAAGTAGGAGGTGAATTGTGGTGAATTTGGCAAGCTGGAGGGCCGAGGGCGAAGCCCTAATGGTTATTAGAAGTGTAGGATTACACATAGATTTTACTCTTGCCTATTACCTCTATTCGGTTCAAACTTACACCAAAAGGGTACAATAAATATTTATTGTCATTAGGCTCTCGATCCAACATGAGAGCCTTGAGGGCTAGGGGGCAAAGCCCCAGAGGCTTATCAGATCGGAAGGAGATCTATGTTTTATTGTGGGACTTTAACCATACTCATAACTTATAACAGCTTATTCGTCCAATTAGCAGGTGCATTGTGGTAGATTTGGCACCTGGAAGGTTGTGTGGGGTGGAGTCCTAATGGATATAAGAAATAGGATTAGGCATGGGTTTGATTCTTGTGTATTACCTCTATTCGGTTTAAATGTAAGCCCTGTGGGACAGTAAATCCTTTGGCCAGGCAGGTTTAACATGATAATCCCGAGGGCCAGTCGGCCAGTGGGCGAATGGGGTGGAACCCTAAAGGTTTTTTTGATTAGATGTAGGTCTATGTTTGATTGTGGTGTGTTACCTTTATCCTAACGAATTTTAGCCCAATGTGACTGGTAAATAGTTATTGTCAGTATAAGATTAGCATGCAAATCATGAGGGCCCGTGGGGCGTAGCCCCAAAGGTTTGTCGGTGCAGGAGCAGGTCTATGTTTTATTGAGGGAAATGAACCATATTCCTACAAAATTTAAACCTAACTGAATATGCAAATATGATTAGAGTGGTAAATTTTGCTAGTTGGGCACAGCCCCAAAGGGCTTTAGGTACGGCATTCGGTAGGAGTTTAATTATGGCGTATAACATATAGTACCATCGAATTTCAGCCCAATGGTCACTTTAAATTCGTATTAGCAATAAGGTTAATATGGGAAACTTTAACGTCCAGCTGGGCGTAGCCCGAAGGATAAATTAAAAATTTGAAGAAATAAAATTCCAAAAGGAGAACAAATTCCGCTTCTGAGGTATAGGTCATGCTTGGTAAACTTGATTCTTTTTTTGTTAGTTTTAAGGGTTATCGCCTTGCGTCGTTTGATACCTAGAAGCATCGGTCCTCCCGATAGACAGATGAAAGCCCCGTTGTTATATTCTAACAGATAATCAAAACTTTCCTTCGAGAACTAAACATATGTACGTTATAAGCCATAAGTAATACAACAATTGTTAAACAGCGCTACCTATTGGTGTGCTTGAAAACTTCGAGCGCACCAGAACTCTCGGCAGCTATCCACAGACTCTTGTAGTTAAATTCCCTTATTTTCCAGGATTGTAAGAGTTTTTTTTTATAAGTTGAAAGTAAATATTTAGATTTCTTTGGTTACATTTTAGATACGTTATACGTTTTCGTATTAAATATAGTTCACTCAGTTCGGTCTCAGTAGGTATTTCGAAAATAAACGGTACATTAACCGCCACTTTACAGGTTAACGAAATATTGACTGAGACTGAAACATATTACAATTAGTTATTGGTCGTCGGAAGCGGGATCCGCTGTGCTTATTAACTGTAGAACTAAATAATTTTACTAGTTCTCCCATTATAGGACAATTTAAACTTACAGTACACGTTTGAGTAGCTTTCCAAATATTTGAGCAAATTTGTACAACGAGGGGCCGGACAAAAGGTTTTTGATAGAAAATGCATTTTTCATTTGACACTTATCAAGAAAATAGTAGTAAACTCATAAAATTGCCGTTACCTAGATAGTTTTTCCTTTGAATTTATAATATTTAAGGCAGTCAGACTAATACAAATTATGTAAAATATAGTTGTTTCTTTCGTAAGGCTTTGTCGCGTCCCTCTGACAAAGTCACCAGTCTGCCACAATAAGACGCAGTGTTCACAAATACTTATTCGTCGTAAAATGAATAAATCGTTTACACAGGCAAGATAAAAACAGCGTCAGGTTTATAGGAAGAACATTCCAACATATCACTTGCTAGATTATATATACGGGAGGCGACCCAGGAGAATGTATGCACCTGACGATGCCTCCAATACACTCGCATACAATGGAATATTAATTAGTTGCAGGCGCTAGCACTATAACTATAACTAGGTTAAGACAAACTGGGGTTTGTATACGCTTGCGGTAGCAGAGCTGTACGCGTAAGATACAGACTGATTCGGGTATACCACTACCACCACAAAAAAGACACGGTTTCACGGTCCACGGTTTCGGGTATACCGTGAGACCACTATACACAATTTGTAAGTAAAATTTATTTAAACTAAAGACTAGGTATTTATTAATTACTACAACTCTTTAGAACGCCTATTTGTGTTTTGATATTTACTGGGTTTACAAACATTCACAAACAGTTACACCGGCATTTATTTATAATTTGTTTAGAGGTTGACCCCCTCTTTTTCCTTACACCCTGTCACTATAGTGCGGTCTTGCTTGGGCCCAGCTAGGACTTGTGCGTGGAACGATAAAGCAAAGCAAGGGGCTAGCATGACATTGTATATATTTTTGTTTGTTTGGTGAACTCGAGAATAAGAGCCTTATCAGATCGGAAGGAGGTCTGTTTGATTTTGGGACATTAACCATACTCATACCTAATACGGACTTATTCGTTCAAGTAGGAGGTGAATTGTGGTGAATTTGGCAAGATGGAGGGCCGAGGGCGAAGCCCTAATGGTTATTAGAAGTATAGGATTACGCATAGATTTTACTCTTGTCTATTACCTCTATTCGGTTCAAACTTACGACAAATGGGTACAGTAAATACTTATTGTTAGTAGCTTCTCGATCAAAAATGAGGGCCTTGAGGGCCAGGGGGCGAAGCTCCAGAGACTTGTCAGAACGGAAGGTGTTCTATGTCTGGTTTTGGGGCATTAATCATACTCAAACCGAATTTCAACTTATTCGGTCAAGTAGTAGGTGGATTATGGTTTGAATGTAAACCTCAAGAGCCAGTGGGGCGGATCCCCAAAGGGGTGTGTGGAATCGGGATTATACAGGGATTTGGTTCTTGTATTTGGTTACGCCAAATGGGTACAATAAATATTTATTGTCAGTAGGCTCTCGATCTAACATGAGAGCCTTGAGGGCTAGGAGGGCCAAGCCCCAGAGGCTTATCACATCGGAAGGAGGTCTGTTTGATTTTGGGATATTAACCATACTAATACCTTATACGTACATATTCGTTCAAGTAGGAGGTGAATTGTGGTGAATTTGGCAAGCTGGAGGGCCGAGGGCGAAGCCCTAATGGTTATTAGAAGTATAGGATTACGCATAGATTTTACTCTTGCCTATTACCGCTATTCGGTTCAAACTTACGCCAAATTGGTACAATAAATATTTATTGTCAGTAGGCTCTCGATCTTACATGAGAGCCTTGAGGGCTAGGGGGCGAAGCTCCAGAGGCTTATCAGATCGGAAGGAGGTCTATGTTTGATTGTGGGACTTTAACCATACTCATAACTTATAACAGCTTATTCGTCCAATTAGCAGGTGCATTGTGGTAGATTTGGCACCTGGAGGGTTGTGTGGGGTGGAGTCCTGATGGATATAAGACATAGGAGTAGGTATGGGTTTGATTCTTGTGTATTACCTCTATTCGGTTTAAATGTAAGCCCTGTGGGACAGTAAATCCTTTGGCCAGGAAGGTTTAACATGAGAAACCCGAGGGCCAGTCGGCCAGTGGGCCAATGAGGTGGAACCCTAAAGGTTTTTTTGATTAGATGTAGGTCTATGTTTGATTGTGGTGTATTTCCTTTATCCTAACAAATTTTAGCCCAATGTGACCGGTAAATAGTTATTGTCAGTATAAGATTAGCATGCAAATCATGAGGGCCCGTGGGGCGTAGCCCCAAAGGTTTGTCGGTGCAGGAGCAGGTCTATGTTTTATTGAGGGAAATGAACCATATTCCTAGAAAAATTTAAACCTAACTGGATATGCAAATATGATTAGAGTGGTAAATTTTGCTAGTGGGGCACAGCCCCAAAGGGCTTTAGGTACGGCATGCGGTAGGAGTTTAATTATGGCGTATTACATATAAGTACCATCGAATTTCAGCCCTATGGTCACTTTAAATTCGTATTAGCAATAAGGTTAATATGGGAAACTGTAACGTCCAGCTGGGCGTAGCCCCTAGGATAAATTAAAAATTTGAAGAAATAAAATTCCAAAAGGAGAACAAATTCCGCTTCTGAGGTATAGGTCATGCTTGGTAAACTTGATTCTTTTTTTGTTAGTTTTAAGGGTTATCGCCTTGCGGCGTTTGATACCTAGAAGCATCGGTCCTCCTGATAGACAGATGAAAGCCCCGTTGTTATATTCTAACAGATAATCAAAACTTTCCTTCGAGAACTAAACATATGTACGTTATAAGCCATAAGTAATACAACAATTGTTAAACAGCGCTACCTATTGGTGTGCTTGAAAACTTCGAGCGCACCAGAACTCTCGGCAGCTATCCACAGACTCTTGTAGTTAAATTCCCTTATTTTCCAGGATTGTAAGAGTTTTTTTTTATAAGTTGAAAGTAAATATTTAGATTTCTTTGGTTACATTTTAGATACGTTATACGTTTTCGTATTAAATATAGTTCACTCAGTTCGGTCTCAGTAGGTATTTCGAAAATAAACGGTACATTAACCGCCACTTTACAGGTTAACGAAATATTGACTGAGACTGAAACATATTACAATTAGTTATTGGTCGTCGGAAGCGGGATCCGCTGTGCTTATTAACTGTAGAACTAAATAATTTTACTAGTTCTCCCATTATAGGACAATTTAAACTTACAGTACACGTTTGAGTAGCTTTCCAAATATTTGAGCAAATTTGTACAACGAGGGGCCGGACAAAAGGTTTTTGATAGAAAATGCATTTTTCATTTGACACTTATCAAGAAAATAGTAGTAAACTCATAAAATTGCCGTTACCTAGATAGTTTTTCCTTTGAATTTATAATATTTAAGGCAGTCAGACTAATACAAATTATGTAAAATATAGTTGTTTCTTTCGTAAGGCTTTGTCGCGTCCCTCTGACAAAGTCACCAGTCTGCCACAATAAGACGCAGTGTTCACAAATACTTATTCGTCGTAAAATGAATAAATCGTTTACACAGGCAAGATAAAAACAGCGTCAGGTTTATAGGAAGAACATTCCAACATATCACTTGCTAGATTATATATACGGGAGGCGACCCAGGAGAATGTATGCACCTGACGATGCCTCCAATACACTCGCATACAATGGAATATTAATTAGTTGCAGGCGCTAGCACTATAACTATAACTAGGTTAAGACAAACTGGGGTTTGTATACGCTTGCGGTAGCAGAGCTGTACGCGTAAGATACAGACTGATTCGGGTATACCACTACCACCACAAAAAAGACACGGTTTCACGGTCCACGATTTCGGGTATACCGTGAGACCACTATACACAATTTGTAAGTAAAATTTATTTAAACTAAAGACTAGGTATTTATTAATTACTACAACTCTTTAGAACGCCTATTTGTGTTTTCATATTTACTGGGTTTACAAACATTCACAAACAGTTACACCGGCATTTATTTATAATTTGTTTAGAGGTTGACCCCCTCTTTTTCCTTACACCCTGTCACTATAGTGCGGTCTTGCTTGGGCCCAGCTAGGACTTGTGCGTGGAACGATAAAGCAAAGCAAGGGGCTAGCATGACATTGTATATATTTTTGTTTGTTTGGTGAACTCGAGAATAAGAGCCTTATCAGATCGGAAGGAGGTCTGTTTGATTTTGGGACATTAACCATACTCATACCTAATACGGACTTATTCGTTCAAGTAGGAGGTGAATTGTGGTGAATTTGGCAAGATGGAGGGCCGAGGGCGAAGCCCTAATGGTTATTAGAAGTATAGGATTACGCATAGATTTTACTCTTGTCTATTACCTCTATTCGGTTCAAACTTACGACAAATGGGTACAGTAAATACTTATTGTTAGTAGCTTCTCGATCAAAAATGAGGGCCTTGAGGGCCAGGGGGCGAAGCTCCAGAGACTTGTCAGAACGGAAGGTGTTCTATGTCTGGTTTTGGGGCATTAATCATACTCAAACCGAATTTCAACTTATTCGGTCAAGTAGTAGGTGGATTATGGTTTGAATGTAAACCTCAAGAGCCAGTGGGGCGGATCCCCAAAGGGGTGTGTGGAATCGGGATTATACAGGGATTTGGTTCTTGTATTTGGTTACGCCAAATGGGTACAATAAATATTTATTGTCAGTAGGCTCTCGATCTAACATGAGAGCCTTGAGGGCTAGGAGGGCCAAGCCCCAGAGGCTTATCACATCGGAAGGAGGTCTGTTTGATTTTGGGATATTAACCATACTAATACCTTATACGTACATATTCGTTCAAGTAGGAGGTGAATTGTGGTGAATTTGGCAAGCTGGAGGGCCGAGGGCGAAGCCCTAATGGTTATTAGAAGTATAGGATTACGCATAGATTTTACTCTTGCCTATTACCGCTATTCGGTTCAAACTTACGCCAAATTGGTACAATAAATATTTATTGTCAGTAGGCTCTCGATCTTACATGAGGGCCTTGAGGGCTAGGGGGCGAAGCTCCAGAGGCTTATCAGATCGGAAGGAGGTCTATGTTTGATTGTGGGACTTTAACCATACTCATAACTTATAACAGCTTATTCGTCCAATTAGCAGGTGCATTGTGGTAGATTTGGCACCTGGAGGGTTGTGTGGGGTGGAGTCCTGATGGATATAAGACATAGGAGTAGGTATGGGTTTGATTCTTGTGTATTACCTCTATTCGGTTTAAATGTAAGCCCTGTGGGACAGTAAATCCTTTGGCCAGGAAGGTTTAACATGAGAAACCCGAGGGCCAGTCGGCCAGTGGGCCAATGAGGTGGAACCCTAAAGGTTTTTTTGATTAGATGTAGGTCTATGTTTGATTGTGGTGTATTTCCTTTATCCTAACAAATTTTAGCCCAATGTGACCGGTAAATAGTTATTGTCAGTATAAGATTAGCATGCAAATCATGAGGGCCCGTGGGGCGTAGCCCCAAAGGTTTGTCGGTGCAGGAGCAGGTCTATGTTTTATTGAGGGAAATGAACCATATTCCTAGAAAAATTTAAACCTAACTGGATATGCAAATATGATTAGAGTGGTAAATTTTGCTAGTGGGGCACAGCCCCAAAGGGCTTTAGGTACGGCATGCGGTAGGAGTTTAATTATGGCGTATTACATATAAGTACCATCGAATTTCAGCCCTATGGTCACTTTAAATTCGTATTAGCAATAAGGTTAATATGGGAAACTTTAACGTCCAGCTGGGCGTAGCCCCTAGGATAAATTAAAAATTTGAAGAAATAAAATTCCAAAAGGAGAACAAATTCCGCTTCTGAGGTATAGGTCATGCTTGGTAAACTTGATTCTTTTTTGTTAGTTTTAAGGGTTATCGCCTTGCGGCGTTTGATACCTAGAAGCATCGGTCCTCCTGATAGACAGATGAAAGCCCCGTTGTTATATTCTAACAGATAATCAAAACTTTCATTCGAGAACTAAACATATGTATGTTATAAGCCATAAGTAATACAAAAATTGTTAAACAGCGCTACCTATTGGTGTGCTTGACAACTTCGAGCGCACCAGAACTCTCGGCAGCTATCCACAGACTCTTGTAGTTAAATTTCCTTATTTTCCAGGATTGTAAGAGTTTTATTTATAAGTTGAAAGTAAATATTTAGATTTCTTTGGTTACATTTTAGATACGTTATACGTTTTCGTATTAAATATAGTTCACTCAGTTGGGTCTGAGTAGGTATTTCGAAAATAAACGGTACATTAACCGCCACTTTACAGGTTAACGAAATATTGACTGAGACTGAAACATATTACAATTAGTTATTGGTCGTCGGAAGCGGGATCCGCTGTGCTTATTAACTGTAGAACTAAATAATTTTACTAGTTCTCCCATTATAGGACAATTTAAACTTACGGTACACGTTTGAGTCGCTTTCCAAATATTTGAGCAAATTTGTACAACGAGGGGCCGGACATAGGTTTTTGATAAAAAATGCATTTTTAATTTGAATCTTATCAAGAAAATAGTAGTAAACTCATAAAATGGCCGTTACCAAGATAGTTTTTCCTTTGAATTTATAATATTCAAGGCAGTCAGACTAATACAAATTATGTAAAATATTTTTTTTTCTTTCGTATGGCTTTGTCGCGTCACCCTGACAAAGTCGCCAGTCTGCCACAATAAGACGCAGTGATCACAAATACTTATTCGTCGTAAAATGAATAAATCGTTTACACAGGCAAGATAAAAACAGCGTCAGGTTTATAGGAAGAAGATTCCAACATATCACTTGCTAAATTATATATACGGGAGGCGACCCAGGAGAATGTATGCACCTGACGATGCCTCCAATACACTCGCATACAATGGAATATTAATTAGTTGCAGGCGCTAGCACTATAACTATAACTAGGTTAAGACAAACTGGGGTTTGTATACGCTTGCGGTAGCAGAGCTGTACGCGTAAGATACAGACTGATTCGGGTATATTACCGTGAGACCACTATGCACAATTTGTAAGTAAAATTTATTTAAACTAAAGGCTAGGTATTTATTAATTACTACAACTCTTTAGAACGCCTATTTGTGTTTTGATATTTACTGGGTTTACAAACATTCACAAACAATTACACCGGCATTTATTTATAATTTGTTTAGAGGTTGTCCCCCTCTTTTTCCTTACACCCTGTCACTATAGTGCGGTCTTGCTTGGGCCCAGCTAGGACTTGTGCGTGGACTGAATAAAGCAAAGCAAGGGGCTAGCATGACATTGTATATATTATTGTTTGTTTGGTGAACACGAGAATAAGAGGCTTATCAGATCGGGAGGAGGTCTGTTTGATTTTGGGACATTAACCATACTCATACCTAATACTGACTTATTCGTTCAAGTAGGAGGTGAATTGTGGTGAATTTGGCAAGCTGGAGGGCCGTGGGCGAAGCCCTAATGGTTATTAGAAGTAAAGTAATACGCATAGATTTTTCTCTTGCCTATTACCTCTATTCGGTTCAAACTTACGCCACATGGGTACAGTAAATACTTATTGTTAGTAGCTTCTCGATCAAAAATTAGAGCATTGAGGGCCAGGGGGCGAAGCTCCAGGGACTTGTCAGAACGGAAGGTGGTTTATGTTTGGTTTTCGGGCATTAATCATACTCATACCTAATGTCAACTTATTCGGTCTAGTAGTAGGTGGATTATGGTTTAAATGTAAACCTCAAGAGCCAGAGGGGCGGATCCCCAAAGGGGTGTGTGGGATCGGGATTATGCAGCGATTTGATTCTTGTATTTGGTTACGCCAAATGGGTACAATAAATACTTATTGACAGTAGGCGCTCGATCTAACATGAGAGCCTTGAGGGCTAGGAGGGCGAAGCCCCAGAGGCTTATCAGATCAGAAGGAGGTCTGTTTGATTTTGGGATATTAACCATACTCATACCTAATACGGACTTATTCATTCAAGTAGGAGGTGAATTGTGGTGAATTTGGCAAGCTGGCGGGCCGAGGGCGAAGCCCTAATGGTATTTAGAAGTATAGGATTTCGCATAGATTTTACTCTTGCCTATTACCTCTATTCGGTTCAAACCTACGCCAAATGGGTACAGTAAATACTTATCGTTAGTAGCTTCTCGTTCAAAAATGAGGGCCTTGAGGGCCAGGGGGCGAAGCTCCAGAGACTTGTGAGAACGGAAGGTGGTCTATGTTTGGTTTTGGGGCATTAATCATACTCAAATCGAATTTCAACTTATTCGGTCAAGTAGTAGGTGGATTATGCTTTGAATGTAAACCTCAAGAGCCAGTGGGGCTGATTATGCAGCGATTTGGTTCTTGTATTTGGTTACGCCAAATGGGTACAATAAATATTTATTGTCAGTAGGCTCTCGATCCAACATGAGAGCCTTGAGGGCTAGGGGGCAAAGCCCCATAGGCTTATCAGATCGGAAGGAGGTCTATGTTTGATTGTGGGACTTTAACCATACTCATAACTTATAACAGCTTATTCGTCCAATTAGCAGGTGCATTGTGGTAGATTTGGCACCTGGAGGGTTGTGTAGGGTGGAGTCCTGATGGATATAAGACATAGGAGTAGGTATGGGTTTGATTCTTGTTTATTACCTCTATTCGGTTTAAATGTAAGCCCTTTGGGACAGTAAATCCTTTGGCCAGGAAGGTTTAACATGACAATCCCGAGGGCCAGTCGGCCAGTGTTCCAATGGGGAACCCTAAAGGTTTTTTTTAATAGATGTAGGTCTATGTTTGATTGTGGTGTATTACCTTTATCCTAACAGATTTTAGCCCAATGTGACCGTTAAATAGTTATTGTCAGTATAAGATTAGCATGCAAATCATGAGGGCCCGTGGGGCGTAACCCCAAAGGTTTGTCGGTGCAGGAGCAGGTCTATGTTTTATTGAAGGAAATTAACCATATTCCTACAAAATTTAAACCTAACTGGATATGCAAATATGATTAGAGTGGTAAATTTTGCTAGTGGGGCACAGCCCCACAGGGCTTTAGGTACGGCATTCGGTAGGAGTTTAATTATGGCGTTTCACCTATAGTACCATCGAATTTCAGCCCTAAGGTCACTTTAAATTCGTATTATCAATAAGGTTAATAGGGGAAACTTTAACGTCCAGCTTGGCGTAGCCCCAAGGATAAATTAAAAATTTTACGAAATAAAATTCCAAAAGGAGAACAAATTCCGCTTCTGAGGTATAGGTCATGCTTGGTAAACTTGATTCTCTTTTTGTTAGTCTTAAGGGTTATCGCCTTGCGGCGTTTGATACCTAGAAGCATCGGTCCTCCCGATAGACAGATGAAAGCCCCGTTGTTATATTCTAACAGATAATCAAGACTTTCCTTCGAGAACTAAACATATGTACGTTATAAGCCATAAGTAATACAAAAATTGTTAAACAGCGCTACCTATTGGTGTGCTTGAAAACTTCGAGCGCACCAGAACTCTCGGCAGCTATCCACAGACTATTGTAGTTAAATTCCCTTATTTTCCAGGATTGTAAGAGTTTTTTTTTATAAGTTGAAAGTAAATATTTAGATTTCTTTGGTTACATTTTAAATACGTTATACGTTTTCGTATTAAATATAGTTCACTCAGTTCGGTCTCAGTAGGTATTTCGAAAATAAACGGTACATTAACCGCCACTTTACAGGTTAACGAAATATTGACTGAGACTGAAACATATTACAATTAGTTATTGGTCGTCGGAAGCGAGATCCGCTGTGCTTATTAACTGTAGAACTAAATAATTTTACTAGTTCTCCCATTATAGGACAATTTAAACTTACAGTACACGTTTGAGTAGCTTTCCAAATATTTGAGCAAATTTGTACAACGAGGGGCCGGACAAAAGGTTTTTGATAGAAAATGCATTTTTCATTTGACACTTATCAAGAAAATAGTAGTAAACTCATAAAATTGCCGTTACCTAGATAGTTTTTCCTTTGAATTTACAATATTTAAGGCAGTCAGACTAATACTAATTATGTAAAATATAGTTGTTTCTTTCGTAAGGCTTTGTCGCGTCCCTCTGACAAAGTCACCAGTCTGCCACAATAAGACGCAGTGTTCACAAATACTTATTCGTCGTAAAATGAATAAATCGTTTACACAGGCAAGATAAAAACAGCGTCAGGTTTATAGGAAGAACATTCCAAAATATCACTTGCTAAATTATATATACGGGAGGCGACCCAGGAGAATGTATGCACCTGACGATGCCTCCAATACACTCGCATACAATGGAATATTAATTAGTTGCAGGCGCTAGCACTATAACTATAACTAGGTTAAGACAAACTGGGATTTGTATACGCTTGCGGTAGCAGAGCTGTACGCGTAAGATACAGACTGATTCGGGTATACCACTACCACCACAAAAAAGACACGGTTTCACGGTCCACGGTTTCGGGTATACCGTGAGACCACTACACACAATTTGTAAGTAAAATTTATTTAAACTAAAGACTAGGTATTTATTAATTACTACAACTCTTTAGAACGCCTATTTGTGTTTTCATATTTACTGGGTTTACAAACATTCACAAACAGTTACACCGGCATTTATTTATAATTTTTTAGAGGTTGACCCCCTCTTTTTCCTTACACCCTGTCACTATAGTGCGGTCTTGCTTGGGCCCAGCTAGGACTTGTGCGTGGAACGATAAAGCAAAGCAAGGGGCTAGCATGACATTGTATATATTTTTGTTTGTTTGGTGAACTCGAGAATAAGAGCCTTATCAGATCGGAAGGAGGTCTGTTTGATTTTGGGACATTAACCATACTCATACCTAATACGGACTTATTCGTTCAAGTAGGAGGTGAATTGTGGTGAATTTGGCAAGATGGAGGGCCGAGGGCGAAGCCCTAATGGTTATTAGAAGTATAGGATTACGCATAGATTTTACTCTTGTCTATTACCTCTATTCGGTTCAAACTTACGACAAATGGGTACAGTAAATACTTATTGTTAGTAGCTTCTCGATCAAAAATGAGGGCCTTGAGGGCCAGGGGGCGAAGCTCCAGAGACTTGTCAGAACGGAAGGTGTTCTATGTCTGGTTTTGGGGCATTAATCATACTCAAACCGAATTTCAACTTATTCGGTCAAGTAGTAGGTGGATTATGGTTTGAATGTAAACCTCAAGAGCCAGTGGGGCGGATCCCCAAAGGGGTGTGTGGAATCGGGATTATACAGGGATTTGGTTCTTGTATTTGGTTACGCCAAATGGGTACAATAAATATTTATTGTCAGTAGGCTCTCGATCTAACATGAGAGCCTTGAGGGCTAGGAGGGCCAAGCCCCAGAGGCTTATCACATCGGAAGGAGGTCTGTTTGATTTTGGGATATTAACCATACTAATACCTTATACGTACATATTCGTTCAAGTAGGAGGTGAATTGTGGTGAATTTGGCAAGCTGGAGGGCCGAGGGCGAAGCCCTAATGGTTATTAGAAGTATAGGATTACGCATAGATTTTACTCTTGCCTATTACCGCTATTCGGTTCAAACTTACGCCAAATTGGTACAATAAATATTTATTGTCAGTAGGCTCTCGATCTTACATGAGAGCCTTGAGGGCTAGGGGGCGAAGCTCCAGAGGCTTATCAGATCGGAAGGAGGTCTATGTTTGATTGTGGGACTTTAACCATACTCATAACTTATAACAGCTTATTCGTCCAATTAGCAGGTGCATTGTGGTAGATTTGGCACCTGGAGGGTTGTGTGGGGTGGAGTCCTGATGGATATAAGACATAGGAGTAGGTATGGGTTTGATTCTTGTGTATTACCTCTATTCGGTTTAAATGTAAGCCCTGTGGGACAGTAAATCCTTTGGCCAGGAAGGTTTAACATGAGAATCCCGAGGGCCAGTCGGCCAGTCGGCCAATGAGGTGGAACCCTAAAGGTTTTTTTGATTAGATGTAGGTCTATGTTTGATTGTGGTGTATTTCCTTTATCCTAACAAATTTTAGCCCAATGTGACCGGTAAATAGTTATTGTCAGTATAAGATTAGCATGCAAATCATGAGGGCCCGTGGGGCGTAGCCCCAAAGGTTTGTCGGTGCAGGAGCAGGTCTATGTTTTATTGAGGGAAATGAACCATATTTCTAGAAAAATTTAAACCTAACTGGATATGCAAATATGATTAGAGTGGTAAATTTTGCTAGTGGAGCACAGCCCCAAAGGGCTTTAGGTACGGCATGCGGTAGGAGTTTAATTATGGCGTATTACATATAAGTACCATCGAATTTCAGCCCTATGGTCACTTTAAATTCGTATTAGCTGGGAAACTTTAACGTCCAGCTGGGCGTAGCCCCTAGGATAAATTAAAAATTTGAAGAAATAAAATTCCAAAAGGAGAACAAATCCCGCTTCTGAGGTATAGGTCATGCTTGGTAAACTTGATTCTTTTTTTGTTAGTTTTAAGGGTTATCGTCTTGCGGCGTTTGATACCTAGAAGCATCGGTCCTCCTGATAGACAGATGAAAGCCCCATTGTTATATTCTAACAGATAATCAAAACTTTCATTCGAGAACTAAACATATGTATGTTATAAGCCATAAGTAATACAAATATTGTTAAACAGCGCTACCTATTGGTGTGCTTGACAACTTCGAGCGCACCAGAACTCTCAGCAGCTATCCACAGACTCTTGTAGTTAAATTTCCTTATTTTCCAGGATTGTAAGAGTTTTATTTATAAGTTGAAAGTAAATATTTAGATTTCTTTGGTTACATTTTAGATACGTTATACGTTTTCGTATTAAATATAGTTCACTCAGTTGGGTCTGAGTAGGTATTTCGAAAATAAACGGTACATTAACCGCCACTTTACAGGTTAACGAAATATTGACTGAGACTGAAACATATTACAATTAGTTATTGGTCGTCGGAAGCGGGATCCGGTGTGCTTATTAACTGTAGAACTAAATAATTTTACTAGTTCTCCCATTATAGGACAATTTAAACTTACGGTACACGTTTGAGTCGCTTTCCAAATATTTGAGCAAATTTGTACAACGAGGGGCCGGACATAGGTTTTTGATAAAAAATGCATTTTTAATTTGAATCTTATCAAGAAAATAGTAGTAAACTCATAAAATGGCCGTTACCAAGATAGTTTTTCCTTTGAATTTATAATATTCAAGGCAGTCAGACTAATACAAATTGTGTAAAATAATTTTTTTTCTTTCGTATGGCTTTGTCGCGTCACCCTGACAAAGTCGCCAGTCTGCCACAATAAGACGCAGTGATCACAAATACTTATTTGTCGTAAAATGAATAAATCGTTTACACAGGCAAGATAAAAACAGCGTCAGGTTTATAGGAAGAACATTCCAACATATCACTTGCTAAATTATATATACGGGAGGCGACCCAGGAGAATGTATGCACCTGACGATGCCTCCAATACACTCGCATACAATGGAATATTAATTAGTTGCAGGCGCTAGCACTATAACTATAACTAGGTTAAGACAAACTGGGGTTTGTATACGCTTGCGGTAGCAGAGCTGTACGCGTAAGATACAGACTGATTCGGGTATATTACCGTGAGACCACTATGCACAATTTGTAAGTAAAATTTATTTAAACTAAAGACTAGGTATTTATTAATTACTACAACTCTTTAGAACGCCTATTTGTGTTTTGATATTTACTGTGTTTACAAACATTCACAAACAATTACACCGGCATTTATTTATAATTTGTTTAGAGGTTGTCCCCCTCTTTTTCCTTACACCCTGTCACTATAGTGCGGTCTTGCTTGGGCCCAGCTAGGACTTGTGCGTGGAATGAATAAAGCAAAGCAAGGGGCTAGCATGACATTGTATATATTATTGTTTGTTTGGTGAACACGAGAATAAGAGGCTTATCAGATCGGGAGGAGGTCTGTTTGATTTTGGGACATTAACCATACTCATACCTAATACTGACTTATTCGTTCAAGTAGGAGGTGAATTGTGGTGAATTTGGCAAGCTGGAGGGCCGTGGGCGATGCCCTAATGGTTATTAGAAGTAAAGTAATACGCATAGATTTTTCTCTTGCCTATTACCTCTATTCGGTTCAAACTTACACCACATGGGTACAGTAAATACTTATTGTTAGTAGCTTCTCGATCAAAAATTAGAGCCTTGAGGGCCAGGGGGCGAAGCTCCAGGGACTTGTCAGAACGGAAGGTGGTTTATGTTTGGTTTTCGGGCATTAATCATACTCATACCTAATGTCAACTTATTCGGTCTAGTAGTAGGTGGATTATGGTTTAAATGTAAACCTCAAGAGCCAGAGGGGCGGATCCCCAAAGGGGTGTGTGGGATCGGGATTATGCAGCGATTTGATTCTTGTATTTGGTTACGCCAAATGGGTACAATAAATACTTATTGACAGTAGGCGCTCGATCTAACATGAGAGCCTTGAGGGCTAGGAGGGCGAAGCCCCAGAGGCTTATCAGATCAGAAGGAGGTCTGTTTGATTTTGGGATATTAACCATACTCATACCTAATACGGACTTATTCATTCAAGTAGGAGGTGAATTGTGGTGAATTTGGCAAGCTGGCGGGCCGAGGGCGAAGCCCTAATGGTATTTAGAAGTATAGGATTTCGCATAGATTTTACTCTTGCCTATTACCTCTATTCGGTTCAAACCTACGCCAAATGGGTACAGTAAATACTTATCGTTAGTAGCTTCTCGTTCAAAAATGAGGGCCTTGAGGGCCAGGGGGCGAAGCTCCAGAGACTTGTGAGAACGGAAGGTGGTCTATGTTTGGTTTTGGGGCATTAATCATACTCAAATCGAATTTCAACTTATTCGGTCAAGTAGTAGGTGGATTATGGTTTGAATGTAAACCTCAAGAGCCAGTGGGGCTGATTATGCAGCGATTTGGTTCTTGTATTTGGTTACGCCAAATGGGTACAATAAATATTTATTGTCAGTAGGCTCTCGATCCAACATGAGAGCCTTGAGGGCTAGGGGGCAAAGCCCCATAGGCTTATCAGATCGGAAGGAGGTCTATGTTTGATTGTGGGACTTTAACCATACTCATAACTTATAACAGCTTATTCGTCCAATTAGCAGGTGCATTGTGGTAGATTTGGCACCTGGAGGGTTGTGTGGGGTGGAGTCCTGATGGATATAAGACATTGGAGTAGATATGGGTTTGATTCTTGTTTATTACCTCTATTCGGTTTAAATGTAAGCCCTTTGGGACAGTAAATCCTTTGGCCAGGAAGGTTTAACATGACAATCCCGAGGGCCAGTCGGCCAGTGTTCCAATGGGGAACCCTAAAGGTTTTTTTTAATAGATGTAGGTCTATGTTTGATTGTGGTGTATTACCTTTATCCTAACAGATTTTAGCCCAATGTGACCGTTAAATAGTTATTGTCAGTATAAGATTAGCATGCAAATCATGAGGGCCCGTGGGGCGTAACCCCAAAGGTTTGTCGGTGCAGGAGCAGGTCTATGTTTTATTGAAGGAAATTAACCATATTCCTACAAAATTTAAACCTAACTGGATATGCAAATATGATTAGAGTGGTAAATTTTGCTAGTGGGGCACAGCCCCACAGGGCTTTAGGTACGGCATTCGGTAGGAGTTTAATTATGGCGTTTCACCTATAGTACCATCGAATTTCAGCCCTAAGGTCACTTTAAATTCGTATTATCAATAGGGGAAACTTTAACGTCCAGCTTGGCGTAGCCCCAAGGATAAATTAAAAATTTTACGAAATAAAATTCCAAAAGGAGAACAAATTCCGCTTCTGAGGTATAGGTCATGCTTGGTAAACTTGATTCTCTTTTTGTTTTTTAAGGGTTATCGCCTTGCGGCGTTTGATACCTAGAAGCATCGGTCCTCCCGATAGACAGATGAAAGCCCCGTTGTTATATTCTAACAGATAATCAAGACTTTCCTTCGAGAACTAAACATATGTACGTTATAAGCCATAAGTAATACAAAAATTGTTAAACAGCGCTACCTATTGGTGTGCTTGAAAACTTCGAGTGCACCAGAGCTCTCGGCAGCTATCCACAGACTATTGTAGTTAAATTTCCTTATTTTCCAGGATTGTAAGAGTTTTTTTTTTATAAGTTGAAAGTAAATATTTAGATTTCTTTGGTTAAATTTTAGATACGTTATAGGTTTTCGTATTAAATATAGTTCACTCAGTTGGGTCTGAGTAGGTATTTCGAAAATAAACGGTACATTAACCGCCACTTTAAAGGTAAAACGAAATATTGACTGAGACTGAAACATATTACAATTAGTTATTGGTCGTCGGAAGCGAGATCCGCTGTGCTTATTAATTGTAGAACTAAATAATTTTACTAGTTCTCCCATTATAGGACAATTTAAACTTACAGTACACGTTTGAGTCGCTTTCCAAATATTTGAGCAAATTTGTACAACGAGGGGCCGGACAAAGGTTTTTGATAGAAAATGCATTTTTCTTTTGACACTTATCAAGAAAATAGTGGTAAACACATACAATTGCCGGTACTAAGATAGTTTTTCCTTTGAATTTGTAATATTTAAGGCAGTCAGACTAATACAAATTATGTAAAATAAATTTGTTTCTTTCGTATGGCTTTGTCGCGTCACCCTGACAAAGTCACCAGTCTGCCACAATAAGACGCAGTGTTTACAAATACTTATTCGTCGTAAAATGAATAATTCGTTTACACAGGCAGGATAAAAACAGCGTCAGGTTTATAGGAAGAACATTCCAACATATCACTTGCTAAATTATATATACGGGAGGCGACCCAGGAGAATGTATGCACCTGACGATGCCTCCAATACACTCGCATACAATGGAATATTAATTAGTTGCAGGCGCTAGCACTGTAACTATAACTAGGTTAAGACAAACTGGGGTTTGTATACGCTTGCGGTAGCAGAGCTGTACGCGTAAGATACAGACTGATTCTGGTATATTACCGTGAGACCACTATACACAATTTGTAAGTAAAATTTATTTAAACTAAAGACTAGGTATTTATTAATTACTACAACTCTTTAGAACGCCTATTTGTGTTTTGATATTTACTGGGTTTACAAACATTCACAAACCATTACACCGGCATTTATTTATAATTTGTTTAGAGGTTGTCCCCCTCTTTTTCCTTACACCCTGTCACTATAGTGCGGTCTTGCTTGGGCCCAGCTAGGACTTGTGCGTTGAACGATAAAACAAAGCAAGGGGCTAGCATGACATTGTATATATTTTTGTTTGTTTGGTGAACACGAGAATAAGAGCCTTATCACATCGGAAGGAGGTCTGTTTGATTTTGGGACATTAACCATACTCATACCTAATACAGACTTATTCATTCCAGTAGGAGGTGAACTGTTGTGAATTTGGCAAGCTGGAGTGCCGAAGGTGAAGCCCTCATGGTTTTTAGAAGTATAGGATTACGCATAGATTTTACTCTTGCCTATTACCTCTATTCGGTTCAAACTTACGCCAAATGGGTACAGTAAATACTTATTTTCAGTAGCTTCTCGATCAAAAATTAGAGCCTAGAGGGCCAGGGGGCGAAGCTCCAGGGACTTATCAGAACGGAAGGAGGTCTATGTTTGGTTTTGGGTCATTAATCATACCCAAACCGTTGAATGAATAAAGCAAAGCAAGGGGCTTCTCGTGAAGTGGCTAATTTTTTTTCAGTCATCGAATTTGCACTATATATTTGTTGCATGTGTAAGTGAAATAAATGTGATAAAAATAACTTTAAAAAAGAGGCGTGCCGTGTCTGATTCTCGTGTTCACCAAGCAAACAAATATATATACAATGTCATGCTAGCCCCTTGCTTTGCTTTATTCGTTCCAATCACAAGTCCTAGCTGGGCCCAACCAAGACAGCACTATAGTGAGGTCTTGGCCCAAGGTCCTTGTGGACGGACAGGTTGTAAGGAAATACCCCCCGTCGCAGCAAACCTACAAACTCAGATTTTCCAATGAATATATATGTATTAATAACACATTAAGCCTCTTATCAGGATTCTTAAGAAATATATTCATAAATAAGCGATATTTAAATTATTCATTATTCTCCATAAGAATAACATTAGGGATGGGTACGCAGGTTTGTAGCAACAACGAACACAAAATAATGGGTTTTTATGCACATATCCATAGAACTCATCTAAGTGAAGTCACATACAAAGTTCCATCCATATACATTCATAAATAAGCGATATATATCACTTTAATTATTTTCCATAAGAGTAACATGGGGACCAAGTACCTAGGTTTGCTGCTTCGGGAACCATAGGCGAATAATTTTTGTATAAACACAACAAACCACAACCAGATGAAGCGATTTACCAAGTTTGGTCAGTTTATGTTCATAAATAACCGAGATAAAAGTTTTCTTTTTCTCCATAAGAATAACATTAGACAACGTACTGTGTTTAGCACTTTCAATATCTCAGTATCCAATTGACGTAGAGCAATGATAAAGATACCAAATTGTTTGTTTTTTTAAGCTTAGTTCAATGGAACATATTACAATTTGATTTAAATAATAAATGCATGTGAAAACCCCAAAAAAATATTTTTGTGGGACAAAACCCCCCCAAACCCCCCTTAGGATGGTGCGATTTGTCTGGTTTTCGAACTCGTTCAAATAAATGGTACTTTACAAAGTTGTACAAAATTTCATTATGATCGGAGTTTTTTTACGAGAGTTATCGTGCTTACAGACACACACACACACACACACATATATATATATATATACATATATAAAAATTTGAACGAATGGTGTTTTTGGCATCTGGGGACCTCAAAACAAAAAAATATAATGGTCTCGGGCTAAAGTCTTATCATGAGACCTACGGTAATAACTTCTTCCCTATAGGGGAAATTCGCTAAAATAGGGTGACAACCTCTAAACGAATTATAAATAAATAGCCGTTGTAATGGTTTGTAAATGTTTGTAAACCCAGTAAATATCAAAACACAAATAGGCGTTCTAAAGAGTTGTAGTAATTAATAAATACCTAGTCTTTAGTTTAAATAAATTTTACTTACAAATTGTGTATAGTGGTCTCACGGTAATATACCCGAATCAGTCTGTATCTTACGCGTACAGCTCTGCTACCGCAAGCGTATACAAACCCCAGTTTGTCTTAACCTAGTTATAGTTACAGTGCTAGCGCCTGCAACTAATTAATATTCCATTGTATGCGAGTTTATTGGAGGCATCGTCAGGTGCATACATTCTCCTGGGTCGCCTCCCGTATATATAATTTAGCAAGTGATATGTTGGAATGTTCTTCCTATAAACCTGACGCTGTTTTTATCTTGCCTGTGTAAACGATTTATTCATTTTACGACGAATAAGTATTTGTGAACACTACGTCTTATTGTGGCAGACTGGTGACTTTGTCAGAGGGACGCGACAAAGCCATACGAAAGAAACAACTATATTTTACATAATTTGTATCAGTCTGACTGCCTTGAATATTATAAATTCAAAGGAAAAACTATCTTGGTAACGGCCATTTTATGAGTTTACTACTATTTTCTTGATAAGATTCAAATTAAAAATGCATTTTTTATCAAAAACCTATGTCCGGCCCCTCGTTGTACAAATTTGCTCAAATATTTGGAAAGCGACTCAAACGTGTACCGTAAGTTTAAATTGTCCTATAATGGGAGAACTAGTAAAATTATTTAGTTCTACAGTTAATAAGCACAGCGGATCCCGCTTCCGACGACCAATAACTAATATGTTTCAGTCTCAGACAATATTTCGTTAACCTGTAAAGTGGCGGTTAATGTACCGTTTATTTTCGAAATACCTACTCAGACCCAACTGAGTGAACTATATTTAATACAAAAACCTATAACGTATCTAAAATGTAACCAAAGAAATCTAAATATTTACTTTCAACTTATAAATAAAACTCTTACAATCCTGGAAAATAAGGGAATTTAACTACAATAGTCTGTGGATAGCTGCCGAGAGTTCTGGTGCGCTCGAAGTTTTCAAGCACACCAATAGGTTTAATAATTTTTGTATTACTTATGGCTTATAACATACACATGTTTAGTTCTCGAAGGAAAGTTTTGATTATCTGTTAGAATATAACAACGGAGCTTTCATCTGTCTATCGGGAGGACCGATGCTTCTAGGTATCAAACGCCGCAAGGCGATAACCCTTAAAACTAACAAAAAAAGGACCAAGTTTACCAAGCATGACCTATACCTCAGAAGCGGAATTCGTTCTCCTTTTGGAATTTTATTTCGTCAAATTTTTAATTTATCCTTGGGGCTACGCCCAGCTGGACGCTAAAGTTTCCCTTATTAACCTTATTGCTAATACGAAACCTTAATGCCTTAGTGACCATTGGGCTGAAATTCGATGGTACTATATGTAATACGCCATAATTAAACTCCTACCGAATGCCGTATCTATAGCCCAGTGGGGCTCTGCCCCACTAGCAACATTTACCACTCTAATCATATTTCCATATCCAGTTAGGTTTAAATTTTGTAGGAATATGGTTCATTTCCCTCAATAAAACATAGACCTGCTCCTGCACCGACAAACCTTTGGGGCTACGCCCCACTGGCCCTCATGATTTGCATGCTAATCTTATACTGACAATAACTATTTACCAGTCACATTGGGCTAAAATTCGTTAGGATAAAGGTTACACCACAATCAAACATAGACCTACATCTAATCAAAAAAACCTTTAGGGTTCCACCCCATTGGCCAACTGGCCCACTGGCCCTCGGGATTCTCATGTTAAACCTTCCTGGCCAAAGTATTTACTGTCTTACAGGGCTTACATTTAAACCGAATAGAGGTAATACACAAGAATCAAACCCATACCTACTCCTATGTCTTATATCCATCAGGACTCCACCCCACACAACCCTCCAGGTGCCAAATCTACCACAATGCACCTGCTAATTGGACGAATAAGCTTTTATAAGTTATGAGTATGGTTAAAGTCCCACAATCAAACATAGACCTCCTTCCGATCTGATAAGCCTATGGGGCTTTGCCCCCTAGCCCTCAAGGCTCTCATGTTGGATCGATAGACTACTGACAATAAATATTTATTGTACCCATTTGGCGTAACCAAATACAAGAACCAAATCGCTGCATAATCAGCCCCACTGGCTCTTGAGGTTTACATTCAAACCATAATCCACCTACTACTTGACCGAATAAGTTGAAATTCGGTTTGAGTATGATTAATGCCCCAAAACCAAACATAGACCACCTTCCGTTCTGACAAGTCCCTGGAGCTTCGTCCCCTGGCCATCAAGGCTCTCATTTTCGATCGAGAAGCTCCTGACAATAAGTATTTGCAGTACCCATTTGGCGTAAGTTTGAACAGAATAAAGGTAATAGGCAAGAGTAAAATCTATGCGTAATCCTATACTTCTAATAACCATTAGGGCTTCGCCCTCGGCCCTCCAGCTTGCCAAATTCACCACAATTCACCTACTCCTTTAACGAATAAGTCCGTATTAGGTATGAGTATGGTTAACGTCCCAAAATCAGACCTCCTTCCGATCTGATAAGGCTCTTATTCTCGTGTTCACCAAACAAACAAAAATATATACAATGTCATTCTAGCCTCTTGCTTTGCTTTATTCGTTCCACGCACAAGTCCTAGCTGGGCCCAAGCAAGACCGCACGATAGTGACAGGGTGTAAGAAAAAAGACGAGAAGCTCACAAGAAGCACACACAATACACAAGTTAGAGTGGGGCAACTCATTCTATGTTCTCTATGTAAGAATGGAACATAGAATGAGTTGCACCACTCTAACTTGGGGTTGTAAACTCATTCTTATGTTTTGAAGCGAGCGCTATAAATTCAACATCTTAGAGCTAGTAATATACTTTTTCTAACCCCTAGAGTTTTAGTAACCTTATATATAAAGTCTCTATGTATTCTCTATGTTGCATACTCAAGTTAGAGTGGGGCAACTCATTCTATGTTCTCTATGTCCCCAAAGCAGGGCATGGAGATTTGATGTGAGGAAACTCCTTACCACATCGATAACAAGTACCATTTCGATCCTCTGAATTTTTTTTGTAAGTATATATTTTCTTTTCTGATTCTGTTGCGAAACAGAGTTTTTCATAATTGTGATTTTTCATCACTGACTGCTGGTGATCTATGGTTTCCGCTTGACGCACTCTCTCTTCAACATATCGCAAAGTCAAATTTTCTTAACCTGTAATTCCTCTGACAACTTCGTATTTTGAATACCCTGTATTATTTTTGTCATTATTAGTTCTTCAGTCAAATTTTGAAATTTGCAACATTTAGACATTTTATGTAAGTCTTTTACAAAATTCTCTACAGGCTCACCTTTCATTTGATGTCTCGAAAAAAACTTTGTTCTTATATTGTAAGGCTTTTAGAGAGGCTTAGTTTTGAGTTTTGACATAAAAACATTGGTTCTATATTATTTAATTTATATTTTGGGTAAAAAGGATTATTAACAACTAAGTCTCATTCGTGTTCAAGTTCCTTGATTTGTTCCTCTACTTTTAACGCCAAACATATTTTTATATGATTGGTTATATTGCTGATATAAAGGATTAGTTTTGAGTTTTTACTTTGTTTTGTTAGGTTAAGACTCTATGTTGAATCATTTGTTGTTTATTGATTTGTTATTTATTTATGTAATAAGTGAATTCAATGTTATGTTATGTACTTGAATAGAAATAAATACTTTCTTTCTTTCTTTCTTTGTTATAAAAACATATATTTATTCATTGTTTTAATTACATTTTTAGCTACAACAATTCATTTACGGCTAAGAAGCCTTCCAAATTGGAGGGGGAAATGTTTAAGTAATAGATAGTTTAAAAGGAAATAGTTTTTGTTTATATAAAAAGGCAACGTTATGTTTTCTTACCAAAGTATTTAATTCCATTATTGATTTAAATATGTTTTTGCTCCACGAGTAAAATATAATCACTAATAAGATATGTTCATCTTATAATATACTGTTTTATTCTTTCTAACAAATAAGTTTCTTATTATTTACTGCCTAATTTAGTTTACATATCAAATTATAAGATTCCTCATGAGTCTAATTACATCTCGATAGCTGAATTTTCTATAAAAATTGAAAGCTATGTTAAAAAACAATAATCTCAATGCTATATGGATTAAAATGTAAATAATTAATATTTTCTAGGTGAAGATCTAAGTAAAATGAGGAGCATTTAACTATGCTGCATGTGGTGGAACACGTGGAGCCGTGGTCCGTGATGGCGGCGCGCGTAGAACTGAACATAGCGGTTACGAACAAATATTTCACGAAAATTATTACCCTGTTAAGATTTCAAGAATCAAGAATTTTATTCGTCATTAAGGACAGTACAGTATAAAAACTGTATTTTATTAGGCTTTGTATATTAGGCTTTAACAGTATTTTGTATAGTAGGCTTTGTCAAGGAAATTAGAAATAGGCCAAAACTTCCCGTCCCTTATGCCATTTGCTCCGTTGGCCTTTAACATTTTAATTTAAAAAACACTGACCGTTATTAGTTAACTGGATCGATTGAACATGCATTTGTTAGGAAGATAGTTAATTCATCAGAACTTCCCCGTAGCAGAAAACCTGCGTACTCAGCGAATTTCCAATGTATATATATATATATATATATTCATGTATACATGTATCGCGCATACACGGGTGCATGTCATGTATATACATGTACAGTGATACATACATATATATATATATATATATATATATATATATATATGTATGTATGTATCTTAATACCACTTAGAGCCACATACCAAGTTTCATTAATATACATTCATAAATAAGTGATTTATGACATTTTAATTATTCTCTATTATAGAATAATATGGTGTCTGAAGATGCAGGTTTGCTGAAACAAGGTACACACAAAATGAGTTTTTATGGAAATTTTTGTATAACTCAACAAGGTGAAGCCATACCAAATGTTATTAATTTATGTTCATAATTAAGGGAGATAACATTTGACTTATTCTCCATAAGAATAACATGGGGGCTGAGTACGCAGGTTTGCTGCTACGGGAACTATCGTCAAAAAATCATTTTTCGTGAAAATATTAATAGACCACAACGGTATGAAGCAATATACCAAGTTTCGTCAGTATAAGTTGATAAATAAGCAATATATACGATTTTTCTTATTTTCCATAAGGATAACATTGGACAATGTACTGCGTTTAGCACTTTCAATATCTCGGTAACCAATTGACGTAGAGCAATGATCAAAACACCAAATTGATTGTTTTTTTAAGTTGAAATTAATGGTCAAAACCAAAATTGGATTTACTAAAATATTATATGTAAACAATCTAAAAAAAAACATTTTTGGGGTACAAAACCCCCTCAAAATACCCCTTGGGATAGAGCGATCTGGCTGGTTTTCGAACTTAAAGTCATAAATGTTGCTTTACATGTTTGTACCAAATTTCATCAATATTGGATCATTTTTACGAGAGTTATCGCACTCACGGACATATATATATATATATATATATATATATATACAATATACAGTTTTGAACGAATGGTGTTTTTGGCATCTGAGGACCTCAAAACGAAAAGTTATCATAGTCCCGGGCCTAGGTCTGACCATGCCGACTACGGTAATAGCTTCTTCCCTACAGGGGAAATTCGCTAATAAAACCACAACCTTTGCCTTCCCCTATTTTAAAATTGCTTTAGGGCCCTCCAAATGTTAGAGCTATCGAATTTGTGGGTAAAGAAATAAGTCCTAATTAGGCCTCATCCCCGGAAAAATATAGTTATGTGTAAAAAGTTGTTCGCAAAACAACATTGGGGTTAGGGTTAAGATTTGTAAATAAAAACAAAAGAATCGTAATAGCTGTTCAATTTTAAAAATAACACTCACTTGGTAAAGTATCAGCATGTCATTTTTGTGTGAATAGTGATTAGAACCAATGTTTACATAAATTAAATGTTTAGATTATTAGGTTATGTATAAATTTATAGAACCATTACAAATTAAGATAGCATAATTGAATGTAAATCGGACATGTCCAAAATGAAACGAAACTAGCAAATAAACAAAGCAAATATGCTCGCCATGGAGAGGAACCGTGAAGATAGGCATTTTGAACAAACTAACAAACTGGCTTTTCAAGCAAAGCTCGGTCTCCCAGGTGCTGAAGTGCTTTACAAAATGTATCTAACTTTTCAAATATAATATTGCACTTTAATCGCGAGCCAAGCCGCGACGGGCTACTAATATACATTACATTATACTTGTACTGGAAACGCTGAGTACGCAGGTTTGCTGCAAATGAGTTGCAATTTTGTTATTAAGAGTTATATCTAAACATTCAGGCCACAAAACAAACTTCTGAGTTTTTCATGCATTAAGATTTGAAAACGAGACTCCTGAAAGATGAACAAAGAGGAAATAAAATGTAGAACTATGGTTGTAAGGTAGTGGAAAGACTTGTACCAAAATGTTTGATTTCAATCTATTTTAGGTTATTTCGTATGATGTATATCTAATGGCAAAATGACAACTCCGTATACTTGCCATACCAGCAAAAAAAAAAAAAATTGAGTATCGTGTTGCTATTTCTTGTGTGAGCCAAACGGTCCATCGTATAAAAAATGTCTTTAACATCGGTTCAAGGGGTCTCGGGTTCAAATTCCGGGATGTCCACAATTGTTTAAAGTTTGGACATATTCAACTAAGACCCAGTTGGTTTATCCTTCAATTATAAGTTTAAAGTACAATCCAATCAATACAAAACGATCAAGGCCAGTGTCACGGGAGTCTTTTACATTGTAAAATGTTTAGTTAGTAACCTGTATATTTAGTTAGTCATATAACGGTAAAGTTCCAGTCTATTTTCCAAATCAACTATTCTTATTTTCTTCAAATCGTATACTGGCTACAAAAATACGGTATCGTGTTTTTATTTTATCGTTCACCTTTAAACTACCAAGTTTGTATTTTTGATTACATTTGTTATAACTATTCTGGGCTCTGACAAATATCAGGTTAATTAAACTAATCTACAACTTAGAAACAAATACTAAAACTTTTAGTGTAGGTCCATTTGTCGTTATAAACGAGGTCGTGTAGTTTGTTTAATGGTGAAAACTCTCGTTATTTTAATATTAGTTATAGTAAACTTCATAAAAATATAAGGTTATACATTTTTATTTTTATTTTAGATCGTAAGGAGTGAGACGAAAATATTTAATATAAGCATAGGCCAAATTATAAATCAAATTTATGGTCTTATTTGTTTGTATTTTTGTCCCACTCCTTATTAGTAGAATACAATGTCGCCAACTCAATCTCAAACAGAACACCGAGTCAACAAAGGCAGGCAGTCAAACCTTTTTTTTATTGTTATTTGCAAAACTTTAAAATGTACACATATACACAATACAATATACACATTATAATAGTCTTTTTTGTCATATTACTACAGTTGTTTTGGGTCTGTAATTAATCCGCAAAATCGCATTTTCAGAAACCTCAAAATAGCGCACCGAAAAATCAGTATGGATTTTTTCAGTGCCCTAACTCAAGGATTGTTATTGTTCATTTTTACGTTTATGTATTTCAAAGGTTTGTAATTACATTTTATTTGTAAATCAAATAGATGTTAACATTGTAAAGTTAACCTTTCTGAACGACCAAAACGATACAAATCGCCTAATCTTTGGTCAAAATTTCCCAACTATCAAAGGCTTATATGGGCAGTATGATAAAAAAAATTGTTTATCATATAGAGCAAAAATATTTTGTTCGTCCTTGTGATGAAACCTACTATTTTTGAATATGGTTAGTGGCAAATATCATGAGTAATGAAATATAAGATATTTAAAATTATATATGGTGTATACGATATGACCTATGTCATAAAACACTTCCAATAAAGTTCGTTCATGAAAGGAATTTGTATTTCTTAAAAAGGCATAAGTCATCTTATATATTATTTTAAAGGTCTTATTTAGCTTAAAAATCCAGAAGTGGAAGATTTTGATGGACATAATCGAATTTGAAAGTGTTGCAAAAATCATTTAAAGAGAAGTTTGACCATCTCCCATTTTAGTTTTAGTTGTCCGCTTGAGGTCGGAATTGCAGCATTGTGGTCTGGTGTGGTTAAGGCTTTTTGATTTAATATTGCCTTCTTAATCTTTGTGGGCTGTCAGTAAATCGAAAGAAAAAATACCACCTATTTTTTAAGCTTATTATGTGAGGATGTGTGCTTATTGTGTGGGGATGGTGTACACGAAACCATCCCCACACAAATGGACCTACATTATCAAATTGTTTTTGTTCCTACACATGTAAATTAATTTAATTTTCAAACTCCGTAAGTTTAGAAAAAAACTTATAGCAAAAGGCTTCGCACCACATAATCTACCTATAAAAAGGATAGCACCTCAATGAACACCGTACAACTCTTTTTAAGACCTTATCAAGTTAAATTATCTTTATTGATACACAGACACAAATCGATCTGTGCAGTAGAGTCACAATAGTTTAATACAATAATAGAGACACTTAGCAACTTAAAATCATAAAATCCTACATTAAAACTAACATGAAAAAACACCTTTATTCGGAAATCAACATTTACATTCAGTGGCTATTGATGATATGACAATTTAAAATGTGGAAATTCCCTTACGCTGTAATGAGATCACTCGGTCAACAATACTTTTAAGCCTTTCCTAAGCCCAGTGTGTTGTGAATTGTCTTCAAAGATTCTGGGAGAGCATTAAATAGCTGTATACTATTGTATAATAGGTGGATACTATTGTATTGTATAATTTGGTGCCCAAAAAAACTAGTTCTGTGTTTGGGTGGATTTTTGTTATTGAAATGTCTAAGATTGTACCGGGTTTGCTGAAAAGAGAGTTGAAAAGGATCAGTGTTAAACAACTGAAAATATAAATGGATGGAAAATTAAGAACGTTAAATTTCTTGAAAATTGCTTTACAAGAAGTGCGGCTATTCTTTTAAAGACAGCTCTCACCACTCTTTTCTGAAGACGGAACATAAACTTTGTCCGGACACTCTCACTACCCCACACAGCAACTACATATGATATGTACGGATAGATTCGACCATAATAAGCAACAACAAGTTACACGGTTATCTACTATTTTAGAAAGAAATCTTATGACAAAAATTCCAGAACTTAGCCTGCTGTAAACCTTTGCCTTAACCTGCAAACTTAGCCTGCTGTGAAACTTAGGCTGACTCAACGATCTAACCAATAGCCCAGTCAATAAAGGTTTCGTGTCGGAACAAATTAGTGACAAGCAAAACTATATGCAACTGGATAATACACGTCAAGATGTGCATTTTCCCAAAAGTCCCCTAAAATCCCCCCCCCCCCTCAAAGTTAGGAATTGCAATGTTTTACTAAAACAAATCTATGTCCGATATGGTTCATTAAATTCAATTTAAGGATAAATTACAAAATTTTGAAAGATTTTACACCGATATTTTTGTTTTTCCACCGTAGATTTTTTACACTCGAAGAAAATGAAAAACACTACCTTTGAAAGTTGTAGGACATGTCTTCCTGAACATTTTAATACACATAAGTATAGGATTATGAGATAATCGTGGGCAGGAAATCGGCCCAACACAACGGGAGTCTGAGCGCTCGGTGGTAACGCGCATGGTAGCGATCGACCCCAGAGTAAAGGTACAGAATGAGGTTTATATGCAATAAATAGTATCTATGTAGGTTGTTTAAACTAATATTCTAAGAGATTAGTTAGATACTGATTTATTATTTCTTTAAGATATATTTTTACTAATACATATAATACTTTGAAAGTAATATTTATTATAAACGTAATACTGAACAATCAATAAATAAATTAGTTTTTGCCAGTTTTGGTTCGGGAGTCTTGCTCCCATTCACCCGTAACTAATAAATGTAATAAACCTAAGTAATATTTACATTATTTCATTTACATCATATTCACGCCATTGTTTATATACTTTCTCCCATAGTTTTTCTTTGTCTTAAGGTATGTTTAAACTTACGCCATTAGACTTTTTAATCAACAGTTTTGGTTAATGTGTTCTACCTTTTTCTTCAACAGTTGCTATATTATTGCAACTGAGTTCTTTATAGTGCTCACATGGTGATAAACAGCCCAAGCCCAGATTACGACATACGCAATAGTTTCCACGTGCTTCTTTACATGAATTGTAAGAGATCGTTTGGTGCAAGTGGCCTAATACTGGTTAATATGGGTTGAGAACCTTTTTTCTCCTCCATTTTCTTTGACAGATTCCAGTTTCCAGCCCCATCCAGTTGCCAACAGCTTATTACCCTTCCATCTTTGTACTTGGAGGTACACTCGAAGGATTCGTTGCTGGGCATGCTTCGGATGTCGGGGGTAGACTGGTCAGATCAAAAATTAATCTTAAGGCCGCTTTCTTAGTCATCAGAGTGAATTTAAAGTATTGAGCTTAGTTTAGCTCGTGCACCCATCCCATAGGCTACAGCGAGGTAGAAACCATGGAGAGCTCGCCAAATGGACAGAAAACGGACGCGCATTGTCAGGCTAGGCCAAAAGTGTAGGACTCGGCAAAAATGAGTAATCCCGAGTGGTGAGCGCGTTGTCGTTTACACTTTCCTGTGCATCTTAATAATAATAAAACTACAACTAACCTTATATATTCCTTTTCTGCATGAATCTCCGTATCCAACAGTATAAATACATTTTAGTTTAAAAGTATGTGTAATTTAAAAATACCCCCGTCGCAGCAAACCTGCATACTCAGCGAATTTCCAATGAATATATAACATAACACATTAAACCACTTAACAGGATTCATAAGAAATGTATTCACAAATAAGCGATATTCAAAATATTAATTATTCTCCATAAGAATAACATTGGGGATGAGTACGCAGGTTTGCTGCAACAAGGCACACAAAATGATGGGTTTTTATGCAAATATAAATAGAACTCATCTTAGTGAAGTCAAATACCAAGTTTCATCCATATACATTCATAAATAAGCGATATATAACATTTTAAGTATTTTCCATAACAATAACATGGGGACCAAGTACCTAGGTTTGCTGCTACAGGAACCATATGCGAAAAATTGTTTTTTTGTGCAAACAACAATAAACCACAACCAGATCAAGCCATATACCAAATTTTGTCAGTTTATGTTGATAAATAAGCGAGATATGCAATTTTTCTTTTTCTCCATAAGAATAACATTAGACAACGTACTGTGTTTAGCACTTTCAATCTCTCAGTAACCAATTGACGTAGAGCAATGATCAAAATACCAAATTGTTTTTTTTTTAAGCCGAATTCAATGGTATAAATTAAAATGTGATTTAAATTAAAATTACATGTGAAAACCCAAAAAAACACATTTTTGGGGTACAAAACCCCCCAAAACCCCCCTTCGGATGGTGCGATTCATCTGGTTTTCGAACTCGTTCAAATAAATGGTACTTTACACATTTGTGTCAAATTTCATTAAGATCGGACCTTTTTTACGAGAGTTATCGTGCTTACGGACACACACACACACACACACATATATATATATATAAATTTGAACGAATGGTGTTTTTGGCATCTGGGGACCTCAAAATGAAAAGTTATCATGGTCTCGGGCTTAAGTCTTACCATGAGACCTACGGTAATAACTTCTTCCCTATAGGGGAAATTCGCTAAAATGAAAATATTAGAGAGTTGTAACAGCATGACATGAAAAGTCAGTACGCGAGAACTTTATTTATTTTTGAGGTAGAAACAAACTTCCAGCGAGAAAGTTGTAGCTAATTAGATGATCTTAAATTTTCATTCAAAACAATTTTCGATATAACTTATAGTTTGTTCAATAATCCGATGTAAATAACCCCTATGTTCAGTTCTACGCGCGCCGCCGTCACGGACCACGGCTCCACGCTGTTCTACCACATGCAGCATAGTTAAATGCTCCTCATTTTACTTAGATCTTCACCTAGAAAATATTAATTATTTACATTTTAATCCATATAGCATTGAGATTATTGTTTTTTAACATAGCTTTCAATTTTTATAGAAAATTCAGCTATCGAGATGCAATTAGGCTCATGAGGAATCTTATAATTTGATATGTAAATTAAATTAGGCAGTAAATAATAAGAAACTTATTTGTTAGAAAGAATAAAACAGTATATTATAAGATAAACATATCTTATTAGTGATTATATTTTACTCGTGGAGCAAAACATATTTAAATCAATAATGGAATTAAATACTTTGGTAAGAAAACATAACGTTGCCTTTTTATATTAACAAAAGCTATTTTCTTTTAAACTATCTATTACTTAAACATTTCCCCCTCCAACTTGGAAGGCTTCTTAACCGTAAATGAATTGTTGTAGCTAAAAATGTAATTAAAATAATGAATAAATATATGTTTTTATAACAAAGAAAGAAAGAAAGTATTTATTTCTATTCAAGTACATAACATAACATTGAATTCACTTATTACATAAATAAATAACAAATCAATAAACAACAAATAATTCAACATAGAGTCTTAACCTAACAAAACAAAGTCAAAACTCAAAACTAATCCTTTATATCAGCAATATAACCAATCATATAAAAATATGTTTGGGGTTAAAAGTAGAGGAACAAATCAAGGAACTTGAACACGAATGAAACTTAGTTGTTAATAATCCTTTTTACCCAAAATATAAATTAAATAATATAGAACCAATGTTTTTATGTCAAAACTCAAAACTAAGCCTCTCTAAAAACCTTACAATAGTTCGGTTTCATGTAAAAAATTGAGGAATGTATCAAGTAAAGCAAATATGGCAGCCATTAAGCCGTAATTTTTTTTGAAAATCAAGGTTAAGTACGTGAAGATCGAAATTTGTATACCAATATTGAGAACTACACGTGTTTTTACGTCATAATTAGAGGTTAAATACGTATGAATTTGTACCAAAAGATAGAGAATTTATTCAGTAACACGGTTCCAAAAACCATTTTACAATAAAAAAATGCAATAGTCACATAGAGCCACATAGAAATAATTGTACATCACAGGACTGGAAATACTTCTTAAAACCGAACACTAATGTTCTCTGCAACTCACAACCCCACCAGTCACAAAAAAACTCGCATCAAGACTGACGAGAAACTGAAAATTGATAGAATTTTTAGATGCTGGGTGCGCCACCCAGGTAGATTGACACATCATAAATGCTGGAAATGTCAAGTGGAAGGTCCTCACCCTCACTGAGTAATTATAAGCCTTACGTCCTGAACGTCCTGAACGTAGTAACGTTCGATACTTGGAACAATCTTTTCTGCCCATTGCCTCTAATAGAGGCCGTTAAACCGTTGCCGTTAATAGAGTGCAAATAAATAAAAGATAAGCATAGTGGCATTTGTAACCAAGTAAAACGCAAGCAATACTGTAAATTTCATTTTATAAAAAAATAATAACTTAATAATAGATATAATATAAAAATCTAATATCTAATTTATATCTGGCAATATTAGTTTTAACCACTTAAATAGATAATGTTTATTGGATATAAACCTCATTCCGTACCTTTACTCTGGGGTCGATCGCCACACGCGCGGCCGTCACGCGGCGCGGCCGGCGCGCGGCGTTACCACCAAGCGCTCAGACTCCCGTTGCGTTGGGCCGATTTCCTGCCCACGGTTATCTCATCATCCTATACTTATGTACATGAAAATGTTCAGGAAGACATGCCCTACAACGTTTAGAGGAAGGTTTTTTAATTTTCTTCGTGCATACAAATACTAAGGTAGAAAAACAAAAATATCGGTGTAAAGATTTACAAAATTTCATAGTTATCCTTAGATTTATCCTTGAGAAGAAAGTACTGGATTAACCGCAAAGGTGTAGATAAACTTTGTTTTATATATCTAATAAGGAACGTGACGAGCTATAGATTGTCTTAATTGAGTAAACCGTATTGGGTATGGATGCGTTTGAGTAAAACATTGCAATTCCTAACTTTGAGGTGGCTGGGGGGAAAGCACCGGGGGGATTTTAGGGGACTTTTGGGAAAATTCACATCTTGACGTGTACTATCCAGTGGCATATAGTTTTGCTTGTCACTTTTTTCCGACATTGGCCATTTTTGTGTCTTTATTGACTGGGATACAGGGCATTCAGAAGATTCGGAGGAGGAAACTTCGTCCTCTCCAAATTACAAGGTGATTGGCTCTGTGTCACTGGCAATACTAATTTGAAAGTCGATCACGATAGTTTTCGTGCTGTTCAAAAGAAGATTGTTGTATCATTGCAAAGAAAATAAGCATAGTATTTGTTGCCAATTATGTTAATCTGTTATATTTTTCTACACAGTCAAACATGCTTTGAACCATAAAATATGGTTCTTCGTTTGGCTCAAGGTACAATAACATTTAACACTTATAATTCTACACAATGAATATATACAAATAATTATTTTACGTGTTTGTTTTCTATTCACAATATATACTTAAACAATTATTATTAACTTTGTTTCCTCTTTATTTATTTTTTATTTATCCTTAAAATTTATTTGACTCTGTTTGCCCCCTTCTTACGTGATAGTCCAGTCGGCTTAGTTAAAAAAACGGACCTACTCTACAAAAATTCAGAACTTAATGAAACTTTCAGGTATTGTTTATGGGTACCTGGTGTACCTATAAGGTTTCCAAAATAAATTCTGTTGGAAAGTGTATAGCAGCCAAAAACCCGCCAAATTTTGGCACTTTTTTAAGTTGTTCGGTTATATCTTTTAAACTAAGCAACATTTGTGTACCATAAGCATGTACAAAGTTGTAGAGCATTAAATTCCCTTTAAGTTTCACTTGTCAAACTTACGTTTTGATCCCAAAGGTACCGAGATACAAGTCTTTGAAAAAGGGGAAACTTTCTGAAGTTAGCAAAAAAAGGGCCAACATGTATGGTTTTGGGTATGTTTTTTTCTAATCTACTATATTTAACATGGATTCATGGCCTCTATACTTATATTTCCGATGATAAGTCAGCTGTCAGTTTGCCCCCCCCCTTGTAATGTGAAATATCCGGGTATTTAAAACTTGAGGTTAATACCCAAAATACCCGGGTATATTTGAAGTAAAAACACCAATGTAATTAATATCTACCCTTACTATCCTTGTTATTATCATTGAATAACACTTGAGGATATTTTATTGATTACATTTATTAATTATTTTACCTATAAATAAATATTAACATAGCAATTTTTGTCAAAAATACCACCACCAAACTATGAAGGAACTGGTTAAATACAAGACATTCTATACAAATTTAAAAATATGTAATTTTATAATTAGATAAATGCAGAAAAATTCACAATTTAATTTAATTTAAAATGTTTCCTCTAAAAATAATATGTTAGAATAGTTTCTTTTTGACATAAACCAATACTAAATTAATGTACTGTTTTACTTATTTTACTAACATAACCCTTACAATAAACAATCGTTGGATAACGGATTTTCCTTCAGACTTCCTATCCAGTCAGAGAGGTAAAATTAAACTATGGTTAAAACCATATTTTTTTGAATTTATAAAAAATCATACTCTAAGCACCTTAATAATTTAAACTTTTTGAATACTAGCCAAACCTCCTCTAACACGGTAAGAAGATTTCAGATTCGATGTTTAAAGATTAAAAGTATTTTTCCCAGGAAAAGCTACTATACATACAGATAATAAAGCATTAATGAGCCGTTTATATACTTTAACCAATGAGCAGGTCAGCCTCGGTGGACGGGGGGGGGGGGGTCAAACTGACGGCTGACGTAAGAAGTATTATGCTCTTCTCAACATAGTTAAAATTGGGGGTTGGTCATAGTTCACCGTGAGTGGGAGCGTTGAAGGGGTTTTGGGGAAGGGGTTTACAATATTACACGGAAATATGAGTATAGAGACCATGAATCCATGTTAAATATAGTGGATTAGAAGAAACATACCCAAAACCATACATTTTGGCCCTTTCTTTGTTAACTTCAGAAAGTTACTACTTTTTCAAAGACCTGTATCTCGGTACCTTTGGGATCAAAACATAAGTTTGACCAGAGAAATGTAAAGGGAATTTAATGCTCTACAACTTTGTAAATGCACATGGCACCCAAAGGTTGCTTAATTTAAAAGATATAACCGAAAAACCTAAAAAAGTGCCAACATTTGGCGGTTTTTTGGCTGCTATACTCTTTCCACAAGGAATTTCTTTTGGAAAACTTAGGTGTAGGTACACTAGGTACCCATAAACAATACCTGAAAGTTTCATTAAGTTCCGATTGTTTGCAAGTACCAAACCCTATACCGACTTCACTATAACTTAAGTAGACATTAATGAGTATCTATTATCTCTTAGAAATCCCAACAAAAAAATAGCAAATTCAAGAGAAATTAGATCGTTATCAGTAATAGCATTGCTGATAGTGTCAGATAAGTGAATGTGCTATCTTAATGTGCCTCTTTATGGACCATGTTTCAGCTACAAATATGTGGTTATCTGCCCGTTAATGTAAGTATGTCACATCTAGATGATGAAATATCAGACATGGATATGATCTGATTCCGATAATTTTGGTAAGAGGTAATTTAAAAAAGAAATGTACTGAATATTGCACACTATGTCTAACTTTACTTTTAAACTCATGTTCTGGGAAGCTATACGGCGAAAGACGTAGGGGTTAAATTTAAAATGTGAAATTATTGTTTACCTAACTTGTCTACCCGTTACGAGAACTAACTGTCCAAAGATCCTGTCTAATGCATGAGCCACTAAATATTCAACAGGATCACGAATTGGTTTCAAAATAAATGTTCAACTAATTTATCACTTTATTTTTTAGATCCTTTCAGGATATTAACGAAAATTATAACGACCGTTTCACGAAGTAAAGCTGGTAAAATAACTAGGACAAAATGGTTAATGGCCGAGATATAATCTTGAAAAAACATTAATGTTTCATCGGTCATATAAGCACAGGCAAAGGAGATTCGTTTCTCTGTGATATAACTATGCGAAATGATCTTATTGGTAATCTTTCCTTTCATGTATATATATTGGACTATCAAGCGGCATTTCTATCAAGTGATTCATTGTTCTTTTTGTGATCATTATTATTTTTAGTTGAATTAAGATCCTTCAGAACTATGTTTATACTTTTATGAAACTGTAAGCCTATGGATTAGTTTTAAATTACTTTTTACTTAACTTTTGCCATATAATGAAAATCTTTAGATTTTATGAACATTACTATTGTTATAATGATTATTAATAATATTGATTCTACACCATTAAATAATCTGTTTGAAAGACTGTTGAAATATATAGCATAAACATAAAAAACGCCTCTCGTAAATTACAAAAATACTTACCTAATATAAAAGTAAGTTTCAATAAAAAGACAAATTCAAAATGTGTGCGGCGTTTAAGTTAAACAGTTTGAGATTTAAATGTCCCCCGAAGTATTTTCTCGTATACATATCCATTTTCTCGTATTTACATCACATCGTGACAATGAACCACAGCCGAACATGATTGAGTAGTATTTTCTTTATTACCACCATCTTGGATCCGCCATTATGGAATCGATACCGGTAATGTTTTTAATATAAAGGTGGGCTTGTGGGCCATCAAGTAAAATAATCATTTTAAACCAACTTTTAATGCTGAAATCAATACCGCAATCAGTTTTATTTTATTTTATTTTACATTTCAACGACTTCAGCCGGTTACAAACAATATATTGTGGTGCAGCAACATATTTTAAACTAAATCTTTTCGTTCTCAATATATTGGCACTTTTTTAAATGTTTAAGAGACATTATGTTATGTAAATATGAGAATATGTACATGATACAAGGTTAGGACATTTAACATTAATTTTTAAATGTACCATTATCTTGAGAACGAATAGAGATATTTTAACGCACTGTGGCATTGTGTGCAGCGTAAAGTAATAATTCAAATTGTTGGGTCCCAACCTCAAATTTACTTTGGAGATTTTTTGAAACAAAAATGGCGGATCCAAGATAGCGGTGAAAATTAAACATAGTAAAAATAAAGGACTTATTGCTCTACAATGTTTGAAAGGTGTCCGGGGTTGATTTTTTTAATGCATGGAAAAAAGTAAGAGGTATATTTCATCCTGTATATTGAATGTTATACATTTTATAAATCTTTTGGGTGATTTTTGGTTTGTTGAAAATATTTAAAATATCGTGTGTGACTGAATAATATAGTGCTGATAAATTCATAATTACGACTTTTTTGCACGAAAGTAGGTGCTTGGACAATTAATTGAGGTCCTGATAATGTTTAAACACTTTGTGAATATGTAATTTGTTATATTTAAAGCTACTTAAAACCAGTTGTGTGGCAGTTAACACTTTTTTAAATCGTAAAATGTTGTATAATTATTTTGTGCCTTAAACATCCTCAATGTTTGAATCCTGAGGTATTTTAATATTGCGGTTTCAAAATCAAATTGTACATCCAAGCAGTACTAGTTTGAACCAAACGAATCAAACAGTAGTTTTTCACAAGCTTAAATAAACATGAGTAAAATAGTTTTTTTTTTAATTAAATCAAAAATAACATCCAAACGTAATGACAGTAATTTTCCTTTTCTTATACAAATAAAATATTTTTTTATTTTGAAAATGTAAACAAGTTATTTTATAAACTGTATAAAAAGACTAGCGGTGTTTTTTTTCAAATTTACCGAGTGTTTTTTTATAATTCCTACCGTTATTCATCTAGGAAACAAACAAATTCCTTTTAAAACATTGAATTTTAAGGCGTAATTTTAATTTGACTGTGTATCTTAAGACTATTAACAAATTTCATGTCTCACTTCTTTTTAACTACACGCCCCTCTTTTCGTTACACTATTATGTAACAATGAAAACTATTTTGTTTTACTTTTTTACCTAGCTCAGCTTTTGAGTTCGTTTTGAGTCCACTAGTTAATATGAAAATATACTCCTATTAAAACAAACCAGGATTAGAAACCTATTTTAAGGAAAATTTATAAAAAACTCAAAAATAAAATTGAAAAGAAACAATTAAATATTTCTATATCCGTTAGAAACTCTTGCATGGGCGTGGCGTGCAATTAGTCAGATGGTGAAAACAAAATGCATCCATGTTTTCGCTTATATAATTTATTGCAGTTTATGATATTGTTGCAATTTATTAGTTGAGACTGTCAATGTTAATTATACTTTATATTATTCCAGAATATCAAGTAGTATTATCAATTTTGTTCTTTCTTTTGTACAATGGTGTAATGGTGTATGGTGCATGTTAAAAAATAAATAAATAAAATGCGGCCCAGTAATATACTACTTTTACTTGATTGCAGTATTGTTTGTAGTAGAGTTTTATAGGACAGTGTGTTAGAGGTAATTTAAATACGCCAGATTGTCATCATCGAAGATGTAACGTGATAGTAGGGGTGGGGGGTTGTGCTTCAGCTAGTTTTTTCAGAGTGCTGTTCAAGTTCTGTAAAATGTTGAAAACGTTTAAATGCTCTGCCACCTACCACTTTTTCCCGTTTTCATGCTCAGCACGAAATTCAGAAGTAGAAGCGGTTTATTCAACTACAGTTAAAGTTTAAGCCTGATTTTGCATGCACGTAATTGTAAACAATTCAATATTCATCGATTACAAATCGTAAATAAGACTAAGACTAAGGCTACAGATTAAGACTGTAAAAGTTGGTTTCATATTTTATCTCAATCATTCGATCCTAAACATTTTGTGTAAACCCTAATCCCAGAATTTCCCTAATAGTTAAATACAAGGAAGGCCCTTGATATGTTTTTCCTTAAACTCTCAGTTGACCTAATAGTTCTTGCGGTATTGGGGAAACTGTTCTAAAATTGCAAAATAACGTAACAAAAATGTTTTAATTTCAGATTATTTAGAACTTAAAATTTTGCATTATTTTGAACACGCTAAACCATATCTAGCATAATACATTTTTAGCATGGTAAACCGTGTTATATATCAAATAACCCCCGTCCAAAACCCCTATGTGACTCAAAGAATTTCCAGTGGAGACGGAGTGGGAAAATCCAACTTTCCCTTGTTGATACCTTTGAACAAAGACCTTTTAAAGTGCAAGAAAGTAATTTGAAGACCGTCTTTACTTTTGCCAAGAGGTGAATGGAGATCATTTTAAGCATCTCATTTAGCGAGGTAAGAGGTAAGACTATTTAATAATTTTAATTTTACTAATCAAAATTAATGAGGCAGCCTAAGTGCCAAAGTGTCAAACGCTCATTATTTTTAAGCCGTACACCATTTATAAAATTAAAATTACTAAAAAAGTCTTTCCTCTTACATCGCTAAATCAGATGCTCAAAATGGTCTCCATTCACTTCTTGGCAAAAGTAAAGATGGTTTTCAAATTAATTTCTTGCACTTTCAAACGTCTTTGTTCAAAGGTATGAATAAGAGAAAGTTGGGTTTTTCACTCCGAATCTGTTTTCTGGTAAGGAGGGTTTGATATTTGATACAAAGGTTATTTGATAGTTTACAGTCGTTCAAAAATTAAGAGGGGGGAACCTTTTTGGGACACCCGTATATCAAATTAACTGTATATGGCATAGTTATTAACATATAGTTTAGTTACATTTGTGTGTTTGTACTGGGAGACTACAATAATTAGAAGATACGTGAAAATTGATTTAGCTTAAAAGGTGATATCGGTTTCAACACAACCTCTCATGTCATTATTAATCTTATACAAAATTAGATATTTTGATTATTAATGATTTACTAAACCAATGTAATTTTCTCCTCTGAAACTGGCATAAAGGATTCAAAAACATCTGTGTGTGTATGAAATTTGTTGAGAAAATTATCGCTGAAATGTTCTAATAATTTGAATAAAAATTAATATCCATTATATTTCACGAGGTTATATGGATACTGATGTATCTTACTATCTGATATCTTAAGAACCATCGTGAGCAAATATTTTAGTTTAGATAAATAAGAAAACGTTTGATTCAGATTAAATAAAAAAGTAATTAATTATAGCTCGATCACATGAAAGGTACCTAGCACAAACTGAGAAAATGACTTAATAATTCGTGAATTTTAGCTGACTGTGACTTAACGAATGTAACACTATTGAAATGTAACAACATGTTGATCAATCAAACACAGTGTTCACAATATTTTTATCTTGCATTTTTTAGTTGTTACAATAAACATCATGTATATAATCTAATAAATGAATAATTACTAATTACTTACGACTTGCAGCAATGCCCGGTTGTGTGGTAGCTACACAAACTTTAGTTACGTGATTTCTAACGATCTGAAAATCAATTCATGGTAGTGATAAAAGGCAACACACAAAAACACAATGTATTACATAGCAAAGAGAAAACATAATGAACGGCCAACGAAATCATTGGAACCTAAAGTTATACTCTTTAATTTTCCTTCGATTTAGTAAAAGAAAATTAATTTTGTCTGTGCTTAACCCATTAAGACACTGTAAGATGTTATAGAAATAATACTCTGTAAGATGTATGAGCAAAATAATCTGTATATCTTAGGCTATTAGTGTATAGGCCCATTTGTAATTTCGTGTTATTATTATGTGTAATAGCAAAATCCCACTTGATTTCAATACTAGCTTTAGTAAGCTTAAAAATAAATAGGCATTCAATTTTTCTTAAGATTGTTTAACAGCCAACTAGGAGTAAGAAGAAAATTTTAAACAGAAGCATAGGCCTTAACTACTAGTAGATCACAATGCCGCCAAGCCGACGTTAAAGCAAAGTACTAAGTAAAAAATATGGCAGCCGGTCTAACCTTTCTTTAAGCGCTGTTTGCCAATCTTTGAAATGAGATTATATCCGTTACAAACTTGCTTTCTAGGTTCGCTTTCTGACTTGTTTAAGCTATATAAGACCTTTAAAATAATACACAATATGACCTATGCTGACCTTAAGATATACAAGATTTCCTTAAATGGACTTCCCATGAATGGAGGTGTCCTAAAGTAGGCATAGGACATTTCATATACAACAATTTTAAATACATGTTATAGCATAACACAATGCCACCAACCGCGCATCGAAAAGACGATTGTAATGACTTGCAGTAATCGTATTTTAAAGTTTTTCAAACAGCATTTAAACAAAAATGTTAGACCGCTTGCCATTTGAGGTCGGGTTTGCGGCATCGTGTTCTAGTTAAGACCGTTAGTTTGATATACAGTTTGACCTATGGTTTTATTAAAGATTTTCTTCATACTCCTTGCGGACCGTTGGACTGTAAAAAAAATGTAAAGACAAATTACAATATATCTTTTGTGAATTTTACGGTGCGGCTACTATTAAATTTAGGAGACATTTTGCCATCAACAAAAAATACGTTTTTGTGACAAATGTACCTACACTATATGTGCATAAATGAAAGTGATTGCTTCCGCATATTATTTCATCATAGTTATTTTTTACATCCTACGGCGTAATCGAACAAATGTTTACTTAATATTTAGTTAACAGACACAATTTATGATCCTTTAAGTAATTAAAGGCTCGTTTTATTAGTTTGAGTTGTAAACATAACTTATAAAGACATTTTAACTGATAGTAATAACTAAATAAGATATGTAATTAACTAATTATGTATGTAATTTCAATGTGACAGTCAGAAGACAACTTAGAAATAAACCGTTAACATAAATATCAAATTAATATCGTTTTGGTAATTTTGTTCTTCTTCTTCTTTCGCATGTGAAGTGACGACAAGCAGCTAGCAGCTTTGTATATGCACCACACAAACCTCTCTAGAACCGAATTTGTCGCCCAATATCAAACAAATTCGGATCTACAGGGTAGATGTAGAGCATTAACCCTGCGTCTTCCTCTCGGCGTAGTTGGAGATGTAGAGCATTAACCTTCCTCTTGGCGGCGTAGCTGGAGCATTAACCCTTACGTCTTCCTCTCGGCGTAACTAGAGATGTAGATGTGAATCCTGGTGTAGATCAACTATTTCAAGCAGGCTCTACAGTAAAGTTGTTTTGTAATTTTACTATTAACACTTTTTAACTCTCCTACTTGTACATGCTACGATAACACCATATACATTAAAATTTAAGTATATATTAATAACAATATCCTCTATTAAAAGTTTAAAATACATAATTAACTATGGCACAGTAAAAATAGTAATTCAAGCATTAAAAATTATACAGTGACAATTTTCCAAAATAATTATTCTCAATAATATATTTCAACAATGCATCTCAAAAGCATTACCAATATAGGTTACTGTTTTTAACGTTAATGAAATTGTTAACGACCTTTGAAAATAGTTGCAGATACTTGTACTTAAAACATATGCGTGTTTAGTCTGTAAGCACTATTTTACAGAAAATTTTCGGATTGTAAGATAATTTGCAACGATAGATATTCATAATGCAGAACTCACTCATTTTATCACTTTCCCAATTACATAGACAGTTTCGTTTAGTGTTTATCTATATAAACAGTAAAAATGAAACACTACTTTATGAAAGTTTTTTTATATAATTATTTCCCTTACTAGTTATTATTTAATAATTCATAGAATATTGTCACATTGTTCAATAACAACAGTTCAGTAACTTGTTCATGAAATAACACACTTATGCAGATATTTTGAATTATACATGTGAATTGCATATTATTGATCTTAAGTAATTAAATTTCAAATATGTATCGGCACTTACTATAACTAATCTGAGACACGCAAAACAGATTTTACTAGTTTTAGTCATTATTGACTAGTATATTTCTGGTGTAAAAATACCCCAGCTTCTAGCTTTCACAGAGAAATCATGTTGTATTAATTCATGCCAGAAAATGTTATTACAATATGAAAACGTAGAAGGTGAATGAATGTCCCGTCGCGTAGGGAAGATTGGATCAAGGACTTTATACAAAAATACATTTTAATACAGTTTAAAAAATGATACATTTTTACGCTTCCAGGTACGTTTGGGCGTGGGGCGTCATTCTTTTCCTAACATGACTTAAGTGTTAAAGATCTGTGTGTAATGTACATCGCTTGTGCAACGTTTGGGAACAATTTAGGAGGGAAAGTCCTATGGATTTTAATTAAATAAATGACAAGTATTTGTAGTGGAATTAAACGTTGGGTGTACGTTGGGTTAGTCAGTTGCAAGACAGTTAAATAAAAACAAAACAACTTTAAAAACGGTGAAAAATAACTTTATTTTTCTTAATAAAATATAAAAGATCTTTCTGACTAGACCTAAGAGCTAGTTACATTTAACAACTTTCAACGATTAACGAACATTGTATACAATTTATAAAAATGGAATGTTTTACATAAAGGCTGTAAAGAGGCCCTTGTGAAAAAAATCTACGTTTGTAGTCATCTTTAATTTGAACCCGTTTGGGCTGCATACCCTTAAACGATGACTTACTAACTTTGTTTTCACGAGCCTCTCGTTTAAAGCGTTTGACAATTTTAAGAACCAGATCGAATTTTCGGATGAAAACATACTTTCGACATCACCTTTCACTTGTGTTTTTTAATACACCAATAAAATATTGATCACTATCTAGGTTCGAAAACAATATCACTACTTTTGTCATAGCGTAACAACTTTACTCGTAAATAAATAACAAGGAAAAACAACCGTGAAACAAAAGAGAATAACATACAAGATAAAGTAGAAAGTTTAGCCTTTTGTACCTTTTTGAACCTAATATTGCAAGGATTCGTTCCTAACATATGTTGACATAAAGGGGTATTTTTACACAGTAAAATAAATTTTGGAATGTACACCTCTTCAGGAAAATCTGTAAAACACGCTAGCGACTAAGACACTATCGACATTAATTGTGTTTTGTAACAGAAATCAAAAGATTTGTTTTATGTTCACGGTTGTTTTTCGTTGTGTAAAATATTTTAATAAATTAAATATGTTAGGTATCACTTAAATTCATTTGGCTTTATCAATAAGTTCTAGGCTACAAAATGTTCTTAAAAATAAGAGGATTTGATTATCCAGGCCGCAATATAATAAGTAGGCCTTTATTGGCCCCCACCCACCTTATCTTTCATAAGCAATCACTAGTTTCATGAATAGATATATAATTCCTTTAGAATATTTAAATTAATAATTAAATACGTAAAATAATTACGTGTGCCATCTATAACCTAAAAATATCAATAGCTCATTGAGGAATTAATAAATCCATATTTTATTTTTTATAGAGACAATTATTTTTAGAAACAATTCAAATACAAGCTTCAAATATCCAAATATTTTGTAAAAGCAAGGAATAATACCTCAATGTACGTTTAAATTACGTTTTCATACATCTATTTTTTGTTTAAACATATTACATCACTTTACTGAATAATGTTTGTTCAAAATGTAATTAAATCTATATTTCTTTTCAGGAATATCTATCTAATTGTTATTACGAGGCATCGACCATATAAGTTAAATATCTCAACATTCAATTAAGTTGTAATAAAGTTGAATAAGGTCTTATATACTAAATACATTTCTAATTAAAACATAATATTGGCTTAACTCAGCAAATCCATTCTTGAAGTAAACCCCACTATATTTCGAGTATAACACCACTCGCATGCATAAAACAAAACAATAACTCATTTATTCTGATTGTATCACAATTAAAAATTAAAGCCACAAGTTTATCCCAGCTATTTATTCAACCAATTTGAAATAATGTCCCCACCATTCACTTGGCTTGACAAATCCACTATTTTTCTTACATCTATAGGTATATTCTCCGCAAAAATCTTTTAAAGTAATATTACCTTAGGTACCTTAGTACCTTAGGCCACTTAGTTCAATTTGTTGTAATCTTTAATGATTTATTTACAATGTCCATATGTCGGCTAGATCCACAGGAACTTCTGGAGAAACGTGTATATGTTTAAATTAAATTCTAATAATTTTCAAAATGTAGCTAGGCAATCTTTAAAGTAATATAACAACATAATGATACTGAATGTTGCGAAACACAGTTTTAAGTAGAAGCGAGCCTAAGTCGGTAAAATTTCCAAATGAACAGCGAGGACGCCCACGAACACGAACACTTCATGCAATATTGAACATTCTTACCAGTTCGGGTGGGGGCCTTATCCTTAACCTAACCTAACCTATGTACACTGTCGGGTCGCGGACAGTCCATGTCTCATATTCTATGGTGGTTGCTGTATGGCAACCAGAACACCATTATGTCGAAGTCGGGGCACCACATGGTGGCTCGGAATCCCTGCCTCGACGTTTCAGCCGCTGGAAGGGTTACTCTTCATCCTTGGGGTTGGGTTTCTTGGTGGCTCCCTGCACCGTCTTCTTGTCTCGGTCGCCCTGGGGCAGCATGTAGGAGATGCAGTTCTGTTTGTTCATGGTGGAGATCTGCAACAGATCAAGATTCGGTTAGCTCTTGAATATGTCATTGAGAGGGTCACGAAACTTTTGGGATCTATCCCTGATTCCCCCATAAGGTTAATGTTAACTTTCAAAGGGGTATCAACCGATATCGTTGATTTATGATTAATTTTAAAGAGGAAAAGATTCCTAGCGATTTCAATGAACAAAATTACGATATCATAAGTAATAATCTTTCATTAAAATTCCAAAATGCTCAATATTTACGAGTTGTTTTATGGGTGAACTATTTGCTATACTGCAATTATTCTGCTTACTAAATCGCTAGACGTTTATTTCTTTAAACTAACCATAAATCAACGGTTTAGGATAATCCCTTGAGGCGGAGCGGGTTTTGAAAGTTAACATTAGCCTTATGGGAGAGAAGTAGGTAGAAGTGGTATAGTTAAGTGGAATACTCCTATAGTTGTGGTAATCGTGTAAGTTAAAGATACATATCATTGTGATGATTCTTATAGTATTGTTTTAGTAGCTAAAGTTGAGGTAGTGTGGATCTTGTTTTACAAAAATGTTTCCTTTGCAACCCCATAACATTACCCACCATACACCCATCCATCTATCCATCCATCTAGGTTTAGTAGGTTAGAATACTAGTAAATGTTGTATAAAGTTTCATAAAATCAATAAAGCTATAGTTTTAGATTTACTATGAAGAAAAGTACAATGACTTGTTAAATAAATTTATATTTGCTGAGATGAACTAAGTGTTTGCAATTTAGATAAACCTTTAGTGACTAATAAAAAGGATAAATTTAATAGTTTAAATTGGTAGCTATAGTTATCTACTAATGTTTCACCCATAAAGGTAAAAAATCAATATTAGAATAGTTTCATTAAAAACTGACAAACTAAGACAAACTGACAAGCTAGGTAAAAATAAGTTTATTTATTAGCCCAGTAACCGTTCTACAGTATGGCAAAAATGACTGTTCGTCAAATATCCAAAATTTTTGATTATAATTGATACAATTGTTTCCGTATTTCAATGCAATCCTCAAACACTAAGCGGATTTTGGCTGAAACAGTACGTTAAAACTTGAAAAACGTATACATAGAGAACAAAGTTACAACAAACGACATAGATAATGCATAAAAGTATTTGTATTTAAAAATATGTATTTAGTTTTGATTTGTAATAAAATGTAAAATTTGTATTTTATCACCAAACTGAAGCATTTAGTTCATACAAAGTAAAATACCTTATAAATTGTATTATACAACAATAATAACTAATATTTGTTACCCTATCTCTAATAGTATAATTACTTCCTAATACAATTAATAATTTCAAGGTGCGATTTCCGAACACCTTTTGAACTAAGCCTTCCAGTGCAGTCAGTATACAATTTGATGGGGGTTTAGTTAAAACTTAGTCGATTCCTTCCCACACTTGAGATAGTTTTCTATTGCTATTAACATAAACCTAAGTGGGGAAACCTAAGTGGGCGGGGTTAAGGATACCTGGCTTTTCAAGTACAGTAATGTAGTTATGGTTGCTGCGGTAATCAAGTTATAGTGAATCACTGAATGGAGGACAAACACGTCATGTCTATCAGTTTATCTTTTCCGGGCCAGACTTACATCCAGTATCACTGAAAGAGAAAATAATGGGTTTATAAAATACGAATATAAGGCGTTTATCAGAAGGGTCAGCATGGACAAGTAATAGGCCAACATCCCTAAGCGTTTCTTGGTTTGATAAACCATAGTCAACAATGGTTCAGTTTGTAACGACAGGTTGGTTATGTTGTAAAAACAAGCTCGTTTTATGTGTTGTATTAAACACCATTTTGTATAGTACTTCTATCTTCTTGAGTTAAGCCATTTATTGTCAATTTAAATGTAACAGGTATTCACTTTTCCCTCCAATTTTAGACAAATTATGTAATTTAGAGTTAAGTTGTCTCGAATATGTGTTTCATTTTAAAATACTGATTTTCATGTTCAAGCATTGAGTCCCAGCCGAATCAGACGGTCCAAGACAGTCTGTAGTACAAAATGGTACCTTAAGTTTTGTAGTACAAAATGGTACTTTGTAAAATTGTTAAAAATTTTAATAGATGCACTTTTTGATTGATCGATATGTACCTCTGTGCGGTATATTCAAATTATGAGGCCAGGGCTTGTGTGGGGTTTCCTGGCCTTCTGGTCAAGGAAACTCTGTTCAATCTCCTATACTAAATGATAATTTTATTTCTTGTTCAAATCAGTTCAAAGCCTATGGTAAAAATGTCTTATAACCCCAATAAAGATATAAAAATAAAGTTCGTGAAATGAGTTTGGGATTGACCTGCAAGCACAGCGTTAAATAAAACTACCCAAAAGTATCAACAGATACTATTTCCTAGCTGGGACAAATGTATAAATTTATCCGGCACGTATTATATGAAACATAGCAAATATAAGGATCGCAATTATAAGGACCAATGGCACATAAGAAAGCAGCACGTCAAAAACTATTTTTGAACGAATTTTTAAGAACATTTTAAAACGAAACAAGCTTAAAAATAACGAGTTGAAAATATGTCTTACTACTTTTTAGGAATACATATTTTTCTAAACAAACGCTAATTCAAACCAATATGGGTTATTTATGTGTTAAAAATGGGGTTTAATTGATTAAATGAGTGAAATAAAATTATGGGTCAAATAGGGAAGTATGGTTTACCGATGAGAAAGAATGCTATAATGATCAGTTAAACGTAAGTACAAACATAATTAAAAATCAGTTCCGAGACCATCCTACAGTGGACCTAGTATATGACCTTCTAAATGGTAATTAATGTTTGGAACATGTGGTTCCTGGCCCTCCGCGCCGCAGGAAGTGCCGACTCTGCGCATGAGCAAATGTATCTTAGTCATTTTTTCAAATGAAAATACATTAAAAATTTAAATTATTTTCAAGCTGCTTGGTAAATAATACGTTTATAGTTCACCAAGTAAGATTTTTCACATTTCACAAGAAATAGTTTTAGCACAGTGAACTTAAGTTTTGGACTTTTTTGAACCGTCCAACTGTGTTACTTTCTTTAATGGCATCGATATTATAATGCTTAGCTAGCTATTGGGGAAAAATAACATTCAGAACAACTAGCTGATTTAATTAACTTTGTTTTGTCATTTTTTTAGGTTTTCGGATTTATTTATTAACAAATATCATAAATTCAAAATGTACAGTGCTACTTACTTACATACTTTATTCATAAATATTTAATCATTTCATGAATATTGACAACTAAACTCCTTGAAAGATACGTGAATTAATTTGAATCAGATCGCGGTTACTTTAAAATGTACATTATGAATAAATGAGCTTCTTTAATGAAAACAACCTGTACAACTTTATCCTGACAAAATTTGGCAAATATAAATCTGTCAAATATAAACAAGTTCTTAAAATAATGTTTACGCTTCCTAATGTGTTCAGAGAATATTTATTCCCACGATGAAAACTGAGAAAGTTGGTATTATCATGTGTCCCAGGAGGTTATGTATGTGTATAGGAGGTTTAATGTTAAAAATAGTTTACCCTATTCGGCTCATAAATAATGTAAGACTAGTTTTCGCTTGTTAAGACTATAAATACGATTAACTTTCAAAATTCCATAAACAACATCACCGTATTAGTTCTCTGGTGTATAATTATGAGAAATGTGGATAAAACATTTCCATAAAGATTCATTATTGCATGAACCCAGTGGAGAGATAATAAGGAAGTTATTGGTGAAATATAAAACTTTATGTGAGTGATGATTTGGACGTTGTACTCTTGAAAGCCCATTAAACGTCAACACTGCTATGAATTGTATTAGAAAATGTAGTAGAGGTCGCCGCAAAGAGATAAATTCGATTCCTAACTAATACATAAGATTATCTAAGGGTTAATCGCCGATGATCTCCCGACAACAGCTGTAAACTACATGTACAAGTTTGTATCTGAGATAAAATTTGTTCTAGAAGTCTTTATTCACATGGCGTTTTCCCTATTATAATTGGATATTTATTTATTCCTTGGAAGTCTAGCAAAAATGTTTTCTATGCGTGATTTTTGAATCAAATAATATGAGAATAATTCAGGTAAAACTGTACGATTGACTTAGTTTTTAAAGATATATTTTTAATTTAATTTTAAAATGAACATGATCACTTGAGAAAGATAACCAATTTCAATAAAGTATCCCATAAAAACATTTCCTCTGGTTGATAAATGTGTAACTTAACTTTTTTCTAAGAAATCAATATTTTACTGTATGTGTATGGTGCAGTATTCAAGGATACATTGAAGATATTAAATTTAAATTATACATTAATAACCGTTTTTCTAGATTATTTTTACATGTGTGACGTCAAAGTTTAGGTACAAAAGGAATACCAAATCAAAATTTAATTGTTTTATTTTACTTTTACCAGTAACTCAGATGGGAATAATTTTGGATTGTTTATTGAACCAATTTATTGAACTTGTTTTTGGATTAGTAACAGACTAATTTGTAGACTAGAGTAATATGGCGCTTTCAAAACTAATTTGTTTCTAACGTTAACTAGAAGACATAACAAAGAATCTCAAAACAACAGAACTTTGATAGGCCTGTATAAGGTTTTATTCAAAATAATTTTTGAAATAATATTTATTGACCAAACGTTTCTATTTCTAAATATTTGAATCACAACTGAGAACAAAGACTCAAAACTGGGAACTGCAGGCTCATCTGTTTATCTGCAGTCGTCTTGGCTTTGTTATCAAAATTGACACCATATAATAGTATATACACAAAACTTTAATTTATAAAATTATCGTACCATAAATCTGAATTGATCAAAATGTTAATTATTTTTTATGAAACCTTGATAATGCATAATTGATAATCTCAATCACCGTAATGTATACACGGTTTAAGCACAAAATTAATCAACCTGAATACTGGTACCTAATGTAGTACTTTAAACTCCTCTAATTCAAAAAATCCGCAGTGCAGGCAAGGCTGGGGATTCCACAAATAGCCACCTCCAAGGAAATTCGTTTACACCGCCAGTTAATTAAGGTAATTAGTCCAATTAGCTCTAAACGATGTCCGGCGTAAGATGGCCCTTGGTCCTGCAAACGTTTTATTGGGGTGTTATTGATTACTGGCCGGTCTTTCTGAAGTGTAGTGCAGCCTATGCAATCCGAGAACTTTAAGTATGTGATGCATTTTTTTGCATAATGATGTCAGTCGATTCTAAAAGTATGAAAAATATAACGAATTTCAGAAGGCTCTGGATGCGAAATAACTAATTCGTTATATCTAATGCCTATGCAAAATGTTTGCCCAAACCGTAACCCGCAGCCGTTACAACTTATTAAAACCGTAGATTTTTTTATTTTCACTATTGAAAGTTAAATACTTATGATTACTTAGTAACCTCTGCAGTTTTTTTGTGATGACGATTATTCTATTTTTATTTATATTGTACATCGCATTTTTAAATTTACGATAGACCGTTTTACTTGATTGTAATTCACTCCATCGAGCTATAAAGAAAGGTTGAATGTAAATTGAACTTTCCTTCTCAACTTTAACCTCATGTTTGACAGCAACGTACTGGGTAGCGTAGTGATTCGAGCGTACGCCACGTAATCCAAGGTTCACCAGATCGATTCCAACAAAACCTGAAAATGTTGTGAAGGTTCGAACTGGACCCAGCTGTCATTCGTCATTGGGCAATTGCTTAGTCATGATTTCTTAAGAAAAAAGTCATCCTTAGATAATAACAAAACCAGGGTTTGGACCGTTCCCTTCGAAAACGTTAGAAAGTGTCACTGGCGCATATATACCCAAAAACAAAACAAAAAACATTTATTAGGTGTTGGTAATGTTTTGTCAGTAGTGTATGTATTAATGATAAACTTTCTAAAGACTTAACGATTCCATTTAACAACTTAAGAGGTTTGTGATAATAACCTCAAAACGATTGTCAGTTTAGAACATTGTTTACGCACTAGGCAATAAAGTGGGTAAGTAAATCAGAAAATTTCAAAAGAGCTTAGGTGTCAACGTTTTCAACAATATGGCTTCTGTCTGGATGTTGAGTAGTAATCACGTTTACCTATAAATAAGCTACACCCATATGCACCATAGAAGAATCTTTAAAACAGCGTTTATCAAAGTGTATGATACACGATTTAGAACTTGTATTATTATCACTCACAGATTACTCCTTTAACCAGTTACTGGTTTCATCTAAAAGTAAAGCTCCACCAACATACTTTACTTATCCCGACATTTATTTTTATAGTAATCAAACACATACAATTACGAAGAAATAAAATTACTATGCCCCTTAGTGGGTGAAGTCTCGTGAATCATAATGTATCTCGTATAAAGATAGACTTTGCACCCTTGTTATAAATATAGTGAGTTACAAAGAAACTTTTAAATGTTGACAACTTTTAACAGACTTATCCTATAAACCATGCATTAATATTATCAAAATCACTGCAACGCATACAAGAAAGCACTCAGACACAGGAATGGTAAAAGTGGTCACCTATAAATGAAATAACAAGATCGTCGCGCCGGCCGCAGCCCCGACGTCCGTCGTTCGCACCATTAATCACGACTCACTCCACTATTAACTCCACTGTCTATCAAAGTCACCGGCCCAGAGAGCTAGCTGAGTCCACCATTTTTTCGCCCGCAAAAAAGAGACAGTTTATAAAAAACATGTCGGCGCGTCAGTTAGTTGTCTCGGCTCCGATTTGGTTTCGGGGTTGAAAGAGGGAGGCTCAATCGATCCGACCCCACCACGCCCGGTGCCTTCCCCTCCCCTCCCCCTCCCGCACTGACACATCTCGGCTAAGTACACTTCATTTCCGCGATAAAAATAATCAACGCCTACATACGACAACGTGGTGTGTCCCGTGGTCCGGCGCTGGGTCCACTGCTGTACCCAACTGACAGGTCGCGTCTACTCGCCTACTCGCACTCCCATCGACGTAACGCCAGTTTCAGGGTTTATGAGGGTTTTATGACTTTCCAACACCGACGACGTTGCACAGCTGTTCGCGCTCTAACTTTGCGCCACGAGCATATCGAGCTTTTCATAGTTTAGCGAAACGATTTTTTATCACGTATGTGGTTTTACTTATACTTTACATTTTGAAAGTTTCAAATTGATTAATGAATGCTAATAACATTTGTTTGTATTGATCTTATTAATTTAATATTTTCGTTCATTAAAACTCAATGGTTTTCTCTGTATTTCACATTGTATAAAATTTTCAAAATCCTGCAGTTGTTATCTTTTGATTTTACTCCTAAATAAATTTTGCTAACAGTAAAATTCAGGGAGTACAGTATTTTAATAGAAAGCCAATCGTGATTTAATTGCTATACAAAAAATTTGTTTTTACTTCAGGTCAATTTGACTGCCCTTTAACAATGGTAAAAGATGCCTCGGTCACTGCGTAGATAGGTCACAGCAAAATGCAGTGATAAAACTAAACTACTTAATATGTAATACATTACGTATGTAAAGTATAATTTTAATTTCAGCATTCTCCCTGTCAGTACATGGGTAATTATCACTGAATTCTGTTGGGAGTAGAGTTAAAGTGGCGAGTGTGATGTAAGTTGCGGTTTATAATTAAGCTTTAACCTTTGTTAGGACACCTATTTTCATACCAATCATTACAGTTTATAAAAAATATGTTGAGCTAAAAATGTTGCAAAACCCTCACAATACTGCGTGTTAGTGTATTTATTTTCACCCTCCCTCCATTAAACTGGATTCCCTTGTGACGAGATGTTCTCGCAGATTTTCGCCACTTAAAACAAAGAGGATTTTGGTGTTAAGAGCGTTGTAAATTATATTCAGGTCCCAAAACTCGTGGTAGTACATTTCCCATTGAAAGTATGAGAGTCATAATTTAATGTATATTTAAATGGGACGAGTGCTGCTTTTCATAGTGTGAATCGTAACATAGAAGTAACAAACGACTTACATTTTAATAATAACTATGCAAAAATAAACCTGTTAACTTTTAAATCGGGTGAATTTATGCTTTACATAAGTGTTTTACAAACATGCACCTTTATTTATTTTTATGTTTAAAAATTAACTATTATATGTTTCACGGTAAAATGCGTAGTGTCTTCCCTTACCTTATTCGTTAACTTTTAGGAAAGATGAAAAATCACAAACAAATCTGAAACAAAAATAGCAATAATTACTAGATATAACTATAAACAAAAATTACAAATAACAAATAAAATTAAATATAAATCTCCCTATACTTGTCATCAATTTATTATCATGAACATGTGTAGAAGGAAAAAAAGGATGCACGACCCTCCGTCGAAATAATAATAAATAGCACAATTAGTTATTTATAGTTAAACCAGAAATTCCTCAGTTTATGTTATCTGTCGAGTATCATCTAAATCAGGGTCTTGCATGCATTTATGTTAAAATCATTACTCTTGCATGATTTGAAAAATTGTTTAGGTGTACAATTCGTGGAACTCTTCTTTCTAATATAATACTTCTAACCTTCAAGCAATAGAATACTTGCAAATCTTGAAATGGCTACTTCAAAACCAACATTTATAGTTTACGTAACAATATTGGTGATGGCAGATTTTTACAGAAACAAAATAGGCTACTTTGGTTATTATAACCAATTGTATGTACTATTTTGTGCATCTGTATTTTGACAGTTTGTGAAATGATGTACACGGACTTATTGCTTTTGTAGAAATAAATTAGCACAATGGCGGTCCACGGTTCCCACTCTTGAATGGCCTTTCAATTACCATTTTTACTTCATTATTGTTCCGTATAATTAAAGGCTACGTCAGCTGATCTCAGGTATAGTCCTAAAGTTGCTAATCAATTAAAAAGCTGAAAACACAGCTATAAATTTAAACAAAAGCCAAAACGGATAATTTTTAACAATACTAAATAAACTGAATAAACAACGCGTTTTATAACTACTTGTGAAATATAAAGGATGCTTTGATTTGTTCAGCTGTGTTGATTGTAGAGCTTACATTTAAGCACAGTAACGAAGCATCTGTGACGTTTTGATAATTTAACCCGTGAATAACCAATTCATTGACCAATGACTGGTGAGTAATTTGATGTGTCGTCCTGTTATTTTCAGTTTAACATGGAGAAAATATATCCAATTTCTCGTTTCTAAACTTTATTATTAAACCGAATAATAATGAATGCGTAGCGCTATGAATTACTTTACTAGCGCTATGAGTACCAAAGTGTGAGGGAACGTCTCTCCAGTAGTTATAAGTTGATACCTAATCCCAGTATTTATATAGTTAAAATAATATTTAGTCAACAACTATGTCACGATTGTCCCTTTACGCTTTGTAACAAGAGTATATCGCTTTGCTCATCCGCACCTTTTTACTCATAACTTTACCCTATATAATTAACAAAAACAACCTTGATACACATCCTTTTATTGGAATAAAACTCAAATTTTCGGCTTAAGCCTTCATCAGGAGTAAAAAAATTTAAAAACAAAACGATAAACAAAAATGAAAAAAAAAAAAAAATTACCCTATATAAGCAATTGATTGGGACGCGATGTTGAGGGGCCCGCCAATGTAACGGCCTAGGGGTTTCTCCACTACCAACTGTCACAAAACTCTCCAATCTTAGCAAAAATATTAAACATCATAGTTTTCCCCCGGATTACCAAGTTACACAGCACGCTGGAGCGGTTTGGTTAGATTACTCTAGTTACATGATATACGTTTTCGAGATCCATCTACATTTTGATTTGTTACAATCAATAACTACTGTATTTTCATCTCTAACGTCCACCGACTTGTTTTACCTGCTACAATGCTGAGCCCCCACTAATACTTCATTCCCTCTCATACAGATAAAAATGGGCGGTGCATCATTCCGTTGGCCCGATGATAATTTTGTTTAATGTTTCTCCATATATTACCGCGCAAATCTCTCTATTGGTCCAACTGTAGCGCATTTATTCAATTCCTCTTTCACAAAATTGGCAGTTTATTTAAATAATCCTGGGCCTTCGCATGGCTGGCCGGCGCTACGACTGGACACTGGCTCCCAATTTGTACGCTACCTACTTGAAACAGGCCTGATTTGGCCTGATCTGTCAATAATGTTAAAAAAGACTAAGAGATGCCAGGGAGCCTAATTATTACATCACAAATAATAATCGTTCAATACAGTTTTAAACAATCTAACAAACCATTGTTGGAAAACATTGTACTTTTAATCTTCAAACAACCGAATGTGTTTTCACCCCAAATCAAATAACTGTATTTCCAAAATGTTAAATTACATGTAAACCGTGTAAACCATGTTTTGGACTCATCAGTGAGATTGTTGTGCTTACACCAAAGCACACGAACACAGTATATAACATGTTATGGAGTCACCCCCGAGCCTTTCCCTGATACTATCACTGGTTGTCTCGGCACTGACAACCGTAAATTCTCGTTAAAAGGTTGGTCCGAATTTAACCCTTCCACGGGCCCGTGATGGTGTGTATATTTGACCGGCAAACGATCGCTTCCTGCGTGTCGCCATGCTGCCCCCTCACCCCCCCCCTTGAAGGGCAGGACCCTCCTTATTATTGCGTATCCTGCCAGTGGGGCGACCATCTGCCCGGCCCCGCACGGTCGCTAGTCGCTACACCGATACACCGGTCACTTTCGGTTTCGCCGCCCTGCTTCCGGAGGTTCTGGCGCTCCATTTTTCCACAACGGTTACACTACTTTTGTTATCAAGAACAATATTACGAATGTTTTATTTTATGAATGTTTATTCTTGAATTAAGTTTCAAGAAATACATTTTATTAATAATGTTAACTTGATATTCGCAAGGAAATGCTTCATTATGTTTTTTCCAGTCGTCAACAGCTATGGCACCTTGCATGCTTTACTTTCTGTTGATGCACAGTGTTATGATTTGTGTTTTTGTTATTTTACTGCATTACAACCCCAAGGCAAAATTGAAACAAAATTAATGTTTATTGTTTTACGACTTAACGATTTGTCGTGGTTTAGTTATATATTTTCATTTGCTTATTCTTCAACAGAATCTGGTAATCCGTTTTAAAGAAACCTTTAAAACATAGAAAATAGTTACTAACAAATTTAAAACAAATGCAAATTAATTAATTCCAAAAACGCTGAACAAAGTAGCGAGGCCCAAGGAAAGTCGTCATACTGCGCATTTAATAAAATATGCAAAATTAAACAAACCTCGAGGGCAAACGCACATGGAGACAGACAGTTGAAGCAGAAACAGAAAACTTAATTACAGTCTGGGGAAAACGCAGCGTCGGAACTGACTGTCGGCGGAAAAGGCAAAAAGTGCGAGTCGCCTTTGGGGGGGGGGGGCAACTTTCAAAAAGTCCGTCAGCTGCTGGCATTCAGGAATTTTAATCAGGACAAGTTGACGTAAAGATAAGGGCGCATCTCCACCCAACTTGACATTTTTGCATTTTGTGTCTTCTTCACAACTGACTCACAGATTACTTTGTCTCCCGACTTTGAAAGGTTTAAGGGGAGGGGGAGGGGGAGGGTTGACGTGCTATAAAGCTTTTAATTAAAATTCTTACTGAATATTGGACCATGGAAGAATTCTGACATAGGCAGTAAAGCTCAGACCGCATTTCGTAATACTGTATCTTAATGCTTGTAAAATAAGATAAACCCCTTTAAACAAGAATATAGAGTATACGATCGCCGACTGACGTGACTTTGTTACGATATAACGCATTAAGAGTCCGTTGATTTGTTTGAACTATTAATTTTAAAATCACAATAAATACCTCAACTATCGTACTGTACAACACCTATTACTAGACAGCACTTTTAAACGGTAATTTTTTGTGGTTGATTACCTTTCTGTCTACGAGTTGAACATTATTATTACACGCTCTTTATCAGAGTATTGTCAACTGCTTCCCAACGCCTAATTATGAGTTTACCCTTGTTGCGTATTCCTTATAAAATTATCCATTTACCAATGCAAATCTGCTTGGTATGCTGTATTCGAAATGGTAAATCACTATTTTGCGAACTAGTTCCACAAGATCGCCGGCGCGGCGCTCCGCTGCGAGGAGGCTCTACTTCACCGCTAAAGGCCCGTCTTGGAATGTGAGGCCATAAATTTTACTGGTTTTTGGGGCAGAGGGACCCGGCAGGTATTGTGGCGCTCTGGGGGGCGGCCGAAACGGTTCTACAGCTGTTGTAAATGAAATTTTGGATCTTCGTAACTACAGTACTCACAAACTCACTTTAGTAACGTCTTCCAGCCATCTGCAAAATCGCGTTTAAACGGAATACGGCATTCTTAAATTTGTTATAGGCCTACTAACCTTTTGTTTTCAAATTATTTATTTTTTCCTCTTGGCAATTCATACCGTATAATTATGCAGCCTTGTCATATTTTGCAACCTTTAGCAAACCTTTTACAAAGTGCATTCTAGTTAAGAAATAGACGGTGAGATTTTTCTGTTTTTTACTTGGCTATTTCAATAAAACAACTAACAATTAACAACCAATTCTGTAATGTTGGTCAGTTAAAAAAATGATTTCAATATTAATACAGAATTTTTGGATAGAGCAAGGACTATCTGTCTCAAAATCCACGGTTATAATAAGCTGGAACGTATATTATAATTTGTACCTTTAGCAAACCTTTTACAAAGTGCATTCTAGTTAAGAAATAGACGGTGAGATTTTTCTGTTTTTTACTTGGCTATTTCAATAAAACAACTAACAATTAACAACCAATTCTGTAATGTTGGCCAGTTTAACAAAATTGATTTTAATATTAATACAGAATTGTTGGATAGAGCAAGGACTAGCTGTTCCAGCTGTTCCAAAATCCACGGTTATAATAAGCTAAATAAGAAATATTCCCTCATTTCTAACAATGAGGGAATAACAATTGTAATTCAACATGTATAAACATTATACATCAATATGTGATCATACAAATGAACTATATATTGTACATAATACAGGGTTATCTTAAACCTACATACACAAACATTTAAAAACCTTATAGTATGGTAGTTAGCTTAGACTAACCGCAAAACATATTCTTCAAAGTATATTTTTGTGTAGCCTAAAGAAATTAGCAAATAGAAAGAGTAGTGTCAACATAAGCTGTCTCATTGCAGGTTTACTGTAACATAAAGTGCTTGGACGTTTCAAATCCCACGCCCTTGTACTCAACCGACGTATGCAATAAACCGAAGTTAGTTTCTGAAGTTAACAATAACGTGAATTGCTCTTCTCATTCGAGGGGCTGCCACGCTGCGAGTGGAGTTGGTGGTGAAGAAATGGACAGTTAAATGTGACAACATCGAGTAATAAAAGCCTGTTCCGCACTTTTATTGCGATTTAATGGCGTCATCCGCGTCTAGTCTCACTCCAGTTTATTTATCCGCACTAGATTCCTAAATAAAATTTCAATTTGGAGTGTTTCAGCTTATTGTGTTACGTTATATTGCTTTGTCTAGGTGGGTGCTAAGCAATAAAAAAGCGCAATTGTTTCTGTTTTTGTTTAAGTTTCCCAAAGTTACATTCATGCACCTCTCTAAGATAATTTGGCTTATTTGTTGTAGTTACAGTATTAAATAACATAGAAGTTGTATTAATACTGTATATTACAGTTATTAATACTGTTTATAGTTATTATAAAACACTCAATCGTCTTTTTTAATTATTAATAAGGTGACAAATGGAAACGTATTGATCTAAATGTATTATACTTGACGTTTCGTTTAATCTCTTGACAATTTCAATTATAACAACTTTGTTAGTTTATACATAAATGTACAAGGCGAGAAAAATATACCATTCTCAAAGTAATAAACGGTATCAGGAAACTGCCAATTCCTAATTGAAATTCCCTTTTAGCCCAACTGAATAAATTACTTTTTATTTACTAAATATAGAATACAAAGCACGGTCGAATGTACAGAAAATCTTGTAATCATGTTTTTTTTCAAAAACATCCACCCAAACCCCTGTTTTGGAGGCACTACAGAATCCATTGCTACACACGTGGTTTTAAGAGGGGAAGTGCCCCCTATTCCCCCCCAGGGATATTAAGGGACAACATATATCGAATTTCCTCTGTTGGTCAATGCTAACTTGACAAGTATATCAATTTTTAATTAAATAGATCAGTAAATAAGAGAGAAATAGTAATTTGTGTATTCCCCATAAGAATAACATTGGACAACGTACTGCGTTTACCGCAAAATGAAAATTTCAATATTCTCCACAACCAGCAATCGTAGAACAGTAATTCAAAATACTAAATTATTTAGTTTTTTAGATCTTTTTCATGGTGAATAGTAATATTTTTATATTTATTTTTTTATGATAAATTAAAAAACTGAATTTTTGATGTTTAAACCCGATTTTTTTAATAAATGCAGGTGGTGTCATTTCGTTGGAAAACTAAAGTTATACAAACGAATAAAGTTTAATCAAAATCGTTAGAGCCGTTTTTGAGAAATTTTGATTTTTCATGTTTTTTGGCGGTTTTTGGAGGATAATTACCCTTAAAAAATATACCCTTTCTCCATATACTATGTATAGGGGGAGAAATTAAAAATTAATACTCGGGTCCGGCGGTACGTGGGAAGATTAATATTTTAAAGAAAACTTCCGAACAATAATAAAACTGCAATTCCAAGCAAAAGCTTAGTGTTTTATTCCCAGAGTGAAGGGGCGGCAGAGCTTTATTGGGTTGAACGTTGTTGGTGTACTAAGTATTTGTTCCCAGAACGTTTTGCAATTACAATAAAACACTCTTTACTTGTACGTGCTAAACGTATTGCAGTATTGTTTTTTTAACGAATTTTATTTTACTAAACCGAAAGTAGTAAACTAGAGAGTTTGTAAATTCAAGTAAATAGATTCGCAGTAAAAACAAATTGTTCTTTAAAAAGGATATGAACCTTTCATAGTCAATTTAAAAATATACTTAAAATAATTAATTTTAATACGACGTTAAAATTAAGGCAAGGAATACAATAAAATATCCTATTTCACTTAACTCTATTATACACTATATAATAATCAATTCTGAACGATTTTCTTTTAACTAAATTAAAAACCTAGCAAATACGTTTGATTGTATACATTTACAAAAGCAAAAATTTTATTCAGGCAAAAAACCAATGTTTTGCCTGAAAACTAAAACCCTTTACAAAAGAAAAGTTACACTATCACTTACGTCTTAAAAATGTTACTCTAGACATGTTTCTTAAATAAACGAACTTATAAAACTTACTCTAGAATAGGTCGTCGAAAAACTGTGGGAAGTTTGGCGTGGTGACCAGAACTGGTAGAACTGAAGGGCAGAAGGGCGCGATGGCGTTCATCGTCACAAACTGAGGAGTCTCCGGCTCCGGGCTCTCTTTAATACTTGCAAAACAATTAGTCTGCTGATAACCCTTCTTATCAGCGGGTTAACGAGCGTAACCCGGCCATCACGTGGTATGAGCTATGGATTTAGATTTAGAAACGACCGATCTTAACGATTATTGCGGTGATGTCACCAATTGTTGTCCCCCCTACATTGTTGCGTCTACTCCGTTGTGAACTACCGAATAAATAATTATCAGTTCTAATAGGAAAATTTAATTTTGTAATGTAAATTGCGCCGAATCAACAAACAACATAATGTATTTCTAGCTTAAATTTTACCGTTGTTTATTTTACATAATTTGTTTGGAAATAACTAAAGAACAATTTATAAGAAATATTTCTTCTACTATATTTTATTGTTCTTAGCCAAGGAATTAATTCAAAATATGTTTTCTCAGAGTGTATACAAATATGAAAAATGCGTTCGTAAAAACCCCTTACATGATCGATTTCTACTTGAAAGCTGCAAAAAGTACAAACAAATGGTTGTTTTTATATTGCAATTGTTATAGTTCAAAAATGTATTTGTTTTATTAGATACAGGAAGACATAAACTACTTAGTAAGACTTGATTGGCTCATATTATTTTGTATCAATTTACGACTTGCATATTTTAGTAATGTGTAAACAATAAATGTTAAATTAAAATAGTCTTTATAATAATCCCTCCGGATAAGCTACAAAGGGTAAACGGTTTCTCATATTGGGTTTGCAAGGGAAACTAAATACAGCGGGTGGTTCCATCGACTTGTTATTTTATTACATTATCGAATCTTGTCTTGATATATAGCAATACACATGCAATAACCATCCATACACGTAGGCTAGAAGTAGGCTTTAGGTATTTTGTAAAAACTAGAAACAAATTAGTTAAACCGGGTATAACTTACTTATATTGTAAAGGGGTAAGTGTGTTAAGACGGCTTAAAATGTAGGATGCTCTTAGAGCAGGAAAACTATATTTGCCCTCTATAACAACTTTGTCGTGTCTTATCCTATTGTAATGGAGCTAAGGGTTAAAGTAGCTTACATAAGTTAGTTTGAGTACTAAAAGCTAAGTCTGTTCTAACCTTATTTCAAGGATGCATTAAAAATATTTGTTCACTATCATTAACTATGTCAGTAAGTTATAAAAATTTAATCAACAATGGAAATTGCAAGGATGAACCTGGGCAGATAACTTTGATGCTCGGCTTTACAACTTTTTATATAATAATGACAAACTTGTGCTAATTTACTGAAAACAGGATCTAACAAGTTTATAATTATAAATGTTTTAAATGTAAATTTCCGAATACAGGTCTCCCCAGAAAAGATTTAATGTATTTTTTAGCATATGGCTGCTATACAACATAAATAAACAAATGCAGTTGTGGCACATTTTAAAAACTGTATAGAGCTTATGATGAAATAAACTCCGACAGTGGGAGGTTTTAAGAAATTGTTAAATACAGAATATGTTTTTAGAATGTTATATACAAACTAATTGAGTTTTATATTTCCAATACACTATCCTTTTTTCCAAGGACTCATGATTTATATTTTTTAGCTTTGTTCCGTGATTTATTTATTATGTCTTAATCTATATTTAATTTGTGCTGACGATTTACATTTGTACTGAAATATGTTGGTTACAACAATTGCATAATTATGCTTCAATATGCGTAGCTTTTTCAGCGAATTTCCCCTATAGGGAAGAAGCTATTACCGTAGCCGCCATGGTAAGACCTAGGCCCGGGACCATGATAACTTTTCGTTTTGAGGTGTGTGTGTGTGTGTGTGTGTGTGTGTGTGTGTGTGTGTGTGTGTGTGTGTGTGTGTGTGTGTGTGTGTGTGTGTGTGTGTGTGTGTCTGTGTGTGTGTGTGTGTGTGTGTGTGTGTGTGTGTGTGTGTGTGTGTGTGTGTGTGAGAGTGCGTGTGTGTGTGTGTGTGTGAGTGCGTGCGTGCGTGTCTGTGTGTGTCCGTGAGCACGATAACTCTCGTAAAAATAATCCGATTTTGATGAAATTTTGTATAAACGTGTAAAGCAGCATTTATGACTTTAAGTTCGAAAACCAGACAGATCGACCTATCCAAGGGGTATTTTGGGGGTGTTTTGTACCCCAAAAATGGTTTTTTTTGAGTTTTTATATATAATTTTTGAAAAAGTCAAATTTTAGTTTTTTTTCATTTGAATCAGCTTAAAAAGACGCACAATTTGGTGTTTTGATCATTGTTCTTCGTCAAATGGTTACAGAGATATTGAAAGTGATAAACACAGTACGTTGTCCAATGCTATTCTTATGGAGAATAAGAAAAATTGTATATCTCGCTTATTTATCAACTTATCATGATGAAACTTGGTATATTGCTTCCTATCGTTATATTTACACTAAAAAACATTCGTTGGCCGATAGTTCCCGTAGCAGCAAACGTGGACCATGGATATTTGCTCAAAAAACAAATTTTTTACCAAAGGCTCCCGTAGCAGCAAACCTGCGTACTCAGCCCCATGTTATTCTTATGGAGAATAAGTAACGTGTTATCTCCCTTAATTATGAACATAAATTAATAAAATTTAGTATGTGGCTTTACCTAGTTGAGTTATATTGATATTTGTATAGACCCCCATTTTTCGTGTTCCTTGCTTCAGCAAACCTGTATACTCAGCCGCCATGTTATTCTTATGGAGAATAATTAAAATGTCATAAATCATTTATTTATGAATGCATATTGATGAAACTTGGTATGTGGCTATATGTGGTATTAAGATACATATATATGCATTGGAAATTCGCTGGGTACGTAGGTTTGCTGCTACGGGGGTATTATGTTTATATGATATTCTCTCGTTTCCTCCACCAGCTTTCTATGCAATTGTGCATTGGAATTCGTGCTGTCTTTTCTAAGCTAACGCCAGTCTTTGACCGTATTTTCTATAGATTCGTTTCCAGTGATTTTTTTATGTGCTTTCGTCAAATTTTATAACGACCTTCTTTCTTTCCCTTTATGACTTTAGTACAGTTTCATAATATACTATAAGATTTTAATTTTTCGAGATTTCCTACGGTTTTGTATTTAAATCATAGACAAACTCACAATAATATAGTAACAAGTACCATCGTAGTCCACTGTATTAACATTTTAAATAAATTTGATCCCAAGTTAGAGCTGTTCCTTGGAACCCTCATTATTTCTTTAATAAGAAGTCGCAAATCTTTAATCGCTAAACGGTTTAAACTAATCCTACCTTTATTTTTGAAAGTAAAAATACGCACTAGCAAATATTGTACGATATGTTTCCTAAGTTACAACAAAATTTATAATAAAATATGACGTATATTAGTAGTAATCAAACCCTATTTTTAGATAAATGCAGTCTAATTCCAATACAGTATCTGCATTCATCGTGGACTTGCAAACAACACTTTTTATATTTTCATTATAAGAAAACGAAAATAATTATTACAAAATCATATATCTTCGTATAGAAAATTCTACCAGGATTCTTTATGAACATGAATCAAAATTTACTTAAAGTTCAAATCATATATCTTTAGTTTACAAATGTTTTTGTTACGTTTTTAATGTTAATTATATACATTTTTAATACATTTCCATTCCAAATTCATGTTATATTTATTTGGAAGCTGTATTTACCATCGTGAGAATAAATTCGGTTGATTAATTTACTTATATTTTTAGTCAGCGAAACCAATGTGGTGTCATGCAAACAATGCCGAACAACAACGTCAGTCATGTTTTAAAACGTTAGTCACATACATCAATGTTGTTGCTGAGTTGAATACAATTTTATATTTCCTGAGCACATTAGTAAAATATGTTTATTGGTTTACACTGATAGTAAGCGTTATAGTAGATATATTGTATATAACGGCGGCGGTCCTTTGAGGTTAAATAGATCAAAAATAAATCCCTAAAGTAATATTTCTTTATCCTCGATTGCGATGTAATATCGGAAACAATCGAAGCGGATGATTCATCCACTGGGCCACTGGACGAGTTAATCCTCGGTCCGCGATGACAGAGTTGTCAGCGATCATCGTGAAGCGATGAGGCGATGAGGCGATGAAGCGATGAAGCGATCCGTACCGGAGTCGAGCGGGACAGAGCGCCGCGCCGCCGGCGCAGTTTAGAGCGCATGCGCCAAATTCCGGTCGATGGATTCAAGATGGCCCCCATAGATCAGAAGGGTGCCAAACAAAACCCCTGTTTTCACCCAGTTACGCCCGAGTCGCAACGTTGTTTCGAAATAACATGGTGAAAATTAGCTAGCAATATATTTAAATATGATCGTTCCATCATTATGTAATTGAAGCGGTTTTTGTAATTATTAATTAAATTAAATTGAAAGAAAGGCTGAATTCACTGTAACCGTTTCTGTTAATATAAAGTGTTGAACACATAAACAAGTATTTATTTAGGCTATTTACAAAAAAATTTTCTGCTGAAGATTACTTAGATTTTTGGAAAGCTAATTTAGCTGCATATAGTGTTTGTTACTACGTTAATCTAATATACAAATTGTTATCTTAGTTTCAAAAGTACCTTTCCATATAAAATATGTATATAAACATGACTGATGATACTCAGTAGTTATATGCAGATAAAAACACTAGTAGTCCAAAGTGTACAATTCATTTGTGTTGTAATTAATATAATGAAAAATACAATAGCTACCGTACATAATATATTGAAAACGAATAGCGTTTTTAGGTCGAGTTTATGCAGTAATAAATTTTAGCATAATATATTTTGAGAATTTTACCCTGTCTTAGTTAAGTCTAAATAACCTGAGTTAGGCCTAATTAATTAAAGCTTTTCAAAACTTAGGTTTTGATTTTATTAAAATTTTACAAAGAAAATCTCAATTACATATAGTACCTTAATATTTTTTTCAGAAACTAAATTGCGCTATTATAAAATATCCTAAACTGCAACAAAATTGAAAATACCTCATACAAATTCAATAGTATTTAATTAATCAGAAAACAGGAAGTACTATTGTAAATACAAATATTTTAATACTCCAATTTTCCAACCTGTACAAATTATTAGCCTAGAATAAGATACCTTCGTCTGATGTCACACAGATGTTACTGATAACTTGTTAAGTTGTTAACATTTAATTCTATAATTTCATATTTTAATGCAATAGATTTATGCTAAACTTAAACTTCGTTTAACATTACGCAGGCTTTAATTTCAATAGCAAAATAAAATCAAGAAAATCGGTTGAAAACTATGCTATTCTTGTAAAAGTATTAAAATTCCTGAGTAAAGAGAAGAAGCGTTTTATAAAAAAAGTTGTTTCGTGATAAGGGCATGTGAAGCAATGTTCAGCCCACAATGATCTCTGTTAATTCTCACGATAGGGGTAGGAAATAGGCTCATTTGTAGTCTATAAATAGTTTCCTGTTAATGGGCAACACTGCTACTGAATGATCATTATCAGATTCTATTACGCAACACCAATAAAATGGAAGTTTTATGGGTGTTCCGATTAAAGGAATAACTAGATATCGTTTGTAAATATCAGTCTATGTGAAATTGTCTTATTTGTTTATTTATTGTTTGGAATTTTATTTGGATGGTTACTTTATAAATAGTTGGCAAGGGTTTATTAGTTTGAAATTAAATTATACTCCTCCATTGTTAGACAGTTCAGGGTTCCTCTCACTCTTTTTCGCTTGTTTACGCGTTGCATAGATAAATGAGTCACCGTAGATAAACCAGGAGCATTAGAACGGCCAAAACCCTTGCTTGATAACTCGTTTAATCTAAGTTGATCACTAAAAAGGTAGATTTCAACAACCTTTTTCCGAAATCTTTGTCAATATTAAATAAATACAGGCGTTCCCTAACAGTAAAATAAACATTCTGTTACCATACATACAGAACGGAATAACTCATTAATACGAAATATATCTTTAAATAACGTAATAACGTTAAGGTTCTAAAATGACATCATCACTGCTCCACTGTATTGCTAGCAAACTGAGAAAGCTTGACAAGCATTATTCATCACATTTAAAATTTGCCTTACACTTTTACCTTCCATGTGTATTCTCAACAGAATGAATTTAATAAAATCATCGGTTGGCAACAAATTAGCGTTAGGAAAGTTTTCTCAGGAAGAAAATGATATGCTTCAGTTGAAAATATTTCTAAATTGTGTAATAGCGGTGAAAATAACTAATAGGAGGATATTTATTGAGAAAAATTAATAGCATATTTTTATCCATGGATCGAGGGAAGAGTCTGATTGGGTATAATTAAAATAAAGACAAATGCTATTTCATTATAGTTGATTTCACAACTTGCAACTGACATTTCTTTGCCTTCCTGTTCGATCTTTTATACCGGATTCAACGGCAGAGAAATTAAATATAACATAATAAAATAAACATTCACCTTTTATATTGTCGCCAGTTAGTCAAATTTCCATATAACGTTATAGATTTTGAGATTATCTGTTCCTTTTTGAAATTTACTAACTGGCGGAACAATAAAAGGTAAATAATTATTTCATGACCTAATATATTATCTCAGTCAGGAAGTTACACGATAATAAGGAAGGAAAATTAACACGAGTCCCAAACCTATCGACACAGGTCTAGGGGACATCGCAGGATTAGTAAGTAACTTAACTTTAACAGTTATAATATATTAATACTAGAACGGGTAGATAGAATTTCTAGGATATAGAAGAATTCGGTTCAATATACAAATCGGTTTGATTTTTCCGCTTGAATTCAAAATCTGTCTAAACTGTAATTTGATTTGTCAACTAAATTCAGAAGGATCCATAAACGGATTCGAAAAGACAGAAGGCGAGTACCCGAGTTGCCCGCTGAGGCTGGAGGCGCTAGGTGCGCGTTCAGCGTTGCCATGACTATAGCAGTTTTCAGTTGGTGAGGTGCCAACGCCAAACGCAGCGGAATCGATGTTCTTAGGTCGTTCTACGGCCTTGAACGTCCGACCGTCTGTCTATAAGTCCCCATAGGCCGTTGACCGGCCCAACGTATCCTGCTTACAAAAATTCCAATATTCTAATTTCAAGGACTTTTCAATTATCTTTGGTATTAAAATAATACACTTCAAGTACACATGGTTAATATTAAAAAGTGCACTTAAATTGAAATATGTATCTAATACCTGTAAGATTATTCATGGAAATTATTTTACTTCGAACTCGGAACATACCTCAAAATGTTTATATTGTGAATGAAACGATATAAGTAAAGTCTATGTATTATTAAATAAAACATTAAGCCAATGTTTTCAGTAAGCCTAATCTTTATTATGCAATGCACAGAACACAATAAATCTAATTACAACCTCGATGCACAAATCATATCATACTGTAATGAATTGCATGTAAATAGTTGACCAAAAGTATCGGTTAAACTGTGAGTGATTTCGTCATGACCCTGTACATGTTAAAAAAACAATGGGGTAGGCCAGCAATGCTTTAATATTGAAAGAAAAATTATTAGGGATGTATTGTTGTAAAGGTTGTTTTGTCATATAGACCCTTTTACATTCGTTATGTAATCAATACAAGGAATTTTCTAACTTTAATTGTTTATAAAAACTGATCCACTGTCCATCTGTTAATTTTTCCAACCTTAATTTTACAACAAGGTCCCTTAAGTGATAATAAACCAGTTTTATATGATGAGTTCAACAGCATTAAGTGCCAAGTGATAGTAAACTTTATATCCCATAGCTTACCTCAAAGCTCATCGAATCATTAATTTCCAACAATGAGTATTTTTTAACTTCTAAGCATGTTAACATTGGAACAATTGTTATTTGCAGTACCAAAATTTGTGATTACCAATGTGATCTATTCTAATGTTTTTAAAAATATCACCATATCACTATCTTTTGAACACATTCTTCTTGTTAACATAAAACCACCCAGACTAATTTGTGTGAAACAATTTAACCCGTATCTTTAAACTAATATAATCTTCAAGGCATGATTCTGTCAAATTAGGAATAACTTGTATAAGGCAAAAGTTAAAATAGCACTTTTGCGTTGAGAGAGTAATCAAAACATAACAATTAAATCCAACTATTGGAGTGTGCACTAAAATTAAATCACAACTTTTTTTAAAACTTGAGATATTTACAGTAATTGAACTTTTTATCATACAAACCTCCCTCCAATGAATTCTCTGTCAGGTATCCAGTCAGAGAACCTGAATAACCGGAATAATGAATAGTTAATTAATCCTCTATGCTTACCTCTATGCTTAGAATTGATATTGTAATTCAAAGAAAATAAGTCGAATCCACTTATATATCTTTAAAATATATTAAGATAAAGACTGAGAATACATCTACGTAGAACAACTTTGTTTTTTCTTTTCTTCACTACCATTTTTGTTCTTTTAACAGCTTTCCACAACCCGTTAAGGTTTCTCGGAAAGTATTGTTTAATTAATCTGTATCAGAATACTGCCTTCCATTTCAGTTCTATTCTAATTGCTAATTTTTGCCGTGACTAGTCATGTACTTAAAGTTGAGTTTTACTATTCGCCTTTTTTCACATGCGCAAAAGGGGATTTTTCGCTGTTGCAGAATGTGTGTTGTTGTATAGTACGTTGCTGTAGCGGTACATTAAATTGCTAGGAGAAATCGAGCAATCGGGGAAGTGCCAAAGTAATCGTGTGGGTAGCCTAACAGACAAAGAGATGTTACAGCAAATATCGCTTAGAAAAGCATGCACACGAATACTTACACTTAAAAGTTCAAGTTCAAATACCTTCCCTTAAAAGTTCGAGTGTGTTAAAGGACAGAACTCAGTTTAATTTGTATGTCAACAGTTAATAAACAATGGTTTATGTTAGTTTACAAAACAATGATCTAGAATACTGCGATTGGTTTTTGCAAAATCAGCATACCAGCAACCAGCATAAGGTTCAGTCTACTCTGTAACGTAATTAAGAACGTAATAAAGTCTTAGACAGTGTAAAGCGTAACTTTAGTATTTATATTGGGGGGGAGCAGTATATGTTACAATAATATATCCACTTCAAATTACTGGAGGGGAAACTGCCCCCTTGAATCCCCTAATTTAAACCAGTGTAGGGCAGGATAACATTTGAAAATTATGTTTGAAATGCAACCAACGTATTAGGAATATTCATTAATTTCATGGATAATGTAGTAGGTAAATTAGAGTATTACAGAATGTTATGTTTACAATTAGTTCATTCGAGGAGAAAAACAATCAAGGGATTCAATTTGAACAAAATAATAAAACCATTTATTGTTTAATGATGCATTTTACTCCTCTTTTTCATAAATTAGTTTTTTTCATTATCAGCAAATAATAGGCCTATTCAAGACTTTTTTCGCGATTGTTTTATTTACTTTCATCATACTCAGTTGTCAAACATCCCTGGTTCAACTAAATAACAAATTGACCTACATATTTCAAAGGATAACAAGCTTATAGAAAAGTAATGGAAATAAAATGTGCCAAATATTTATTACATCTTAGTTCAGATTGAAATCAATAATAAAAACGACGCTTCGGTCGAGAATGGGCGAGTTCGTTTTGAGGTTATGTTGACTGGGCTGGGTGCTGGGTGGCGTGGCCACATCTGAGTCTCAGTGGACATGAAGATAAGAGAGGAAGTGCGATAAGCGAAACTAAAGATAAGATATCGACTCACTGATTGAGAAGTGTCGTTCGTAGTTGGTAGCATGCAGCGTCGTCGAGCCATGCAGCACTAAACAGCAAGCACTCACTACGGCAACGCGGCCGAGGCGGGCCGACCCCCCGTCCCAGACATTATCATAAATTATGACCCCGGCCTCTATTGCCCGGGCAGCCGACGCGCTGACCTGCCGGCGGAACAATAATCTAACGGCCCCTCATCGGGCATAGATGCAGTATTCTACTCGACTTCCGAGTGTTACGGTCTGCGGTGGAGGAGTCAGGACAGAGACTTTTGGTTTACGAAATTTATTGTCAGGTTCAAATAATTCTGTGGTCTAACCTACGAAAAAATCTCACTTTACTCAAAGCCTGTGGTTGAAATCGTTAGACCCATTTTTATAGTAATTTGGAAGTCAAAGCTTTATTTTCACGTCAATTAAGTTTTTTAAGTAATTTTAAAGTATGTGTTATTTTTTAATCGAATCGTCGTAATCATATGAATGAGATAAAATTTGATCTGATTAAAACCTCCTGTTCTAAATAAAGGTACCTTTGAAACCTTACAAATAATTCCCAAATTTGTGTGCCCGTCCGTAAGTCCTCTAGGAAATTAAAACGATAGCTTAGTCATCATAAAAGCTTACTATTGTAATTATAGATTTACTGAAGTAAGCTTGTTTTTGCAGCTATGCATGGTTTAACTACTGGCTACATGGTTTTTAAGGCAAAAAATTAATGGTAAAATACCAAGAAAATCAAAATATAAAAATTTGGTTACTTTATAAGATTTTCATCCCATAATTAAACTATTATTATTGTATTAAGTGAAAGGAATTATCAAAACACCACAGTATTATTGCAACGTTATTTTACTTAACTATTTCACTTTTAGATTGATAATTCTGCCTTTGCATATTGTGACAGAATATAGAGTATTTATATTTTTTAACTTTAAACAATTTTTTACCACATTAAAAATAAGTAGTTGTGCTTGTGTTCCTGAATGGAGTATAGACTGGACACTGTACTCAATTTATAGCAACATTTATGATACCCCTAAAAGATATACTTAACTGGATTTCATTATTTTATAATTATCAATAATGTTGATAATACAGGGGGGGTGTTGATACAGGGTTTGCAAACGAATGATGCAAAACTGAACATGTAGAATTTCTGTATTAACTAAATACATTGGTTTGCATTAACTAAAAATGCTGATTATTGCAATAATATAAAGGGTAAATAAATCTATCGTTTTTCGATAAGGTTCTGTATTTCTTTGTTGCTTGGTTTTTGGTATATTTTACGAGTTTATTGAATGGCTACGACAAAGCAAAGAAACATGTATATTGGTCGTTCTGGGAACCAAGATAGGCCTCTGTTTCTCTCCCCCATCACGATCGCCGGACTTAAACATTTAGAGTTTTTTGATGTTGTGCATCAAGAATTCAGGTTATGCTAAAAACCGTGACTTAAGACAGTGTATAGCCGGTGCAATCCATAACAAAACGCACCAATCACATGTTGCAGGTGTTTTATCACGTTTCATGTTATGGGCGTGAATCAAGCGAATATGCTAAAGGCGGTCCCACACTATTCGCGAACACGCCCGAACATTCGGCCGAACTCCGAATGTTCGGAGTATTCGCAAGAAGTGTGGGAGCTGCGCGAACTTTGAATACGGGACCGAATGTTCAGTGAACGTTCAGTGAACATTCGGGCGAATGTTCAGCCGAACATTCCGACGAATATTCCGGAGGCTCCCACACTGTTCGCGAACATGCATTATTGCATCACTGCATCATTGATAGTCATCGATATTGTTCTACTGAGACAATACTATAAAACATGCGTATTTATTTCTATGCGTACCGTATATTTGTTGCGCTTTCAAATAAGTATTGAATACCACTTAAGTGGTCATTGGTAATGAATAATCAATAATTAAATGTCAATCTATAGTTGTACTGAGATACTATGCGTATGTCAGTTATAATTATAGCTATAAATAAAAAAATTGTGTAAATTTAAGTTTTGTTTTAAGGCACAGGGGGTTGATATTTATTAGTATACTGTCGACGGATTCTGCAGGATTCAGGGCTTGAGTCACTTCTTCAACTCAGCTGCACTATTTTGTCAGTGTGTTGAGTAAATGGGCTGATTAAAATCATTCAGTTCATACAATCACTTGCGTTTTCGCGACAGCAGATTGACGCCAACCTCAATAATTGACATTTTAATTAATTGTTTATAGAAGATACAAATAAATCCTTTAATAATGAACCCTTAATTATTGTTCCTACATATCCTTTATTTAAATAGTAGTTGATTTTCTTCCACACACCATAATCAGAGCCGGTCTCAGTGGTGAAGGGGGGACAACTACTCAAGGAGAAAAAACATTTGTTTGTGGTCACAACACCCAAACGTATCTTTTTTCAAATTAATATAAGTCTGTCATCTAAGTTGAGTAAATGACAGTGGAATCGATTTAATTTACCTCAAGTATTTAACAAGAGAAGCTTCCAAGAAAATTGCATCGCCGGGGTAAGAATCGCATCGGCGGCGTGGTACAGGTGCACAACCAGTCTGTCATTCCCACGTTGAAATTTCCCCCGAAAGAATAGTTTTTTGAGTTATCTCTTGACTAATATTATTGTTCAGTATATTCCTTATTGTAAGAACTTGTAAAAGCTTGACTGTTAATAAACTTAATATATAAATGTTTATGCCGGATAATAAAATAATATCCAATATGTTTGTTAACCTTTTTTTATAATGAATTATACTATCTTATACATCTATAAAAGAAAGGTGGTGACTGTCTGTCGACTTGTCTGTTCCGTTTCAACGTCCCATCTTAGCAATCCCTTAGGGCTTCGCCCCAGTCACCCTTAAAGTTACAACGTTCCTCTTATGGGCAATGGTTTTAATGAATCAGGTGAGTACTTAAACAGATGTTTACAGAAGGATTTTAATCAGCTCTGCAAAATACTGGTATCAGCTAGTACTTGATATATTTATATTTGATTTTTTACTTATTCGTAAAAAATAGGCTTCTCCTATTTTCGTTGGTTTCTTCTACACGAATAAATTTTACACCTTTTATAATTTATTACAACACGAGAAGACATATTTACTTGATGTTAATTAATTTCCAACAAACGAAAACATTGTTATTAATATGATTATTATGAATTAATCATAAACAAGTCAAATACAAAGCGTTTCCTTGTGCACACAGAAGGCAGAGTGGTCAACAATGGACGATCGCCGCGTCAACGCCCAAACTAGCAGTTATTACAGCTGATTTCCAACAATTGTTTATAATCAGCTGATTAACAAAATCAAACAGGGGTGTGTCTGCTATTGCAGAAAAAAATACGGCTTTAGATGCAACAACAGTGACATTATCAGTACAGTTGTCCATTTTTCCACGACAATGCTCGTTGGACACGACGGACAATGCGCAACAGCTGATTGGAATTTATTTATGTTCGAGGGAATGTTCGCCCGAACATTCCCCCGAATGTTCGGTGGGTGTTCGCGAGAAGTGTGGGAGCTTCATCAGGGCGAACGTTCAGTGAATGTTCGGTAGAATGTTCGGCCGAATGTTCTGGAGAATGTTCGGCCGAATGTTCAGACGTGTTCGCGAGTAGTGTGGGACCGCCTTAATCAGGAAGACAATTGAGCAAAGAAAATTCGCCAGTTAGGTCTACTGAAAATATAAAACGAAAATAAGAATGATTCAAATTGGCGTGTATGTCAAGTGTATTATGTAAACTGTGCATACCATGCAAACACTCGGCCAAAAGTAGTGAACTGACAATTCCTGCTAGGTTTATTAACTTTGAATTGGTATCACAATCCTTTAACTCATTTCATTACAAAATAAATTGCCTCCTTTTTATTGTATTTTTGACGTGATTATTTTGCTCAAACATGATAAAATAAACTACGTCTCACAACACTACAAACACTTCTTTTTAGTGAGACGTAGTTTATTTGATACTGTTGATTGTAACAACACGTATTATGCTACTCAAGAAATTATTTTCTTAAACTCTTTATGCTACTAAATCTCATGTATAACAATATCTTCAATTCATTTACAAACCAAATGATACGAGTATCAAGTCTCTCCCACAAACAGCAGTTATATTTTTGAATCTGACATTCGAGTTGACTTTATAAACCTAAAGAGTACGAGTAAATTATTCATCATTGTTGATGATTCATCTTTTCTCAAGGAAAACTCGTCCGATTAAAAAATTAATTTGTCGAAATCTTTTTTGTAAAGTTATTTTTCACCCCACCTACGAAATTAGTAAGTCATTTTACAAATTACCCTATTTTCACGCTTTATCTACATCATTACAAACTTTTAACTCAACAAGTTCTTAGAACTTGGTAAATAGTTTAAATACTTGTTCATACTTTCACATGATTAATTTGTATTGCTGTCCATCAATTTAGTGCAGTGTAAATTTCTATAATGTTTACGACTGTGACACGAAATAGTTTTGAATATAATAACAGTGGCAGTTTGTATGTTAAATGTTACCACAGCGAATATTACGTAAACAGGAGTTAATACAAATAAAAATAAAACAAAGTACAAATAAATGGTCATGGTGAATATCTCTCATGCTGATGTTGACAAACAATTATTTGTAAATTGGACTGATAATATTGGCATATCTTCTTAGCTGTTAATTGTTATGAATCATTTGTCATCGAACGTTATATAACTTGGGCAACATCGATGCAATTCCAATAGATATTGCGCTATAGTTTTAGGAGAGTTAAACTCAAACTTCTGTAGACAGTATAACATTTAAAAGATGCATCCAAAGTTTTATTTGTTACTTTATACAGGGTGTTTACGAACTCTTTCCGGAAACTTCAAGTCGTGATTCTGAGGTCAATAAATAAAAACGTTATATAAATATAGGTCATGTCTCATCCAGCCTTTACAACTGTATGTGTTTTGAACCACTTGAGTAACAAACTTGAAACTTAGCTCGAGTAATATACTTGTTCAAAGCTAATTATATATTGAATTTGACGTGTTCAGCTTTTCCCACTTCAAGCTGGCGGCCATTTCAAGTTTGTAAAGCTTAATACCTATCTTGAAAACGGTATTTTTTAGTGAATTTCCTATGGAAAGTGAACTATTACCATGACCCGCACGGTGAAAACATAGCCTGGGACCACCATAGATGTTCCTAATGTGAGCCCCTGAACACGTTTTGGGGGGTCGTTCAAAGTTTTCTATTTATATGTGTTTGAACTCTAGCGCTCGCATTTTTTAACCAATTCACTTCACATTTGGTAGGGACGTTCCTTTCTGTAATCAGTAGGACAATTTTGTTGCGCAAAACAATCGGAAAACTCTAAACCCCTTTTTTTGGGGATTAATCTTTCAAATTTCGTATTTTTGGGCCTAAAAATGGTCATAAAAGCCCCGGATGTAACATTAATGCATGTAAAAATATGGAAATTAGTGATTCGAAACTTTTAAGCTCTGTCTCGTCATTCTAGCATAAATATTTACCGAGTTATTAAAAAAATGTGTATCAACCAAACACAGTACGTTGTCTTATGGGGGTTTTACATTAGAAAAACCTGTTATTCATTTGTTGGTGTACTTTTATCATCCCCAGCAACCTCACGCCTACTTTCAAGCCTGACTGTACCTTCTCCTGACCTTATTATGCGCAAAATTGTATTCCCAGCATTGCAGGTAAATGAAACCAGCAGCATCAGAACAGCCAAAAAATCAATGTTTTCAGATTTCCAATAAAAATTGGAATAAATTTATGTTTTACACTGATTTTGAGTTTTAAATGTTTGTTATGTGGAAATTCCATTCCCTCACGTCAGCGTGCTGCGTGGAACTCTTTTTAAATATTCCTATAAAGGGCACAATTTTAAGCAAAGTAGTATTGTAGAACGGTTTGAAATATCACTATTCATAGCTAGGTAATTGTAGTTTTTCGAAAAAAACACATACATGGTAATTTCTGGTGGTTTACGCATACAATCTCCAAGCTCTTACTTCTACATATAAAACGAGTAAATTACTTGGCTATCGCTTTAGTAATAATGTCTATAAACATTTTATTTTCTAATATTTGGTATTTTTATAATAGCTAGATGTGCATTAAAAAACTGTCATTTAAAAAATCAAGTTTAAAAAAATTGAAACGGCTAAAGCTGGAAACACCTAATTCAATACCAAATTAGCCACGAGCAATTTTAATACAGTCCCAAATATATCCTAATATATTATGTATTTATTCAAAAACTCCTTCATACACATATACATATGCAAATGGAGGAAGTCTCATCCTATGTTTAGATAATCCTTATGCTATCCTGTTTTCGTAAAAAATATTTTTTAAGTAAAATGAATTTCAAGATTTAAAAGTCCACCATTTTTAAACGAGTAAGATTATTGCTGTCATTATTTTACTAAGATACCGACTTAACAAGCATAGCATGTCAGCAAAGTTTTATTTTTGTACTCTCAGCGCTTTGGAGTAATACAATTTAAATTAAAAATTACTTACAGATAGATAACTGGAAAACATAGAAGTTTAAAACATTACTTTATATGAACTTAATCCTACTTTGTCATGAATAATTATATATTTAACTGTCGACGGTTTTTTTAACATTCAGTACTATATTCTTTGTCATCCAGTATATCCAATAACATTTAATAATTTCAATTTTGAAATCCCGTTCAACCTTTCATGATAAGTATATTTCTATTCAATTGAAACTTCTATAGTATAGCTACCGTAATGAATTTTCATTTAACATATATAAAGTTTTATATTTGTTGATATTCAAGGAAAAAGACAGTTATGTCTGGGCTTGAATTATCATTCAGTATGTCAAAATAAAATTTCCATTCTGCAATTAGGGTAAAATACCCCCGTCACAGCAAACCTGCGTACTCAGAGAATTTCCAATTAATATATATAATATGTCTTAACAACACATTAAGCCACTTACCAGGATTCAAAAAAAATATATTCCATAAGAATAACAAAAATCCATAAGAATAACATTGGGAATGAGTACGCAGGTTTGCTGCAAACAAGAACACAAAATAATGGTTTTTATGCCAAAATCAATAGAAATCATCTAATTGAAGTTACATACCAAGTTTCATCTATATACATTCATAAATAAGCGATATATAACATTTTAATTATTTTACATAAGAATAACATGTGGGCCGAGTACGTAGGTTTGCTACTACGGGAACCATTGGCGAAATGTTGTTTGTGCAAACAACAACAAACCACAACCAGATGAAGCTATATACCAAGTTTCATCACTTTATGTTCATAAATAAGAGAGATATAAAATTGTTCTTTTTCTCCATACGAATAACATTAGACAACGTACTGTGCTTAGCACTTTCAATATCTCAGTAACCAACTGACACAGAACAATAATCAAAATACCAAATTGTTTGTTTCTTTAAGCTGAATTCAATGGTATAAATTAAAATTTGATTTAAATACAAATTACATGTAAAACCCCTCACAAAAAAAAAACATTTTTGGCGTACAAAACCCCCCCAAAAATCCCCTTCGGACGGTGCGATTCGTCTGGTTTTCGAACTCGTTCAAATAAATGGTATTTTACACATTTGTACCAAATTTCATTAAGATCGGAATTTTTTACGAGAGTTATTGTGCTTACGAACACATATACATAAACATATAATATATATATAATATGTATGTATATATATTATATATATATATATATACATACAATTTGAACGAATGATGTTTTTTGCATCTGGGGACCTCAAAACGAAAAGTTATCATGGTCTCGGGCTGAAGTCTTACCATGCCACCTACGGTAATAGCTTCTTCCCTTTAGGGGAAATTCGTTAAAAGCAACGATATACATACATGCATATCGATATACCACAAATTACTAATAGGACACAGTTTAAAATAATGAAAACCAATCAGGATAAAACATTGATACTGAATATCATTTACTAAACATTTTTCATAACAGCAGCCAATTGAGCCCCATTTAATCCAATTTCAAAGTTATATTTTTACTCTTCATATGTATCGTGCGTAACTTTGACGCATGTTTGTTAATAATTTACAAAATACATTAGCAATGTTCATAATATTAAAACAAATAAAGACAAACACTAAATCACTACCACCATTTTGGACAACTATTTTAGAAAGAAAAGCTGTTACATATAATTTACCATCAATAGGGGTTTATTTGTTTAAGGTAGTCGTGAATTACATGTAATGCATACCAAATAATTATTTTACGCCTAAATAATTGAGATGAGTTAAATTTGGGGAAGCATATAAATCTTTGACAATTATAACTTTTTAAATATAAAACATTAAAAACTGTTTTTATCTAAAATACCCCCGTCGCAGCAAACCTGCATATTCAGCGAATTTCTAATGAATATATAACATAACACATTAACACTTAACAGGATTCATAAGAAATATATTCACAAACAAGCGATATTAAAAATATTAATTATTCTCCATAAGAATAACATTGGGGATGAGTACGCAGGTTTGCTGCAACAAGGAACACAAAATAATGGGTTTTTTGCAAATATCAATAGAACTCATCTAAGTAAAGTCACTTACCAAGTTTCATTCATATACATTTATAAGTAAGCGATATATAACATTTTAATTATTCTCCATAAGAATAACATGGGAACCGATTACCTAGGTTTGCTGCTACGGGAACCATACGTGAAAATTTGGTATTTTGTGCGAACAACGATATACCCACACCAGATGAAGTCATATACCAAATTTTGTCAGTTTATGTTCATAAATAAGCGAGATATAGAATTTTTCTTTTTCTCCATAAGAATAACATTAGACAACGTACTGTGTTTAGCACTTTTAATATCTCAGGGACCAGTTGACGTAGAGCAATGATAAAAATACCAAATTGTTTGTTTTTTAATGCTGAATTAAATGTTAAAAATTAATATTTGATTTCAATAAAAATTACATGTGGAAACCCCAAAAAACCCATTTTTGGGGTACAAAACCCCCCAAAAAACCCCCTTTGGATGATGCGATTCGTCTGGTTTTCGAACTCGTTCAAATAAATGGTGCTTTACACATTTGTACCAAATTTCATTAAGATCGGACCTTTTTTACGAGAGTTATCGTTCTTACGGACACACACATATATATATATATATATATATATATATATATATATAATATATATATATATATATATACATATATAAAAATTTGAACGAATGGTGTTTTTGGCATCTGGGGACCTCAAAATGAAAAGTTATCATGGTCTCGGGCTTAAGTCTTACCATGAGACCTACGGTAATAGCTTCTTCCCTATAGGGGAAATTCGCTAATAAAAACGTCATTTTACATGTAATGCCAAATGTATAATAGGTTCATAGATTCGCTGTTAGAATACGGCATTCTTAGATACAAATTAGATAAATAAAGGCAAATAAACTTAGCAGACTTATAAGCAGTGTGCGGAGCAGGCAGTCTGTTCTGTGGTATCAAAACTAAATTAAATTACTGGAAGAATTAACGTACGACAAAATGCAGATAAAAAACAAGAAAATTGTAATATGCTTAAATAAAATAAAAAATCAAACTATGGTATAACCGGTAACACAAATAAAAATGTACGTATTGTCTGTATACAAATTTTATAATTTGTTAATAGAAATAATTGTTATAAACCTGCCCTCTAACGGGTTCGAGAGATGATGGACTCTGATAGACACCGAAGGATATTACGGTAGTTGAAATTCGATTAATACGCAGGTTTGCTGCGACAGGGGTATTTTTAGCGAATTTCCCCTATGGGGAAGAAACTACTACCGTAGTCAGCATGAGACCGTAGTCAGCATCTAACTTAAAAATATTATTACTGGAGTCCCCTGATGTTAGTGGATTTTAATCATTCAGTTTCTGAGCTAAATTATTGTAATTACCTATTATCTTTCCAATTATTTTCCTTGCAATTATTGTTTTTCTCAGGTTTACTGCTTGCTTGACTTCCAGACTTAGGTGTAAAACCTTGCTACTGTACTTTATTTTATATTTGAATTTTAATATAACAAAGCAAAAACTGTTCACGCAGTAGCAAGGATGCACCTAAAATTCAAGAGGCACTATGCAAGGGGGGCAGTAATAATAAGTCTGCTTGTCATAAGTACCTAATTATCAGGGCTTGTAGGGAAAGTTAAGGCATTTTTACAACCAATCAGTGGTCAGTTTACTTTTAATTCTTGCTTTGTGTAAGAGGGGGAAAAGGAAACTATCCTTTATTTGTTGGGGTGGATGAATACTAGAAGAAAAATAAATTAAGGATATATTGTACAAGTATATAATAAAGGTATATTTAACAAGAAACATTAAACTATGCATAAGTTGGGGGATTTTGAAAGCAAATAAAGGAATTTTCATAACCCATCACTGTAATTTTAATTACTGCTTATGTGGAAGAAGGGTAAAACACAAAAACAATTCTGGATTTTCTGATTGAATTCTAGTAAAATAAAAAAGTCGGATATATTATACAGGTTTAGTGTATTATTTGCAGCCTATTTACTATTAAAATATAGAACAAAAATATGTAATTACAAAACTTTTTCCAAGTAATACTATACAATAAACGGTTACACTGTGTATTACCCTGTGGGTATTTTCACTGTGTTGCCCAGTGTAAATGCAGTACAAATCACAACGAACTCACTTAAAATACCAACCTTTGTGCAGACATTACATGAGATTCTTAAAAATACAGTCATAAGGAGGGCAAATGCAGTAGAAAATAGAGTAAATGCAGTGAATATAGAGGTAAATGCAGTGAGAATAAACGGTAAATACAGTGAATGTAGGGGTAAATGCAGTGAGTAGAAGGGTAAATCCAGAAAATAACAAGAGTAAATGTAAAATGTAAGGTAGGGAATGCACCCTGCAATTAAGAGAGCAACCCCAGGCGAGGCAGGATTTGCCACTAGCTGTTATGGCGCCATGACGTCACTAGTACGCTAGCAGACTTAGTCCTGCTTTTACGTGAGGCGGCATCAATGCTCCAGCATTGAGCCAAGTCCTGACAGCATTGAGTAACCCGCAAACCCTTATTTACGTGAGCCGCTCACGTATGTAAGGACTAAATTGTTCTCAGTGTGGAGATACAAGGGCTGGACCACACGAGCATGGCGATGATTCCAGCATTACTTATAGCTTGGCAAAATTTACGGATGAGCTATTTTATGATATTGCAATTTTGCTCACTGAAGTCACTAGGTGTTTTTACTCCTTAAAATGAGCCATAAATCATCGATTTCGGATAATCCGTTGAGGAGGACGGGCTTTGAAAGTTAACATTGGCCTTATGGGGGAAAATGGCAGAAGCTGAGGACTAGGGCCCCTTGCAAAATTAACTAGGAACAGTTTTGTTGTTGTGTTGTTACTGTTTCTCTAACTGTTTTAAAGTTATCATATTATCAAAGAACCGAAAGACTGCTGCTAAAATAATATGCTATAAGTTTGTAGTGTCATATTACTGTAGTATACATACCAGCTTTTAAAATTACCCACTCAAACATTGTTGATCGTGTTTAAAATCTGGTGTATTTAACGATATAGCTTTACTAACCACTAAGAATATTCCAAGTAACCCCTAAATACCTCATACACTATGATTATTTCGTGAGAAAATCATCGTAGCGTTAAGAACAAAATACAGTATAAATATGGGAACACGAACGATAAAGGTTAACAGACCAAATTTACTGTTACATGTTCGTGTAAATATATAAAGTAAACATCGACCTATTTAAAAATTATTAAATACAATATCTAATGCACCAGATTAAACTAATGTGTAATTATTTAGCTCAAATTCTCGCTTGCGTGCACATATTCTTTCATGCTATTTTTAAAATTGGTATTGTAAAATACTAGTATGTTTATGAGTAATACGAAATGCATCGTGTTCTCGGTCAGATATATTCGTGTTTGACACTGTTGTGGTCCTGGTTTGTTTGTTTTAGTTAATCACGAGCAACATAACACATCATCCGATAAAAGTGGCAGGTCAAATTTTAAGTAAGGCATTGGACAATCAAACGAACGTGACAAAATACCAAACATCATGAAAAAATGCGTTATAGATAGGTAAAGCAGTATTACTATGAACATAAAAAATCAGAAAATGGTATTAACAAAAACTGGAATTGAATTTTCGGGGAATTTTCTCTCACAAAAATTTATTTTGTTTTTTAACTGCAACTTTTTATAAGTCTAGTTTTTGATGTCACAGTTGGACTCAACTTAAATATTTTGAATTACGTCAGTTAGTTGCAAAGAAAATTAGACTGGTGTATTAGGTAAACAGTAGTTGACGTTGTCAAAAGCGACGCTTATAGCGAAAACATTTGATATCTTCTCTATAGGCAAATGTTGTAGTATTAATGTGGAGGGATACATTAAGTTTTAGTAGATAAACCAAAATGGGGTTGAGAGGGAAGTGCGGCAAGGGGGCTTCCCATGATCGTAAATGGGTTTAAAAATTATTGTTGTGTGATCGCCTTATATTATTCAATTATTGCTATCGCCATTGACATCAGATTATGCCAATGATTAGTTTAGTTATGTTGGAAAAGTTTTGCACTCTGAAGAAGAGTAAATGAGAAATAAATGTATTTTGTATAAAGACGTTTTAATACAACTTGATCAGTTATTTGATCTTGCAATCTATTTCTTGCTAAAGCAATACTCTTGTAATGTAACATTTGTTGCTATGTTTACATTTTTACATGTCTGCCCTTTGTTGAAAATATCTATAAACATTTATTTTAAATATGGCAAAGTTAAAAAAAGATTTCACAGAACTATGTCATTGCTAAATCACCAGGTAGAATTGGTAATTCACTGCGCATATTTGGGAGAACGAGAAATTGTTACCTTTTCAGGCCTTTTTTATGTTGTTGATATTTTAAAACAGAGTTCGAAAGTCTAAGACTCGGCCAAGTATTACACAAGTGTTAACTCTTAATAATTTTCCTAACTTTATTCGCTGAAAGGAATTTTCAAACAAATGTATGAAACTCTTACCTTAGTTTAAAAATCTCCTCACTTTTCACCAATCGCCTCCACTCCAACAGATGTAACTGATCTTCACAAATCAAACTATTCCAGAACACTGGGTGGTTCAAAGTCGACTACCCACAGCCCGAACAAGTGGTCATCCCTTAGATCCGGAAACAAGGGTTTCTTTGATTCCGAGGTCAGGGCGGCTCCTCTGTGCAGTGATAAGAAACTGTCCTTAGTGATAAAGACGCCCGTCACCGGTCATGAGTAAACAAGCATCCGGGAACAGTTGCTATAGTGTTTGAGTTATATTGCCAAGATTAATGACGGCTGGGTGGCTCGAAAGTGCCCGTGCACTAACTTTTCACCGATTCTCCCAGTGTTGCACATTGAGTAAACAATCATTGGGGTCATTTAAAGAAAACCCAACAATTAAACGATATTTTAAATCTATTAATAACCTTCCTCTAGGGTGTGTTGCCCAACATGTTGGGAACCAAGCGTTAATATAGAGATAACAATTGTACGTAGGGGTTGTGAAATTGGTTTTGCTCCATTAGTTTACCTGGCCAATTAAAAAAGGAGCAAATTATACCTAGGTCGACAAGAAACCAAATGGAAAGAAAACTAAATAAAAATGCTACATTTAGTTCGAAAAAACATTATCTTTTATTTTATTCATTACACCTTATACGAAGAGAACTGCATAAGTTAAAACTAGAAAATTAATGTTATTTGAAACCTCGGAAACTTAGTATATGGCGTTTTGTACAAAATTATTAAAGCGAAAATGGCTTAATAAGTTTGATTTTAAAAACAATTATTCTTTTGCCCTGAGATTAGATAACAAGTCGAATATAAAACTGAGCACTAGATAATTAGTGCTCGGTTTAAACATATTTCATGTCTATTTCAAGTATGTTTAAATTTAGTTGTGAGCAAGTTTTGTGGAACTAAATCTAAACTAAATTAAAAGTAGAACCAAGCTGATGAACTGATGAAATATTTTGAATGAGGAATAAGCAAATGCTCTTGAGAATAAATATTTAGGGCCGCTTTCTCCAAGTTCAGTTTAACTTAAACTTTAGTTTAAACTTACCTTTATTAGAAATTCCGCTTTCCCAATGTGTTATGTACAGTTTGAACCTGGTTTATGACCTATAGAGAGAACACTGTTTAGTGGTCTTATTCTATGAATTTTAATCTTAAATCCTTTGTAATAAATATTTGTTTTTAGTTTAACTTGAGGGAAAACAAACAAACAAAATCTTATGAATATGTTGTCAACCTGATATTTCATGGATTGAGCTAAACTGCCTGTATCAAGTTTTGGGGAAAACGAATTGGCCTTAATCTCAAGTTCAAAATAACCCCACGTTTAGTTTAAACTTTAGTTAGGGAAAACGGCCCTAAGTAAGATAAATTTAATGGATAAGTTTCAAGATAAATCGAATATTAAAAGCTTTTACTTACGAAACACCAGCAAATTTTAGACTTTTTTTCTTTTGTAGACATTCAGTTTCAGCTCGCTATATTTATTTATTTTAACTGTAGTTTTTTCTGAAGAACTTGAAAAAAAAACACATTCACAAATCTTGTAGAATAACTTTAGGCAGATTAACAGCAATACATCATACTAATGTTTGTCATATTATAACAAGTAGATCGTTATTTTTACCGGAAAACGTAAAATAGAAAATCTTTGGAAGCACTACCTTCCCTCTTTTTTAATCCTCTCAAGTTAACAAGTCTTTTTTCTATGTTGATTTTATGTGATCGTGTTACCTTTACAAACAAACAAAAACAACCAAAAAACACTTAAAATACCAACATAACAACATTCTAACGTGTATTAAGATTGATTGAAATTAGGCTGTAATATTCATTTTACAAAATCATATTTCCTTAATTGTTAATTATTAAGAAAAAGTGGTAAGCCTTTCGGTCTGAGCACCTTTAGGAGGAATGTTTGGGGGTGTAGGAGGAAATTGCTACATATGAAACGCTAATTTAGCATTTTATATCACTGCGGCTGAGGATAATCTTATATGGTTTTTCGGAAGCAAAGTCAGAATTTGCCATTCTCAAATTAAATGTATATTTTTAAAAAGCTTTAATGACCCATTTATAAAAATAGTTTTGTCACTTTTGTCACCTAGATAAATGATCATATTACCTATAAAATCAGGGCTTCTTGCAGACCGTTAGTCCTGGATAAATATTGGAATGTGAAAAAAATGAAAACTGGCTAACCTATACGTCATAAAATAAAGAGTGCTTGTATGAAAATAATTAATTTTTACGTGTACATATTAAGTTTTTTTGTCGAATTTAGACACTACGTTTGTTGCCTATTTTGCAGATTAGTTTGGTTTTAAGAAGAATTCCGTTAATGTTATTGTCTGAAGAAATCAAATTGATTCTGAGTTTAATATTTTGTGCGCAATGGAATGATTAGTTGTATGTTCCTAAACAAAGGGTTTATCAAATTACAGTCTCAACCGCTGGACCTTTTTAGGAATTCAAATGTAAGATATTTGAGACACTAATGAAATTAAATGTTTACCTCATCTGCCTCTAATCTAACGTTGGTAATCCCTAACATCGCTGATTTATATAACTTTTACTTTTTTTGTAGTATTCTCATCTGTATTTTATGATTTTGGTTATGAAAAGTAATCTCCTTTTAATTAGTAGTTTTAGTCAGATCAAAGGTTTTACAACTTATTAATCCGACACAACCTGAGGCACATCCTGATGTATGATCTGCCAGCTCACCGCTTGACACAATATGAAAAGAAGCCCTCGTAAATTGGACGCAAACTCCATAACCACATACCCTGGAGCTTAGATGAAGAATGAAAAGGAGCTGAAACCTGCACTTCACAGATGGCTAGTCGATCGTCCATTCTACTCCGTGGAAGAATTCTTCCAAAGAACATTTCAGCAGTAACTTGTAATGAATTATTTCCCCTACTATGTTTTTACATATTTCCCCTTGATTTTCTTGCATTAGAACTTGAATGTGTAACCCCCTAGTATTTTGTAACTTTATTAATACTTCAATTTCTTGACGCTGTAACTATTCTTAAGGAATATGTGAATAAAGAGTTTTTTCTATTGTCTATTGCCTATTGCCAAATCACACAAAAATGAAGATTGTCGCGTTTAAATTTGGTAGTTGTTTAGTGATAAGCACCTTCTCACAAATAAAGTCCATCAGAAATAAGTTGTTATTATTATAGGGGGTAGCTGCTCAAGCGCACAGGTAAGCAAAGGAGGATGGTATGTGTCTTCACCTAGAGAGCTATAAAACCCAAGGTTTAGTTTGACATTAACAACTAAAATATTCACTTATTTCGATGCTGTGTTAGTAAAATAGTTTTTACGCAATTTTAGTGCAAACCAATGTGGATGTGGGGTAAAAAGAATATTCTTATTCGACAAACTATTATAAATCCGAAGATAAAGTTTTAAAAGTACCCCTTTGTAAACACATACGAAGAATGAGAGTTAAACTTAAATATAATTTCGATAGAAAAGACGATACTGGAGGCTCGAATGGAAGTATAATCCGAGTGTAAACATTTATCGAAAACACAAGAGTCGCTTAGTAAGACGTTGCTTTGTACACAGTTGAACATTCGTTTAGGATAAAAACATAACCTAATTTGAAAGGTTTTGTGCAATAAATGATATTTCCTAATGGTTTTCATTCATTATCAATTATTGCAGTATATAGTGGCTGGATATGTCAATAATTTATCTGCGTTATTTAAAACTTAATGATTATAGGCAATAACAATACGCTATGAAAAGAACACTTTTATTTACAAAATGCAAGGTTACTAAAAATGGTTACATAATTTATAACTGCTGTTCACTAGCTGATTGCCATATTATTCCATGCTTTAATGTTGTATTTTTTAATGTATTAGGTACAGGATATTTTGAATTTTTAGATTCGTCATGCAACCGATACAGAATCAAATTATTAATGTTATGAATGAATGAAGGGAGAACATGTTAATTCACGGTGTTTTAACCCAGTTGGGCTCCGCCTCTCCTCTGTTTTCCCATTTCTACATAATGTTTTCACCGGTTTGGGTTTAAGGTTATCTAACTCCTGCCGCTGTGAGCAACTTCGGAACTATCCAAACTAACAGTTAAACAACTCGCTAATTTATGACGTTTAACTGAACAACTAATCATCCTTTACACGTGCCCGTTCTAACGTATATGTCATTTCATCTCTGAAATAAGCACTATGAATATACTACTAGGTTTATTAATTTAAATTTATATAAATTTGGTTGCTCAGTGATAATTCTATAAGGTCCTTAAAGAGTTATTTTATATGCACAATGCTATAAAAACAACTTTCACTTAGGTTTAATTTGAGTAAATGCATAAAATAAATACTAACATTTATTTTTCCATTTTAGCGAATTTCCCCTATAGGGAAGAAGCTATTACCGTAGTCGGCATGGTAAGACCTAGGCCCGGGACCATGATAACTTTTCGTTTTCAGGTCCCCAGACCCCAAAAACACCATTCGTTCGAAACTGTATATATATATACTGTATATATATGTGTGTGTGTGTGTGTGTGTGTGTGTGTGTGTCCGTGAGCACGATAACTCTCGTAAAAATTATCCGATTTTGATGACATTTGGTATAAACGTGTAAAGCAACATTTATGACTTTAAGTTCGAAAACCAGCCAGATCTCTCTATCCGAAGGGGTATTTTGGGGGGGTTGTGTACTCCAAAAATGGGTTTTTCGAATTCTTTACATATCATTTTGGAAATATTCAAATTTTAGTTTTTCCCATTGGATTCAGCTTAAAAAAACACACAATTTGGTATTTTGATCATTTCTCTACGTCAATTGGTTACCGAGATATTGAAAGTGCTAAACACAGTACGTTGTCTAATGTTATTCTTATGGAGGAAAATAAAAATTTTATATCTCGCTTATTTATGAACGTATACTGACGAAACTTGGTATACGACTTCATCTGGTTGTGGACCATTGATATTTGCTCAAAAAAACAATTTTTTACCAATGGCTCCCCTAGCAGCAAACCTGCGTACTCAGCCCCATGTTATTCTTATGGAGAATAAGTAATGTGTTATCTCCCTTCATTATGAAAATAAATTAATGAAATTTGGTATGTGGCTTTACCTACATGAGTTGTATTGATATTTGTATAAAACCCCATTTTTTGTACTCCTTGCTTCAGCAAACCTGCATACTCAGCCGCCATGTTATTCTTATGGAGAATAATTAAAATGTCATAAATCGTTTATTTATGAATGTATATTGATGAAACTTGGTATGTGGCTTTATGTGGTATTAAGATACATATATATGCTTTGGAAATTCGCTGAGTACGCAGGTTTGCTGCTACGGGGGTATTTTATACTTAGTATCGTACCAATTTTTTGTATACTCAAGTCAGATTTATGAATGCCGGTTAAGTTTTCCTAGTTTATTATATGAGTTAAGAATGTGCACGTGTACAAATTCGTATCACATTTCTAGCTGCAAAATATCTGCGTGCACTCATGGAAGAAGTATAGTTATATTTTATAATTTTAGGAACAGTATTAATGGAAGTTAGTAGTAAAACAAAAAAATTATATAAAGAACTGAAGATTGAAATGTTGTATGTATTTTTTAAGACTTACCTATTTTAAATTCATGTTTTGTACCGCACGTAAAAATGTTCTGATAAGCCTTATTGGCAAAATCAGTGAAGAAATTTAATTGAATGTATAGATTAAATTTATTTGTTAACTTATTAACTGAATTTGTAAAACGCTCTTAAATAACATTATTGATAAAATCGTCTACGATACACTAAGCGAAACCTCTAATTCCGCCTTAATGAATTAATGAACGAGTGAAAATGTATTAGTACAGTATTCATATTGTAGCTAAGATATTATTATTGCTAAATAAATAGATTTTGACGCCATACAGTAACGTAAATTGTACATATCCAATTTCCAAAGTGCCACTTTGTAAAATACCGTTTTTCGTATAAAAAGAGAAAAAGGGGAAACATTTTAATCCCACATTTTGGTAGACATCCCCACTCCACTGTTAGTATAAATTTAGATGTAGACATAATTTTTTGTCTTATATTAAATAAAATTTTTGCAATTTTACCTCCGTCAGCTCAATTGCGTAAGGTGGCATATGGACGAACATGTAAATGCCTCCTAAGGTGTATGCAGTGTGCGTACTTCCTATCTTGGGGAGTGGGTGAGTATACTTTCCACATTCGCTCTTCTTGCATGGAGGACGAATTCGCTACACTCTTCCGACCTTTTATGAGCATGCAGATCAATCGGAATTTCCACTCTTGCATTCAAATCTTATGACAATTAAGGGATAAAATAAACTAAACTACGCATAACAAGACTAAGCACGCCTATTACGCTGTAAAACGTCGATCCATATCCTCCCCGGTACCGACAAGTGTATCGGCACTACGGGTAACCGCGACGAGTTGCAACAATAAACAGTTTATCGGTTCAGTAGGACCAAGATTTGTCTCTCTCGTTGGGCCTCTGACAAATGAAGTCGTGCACCACCGCTAGGCCCACGCCTCCTCTTTCTCTTCCCGTCTCTTTTTCTCGCTGTCTCTCGCCCTCTCCCATTTGTATCCATCACGGGACTCATTACGTCCCCGCACTCCGTCTTCGTCTCGTTCCAATCACAGTTTTGTTTACTCTATCGCGGACGAGAGTGCTGCTACGCTCTTTAATCTCACGCTCGTTTACACAGTCGGTAATAACCCCGTTATTCAAAATGTCGCCACCCCAGAGTGTCATACTGTTAACAACTCTTTGATGACTTTAAAGATAGCAATTTTTAAAATGTGACGGATTTGTGAGGTTGCATAATCATCCAATTTAATGTCGTATGTGGTTAGGTTTCTGGTTTTATTAATTTTTGTGATATTAGCAAGGGTGTTTAGAAGATTTGAACAATTCTTTTAACCACTTATAATGTTCGTAGCGTTGTAAAATATAGCAGACATTTACTACTTTTTTCGGAATTTGTGTAAAGAATCGTCGTTGTAAAAAAAATCGAATTATAACAAACCGAAAACTAACACACATTATTTTGTCTATCAAAATTTCGTGCTCTCCAGACGTTTTGGAATCAGACAAAATAAATTCAGAGCTCCTCTTCACCAATAGGTTTTTATATCTTAAATTTAGTTTTATGGAGTAACTTACTTTAATTTGCCAACTACTTTAATCTTTGTTTATTCAATGTTGGTGATGGTAAGTTTATAATATTTAAAAAACTTCTTTAATATAAAACAAGTTCGTACGCACAACGCTGACGTGAGGGAAGTGAATTTCCACATACAAATCTTTAAAAACTCAAAACCAGTGTAAGAACATACATTTATTCCAATTTTATTGAAATCTAAAAACATTGATTTTTGGCTGTTCTGATGCTCCTGGTTTCATTTACCTGCAATGCTGGGAATACAATTTTGCGCATTATAAGGTTAGGAGAAGGTCAAGTCAGGCTTGAAAGTAGGCGTTAAGTTGCTGGGGATGATAAAGGTACACAAACAAATGAATAACAGGCTTTTCTAATGTAAAACCCCTATTAGACAACGTACTTTGTTTAGTCGATACACATTTTCTTTAATAACTTGATTAATGTTTATGCTAGAATGACGAAAGAGAGCTTAAAAGTTTCGTCTCTCTAATTACCATCTTTTTGCATGCTTTATTGTTACATCCGGGGCTTTTCTGACCATTTTAGGGCCCAAAAACTCGAAATTTGAAAGATTAATCCCCAAAAAAGGGGTTTAGAGTTTTTCGATTGTTTTGCCCAACGAACTTGTCTAACTGATTTTGGAAAAGAACGTCCCTATTAAATTTGAAGCAGATCGGACAAAAAATGCGACCGCTAGAGTGCATACATATATATATATAATTTTGAACGACCCCCCAAAACGTGCTCACGGGGTCCCGTCAGGAACTTCTATGGTGGTCCCGGGCTTAACCGTGCTGGTCATGCTAATATATCACTTTCCACAGGAAATTTACTAATGAATACATACAAGCTTCCTATGATCTTAAAGAGTCTCAAGACAGAATGTATTTTATTATTTTTAGTTTTAGAATAATAGTAATGTTGAATAGCTTGCCGAAAGTAAATTGTAACGTGTTTACTGGTTATCAGTAAACGTTCACTACGTCGAACGTTGTAAATAATTCTTGTTATAGAACTTATTTCTTTACTTTGATATTATTCTTCAGAACAGCGATATCTTTCACTCAAAATATGTAAATATTTGTTCTAGTATGGTACAAATAAAATGTATATGGCGTATGAACGAGAATCACTATGCAGAGCAGTAGACTATATAAGGTTCACATTCTTAAGGTGAAGCCCGAAGCCGCTATTCCAAGTTTTGGAGACCCAAATGCCAGAGTTTGGAATCATTTAAGAATGTCTCTCCAATTTCATTGAATGTATCTGACACATAGTAGTGCTTCAACCATCTGAAACATTAAGTTGTGGAAATTCGGGTAATTTTATGCCACCAGGTACCCAATAAAATAATAAGGAACGGGAGGAACAAGTTTGCTCAAACGTTCTAAACGAAATAAGCATGTAAGTAGGGGAGGTTCGCCGATCCCATGACATTTCTTTGCGTTTTTTTAATTTTTTTTTTTTTTTGCGAAAATTTATCACAAAACTATACAGTAAATACGAGGGAGTGAAACTCTCCCTCTAACCTCCCTCTAATGAGAAACACACAATAACAACGAGATACGACTGGCGATATTTCCTATTTCTGTGCACAAATCAAACTTAACAGAGAATAACATAGCCTAACGATGAGATACAACTGACTACGTTTCCTATTTCTATGCACGAACCTAACTTTACATTGTATAATGTAACCTGACAATGAGGTATTTCTCTCCATGTTTCCCATTTCTAACTGGAAACAGTCTTACTTAACAGAGGATGACTTAACCTAACGACGAGATACGACTGGTGATATTTCCTATTTCTATGCACAAACCTAACTTAACAGAGCATAACATAACCTAACGATGAGATACACCTGACGACGTTTCCTATTTCTATGCACGAACCTAACTTTACACTGTATATCGTAACCTAACGATGAGATATGTATCTCCATGTTTCCCATTTCTAACTGGGAACAGTCTTAATAAACCTAACCATACATATAGTAACTTAACACAACTACGTGATGCTGCTAGCTTTAATTTTCTTGAGTTGACATTACCCAAGATTTTAACTTGTGTGATAATGAAAACGCAAAAATCTTCAAACATCGTTCACTTGGATTTTTTTATCAATGTGCGAACTTCTTCAAACCTCGATTACTTGGAATTTTTATCGGTGTACAAAAATATTACAATCGCGAACTGGTTATTAAACGCGTATGTTATAATGCAAGTGACAATTCTCGAGGGAAAGGCAAACTTTTTCAAACACCGATTACTTGGAATTGTCGTACGAGAGGTTTAATGCAAAACTAAATACCCATTACAGTTGCGAAACGCGTGAGGATGGACAACAGTTAACGTGGGCTGAAAAAAATCACAACAGATGAAATGAGATAACGCATACAATTATAATTGATGTTGATTGAGAAAATGATCTAACCTGTTGAGTTGAACATTTCAAAACCAAACAAGGTCCGCACACTGTGAGGTGCACAATTTACTTCAAGAGGTAGTACTACTAATCACCATGTACACCAAGCGATTTCCATATCAATTGTCATCATTCTGAAACGATAACATCACAAAGAAAACAAAAATAATAAAAATCCGCTAAGTTTTTTGCAAAACAAAATACACTTACACATACGAACGGCGCGAGTATATACAACAGTGAATGTGTACTAAAATCTCAATGGATGAAATTAGATTACGCATAGAATTGTAATTGACGTTGAATGAAAAATACATCTAATGTACATCTGTCATGACAAGACGTATCGCAACACGTGTTCAGTTTATTTCATTCGCTGTTAGTACCAGTTGTCACGTATAAGATAATTCACATTGTGACTGAATCAAGAAGAGTTTGACAACGCCATTGAAATTGATCGTCATCGCAATGTAAATGTGGACTTTGTCGTTTAAATCATAATCAGTCAGCAACCAACACTCGTACAAGATGGATCGCTTACGCAGAGTACCGCGTAAAAATGTCGCAGCTCCCATTATTATGGATTTGCAATGTTTCAAGGACAACAATAAAGATTATATTCTGAAGAAAGTGTGTGTCTTGGAAGGCTAGATTCACACGCATCGACTTTACGCCGTGCGTCTTGGACGGCACGGCGCCGTGCATTTCTGAATCGCGCCATTGACCACACGACTTGCACCGTGGACAACATGACTTGCGCCGTGCGTCAGATGACTTTTTTTAAACAATCCCCACGGTACATTCTGCCCATATGTATATTACCATTTATAATATAAGATTCCTTTTACTTTTCAATTCCTCAACCATGTATTTTTTGCAAAATTTTTATACAATTGATGGAATAAACTCATTTATTCCTTTTTTGTAATGCAATATGTAAACGATGTACTTATTTAATTGTTTTTATCTGTCAGGCTATAAAGGACCAATTGCCACAACATCTGAAAATAGGAGCGGGGTTTCAATAATTATTCAGATCAAATAATTATCGTCATAAATTCAAATTTACTTTTAGTACAGCTAAGTGTTTACTGAAGCTTTAATTATGTGTTTACTGCTATTGTTTTAGTTTGATTATAATGGATCACTATCAGTTGAGTTCAACGTGGTTCAATCCAGTTTTGAATATCTAGATTTTGGACATTGTTTCTTGTTATTATTCTGTATGTTGTGTTTGAATGCCATTTAACCATAAATGTAAATTTTGGTTTTTGGTTTCGACCATATAAATAAATAAATGAATAAACCAAATATTGAAGTACTGCATAAGTGTAAACATATTTTGTAGTGTTTTGAGATGTAGTTTATTTGATCCTGTTTGATAATTATTTTGTAATATATATAACAAGAAATTAAGTTTGTTTTGTATTTTTCACCCTAACTAAAACATTAATACAATGTACGAGAATGTTTTGTTGGAAATGTATAAGTAAGGGCATATAAGTTGATTAAAATTGACATTGTCACCAAACAATTCGTGCTATACCTTACAAATCTAGGAAAACACTGAAATAAGATAGCCAATGCGCATGCGCTGACCGAGTCGGGACGGCCCCACGTCAACGTGTATGATTTCACCCATATGAGACCATGGTGTTCAAAAGGCCGTGCACGGCACGACGGACGTCACGTGGTCGCTTGAAGAAGGTCGTGATGTCCAAGGCCGCCGTGCACGGTGCGATGCCGTGGTCGATAAGTGTGAACAGATTCATTTAAAACAATGCTATTGAATAAACACGACATCTTGCCGTACACGGCGCATGGCGAAAAGTCGATACGTGTGAACCTAGCCGAAGTGGACAGCGGTACACTGTTAATGCATCATATCGTCATCACCGTTTACTCGAGATTTCCTCACACAAGAGAAACTACGTGAAAGCTATTGGCTCACAAAATACTGTCACGGATTGGAATGGGATCAAAGTGATATCTGGTATCATGTACTAGAGGGAAAGGTACAAGCATGTATCGCCAAATTACCGATTGTCTATATCAAAGGTGCTGAGAAAAAAGAATATGTACGATTCAATTTCTTCATGGATCCCTGTACTACTAATGTCATTGATATCAACGATATTGGTTGTGGGTCACTATCATCAATCAACAATATACTATCAACAAACGCAGTGCAATGTCGCCATCACAAGACAGCTCACACACGATGTGCCCCAACCAATTGTGCTACATTACGTGGTTGGTTACATCTAAGTGCAATCATCGATGATGATGATGATGATGTGAATGATACCAGATGCTGCTTCTATTTTACTACTAGTACTACTTCTGCTACTGTCGGTATCAATACAGTAGAATGAATACCACAGAGATACACAAGTATCTGTCCAAACTACCTGTACAAAATGGCGGAGTCTACACTGCGGATAAATTACCACATTATATCTCATCATCTACTGCTATGATTGTGATTACTGATCCCCACAATAAATAAGGTGGTCACTGGGTGGCTTTCTACCTTAACAAAGGAGGAAGAATAATTGAATTATTTGACAGCTACGATCAACCTCCACATCTAAAGTTCTACCAAGTATTCCTGAGAGGCAACGCTCATTGCTACCTGTACAACGAGCATCGCCTTCAAAGTGACAACACTCTGGTCTGCGGTCAATAATGTCTTGTATACCTGTACTGCAGCACTAACTTCAGCATGAAGACGATGGACTTAGTACAGCTCTTTGACGACTCTTATACTGCTCACAATGATGCACTAATCAGAAGAGTCTTTGTACAAATGTATACCAACTGAATTTTGAAAATTGCTTTTTTTCTCAGTAAACTAGTTGTGTACTCAGAAAAACTTTGTTATTATTTGTCCATCCTTCACCTTTAGTATTTAGTTTATAGACTCATATTCAATGAAAAACAACAAGACATAAATAAAATTTAAGTGATGAATAAACAGCTCACAATTACCTCACACTCACACACACACACACACACACACACACACACACACACACACACACACACACACACACACACACACACACACACACACACACACACACACACACACACACACACACACACACACACACACACACACACACACACACACACACACACACACACACACACACACGCACGCACGCACGCACACACACACACACACACACACACACACACTTAAATTTAAAACTTACGACTAAAAGAGATTTTTTGTTGGTTAAGTGTAATAATTAACTCTGTGGTTATGTTCTGAACGTGGCTATATGTATTGACTACGACCACTAATTTACAAAGGTATTTACATAATCTTCAAGTCTTGCTTTACATATTTACATAAACTCCAATGGTGTGAATCTACAATTGAAACCCCTTGGACTGCGCTTCACCAAGCGAAGGTGTTCTCCAAACCCGCTGTTGTAGTGCTCAATATCGGTTTTGCTCAGGACCTTGGTGAATCACCTAGGTAGGTAGTCATCTTGATGTTAACAGTAGGTCTAGACGAGATTTTGGTCCGGTGAAGCATGATACTCGGTCGATGTGAATTTGGCTATAAGTATTAATATTGAAAATATCAAAGGTACACTTCAAACTGGTTGATTAGTTCCTTCTTGAATGTTCCAAAAACAACTTTTTTTGTTTCACACCTGCACACCACCCTCTGGTGTGATGCAATCGTTATTGGTGACAACACCAACACTACTCACTGTTGTCACTGCCCTTCTGCGTTTCCCGTTGATTTTCGTTGTGTTACATTTATTACTGTCGGTTTTACACCTTCCGCTATCGGTATCACTTTCTGTTTCAAACCGGTGACTCTCGGTACTCTGGAATATCGGTCCACCCACAAATTTCCCAATCGCGTTACAATGTTCATAAGCATGATGTATATTTCATAGTCTTTATTTTCGTCCAAATATAAATCTCAACTATGTTTGTGACGACTCCTGTGGTATAATTGGATGTTTAAGAACACATTACCCCAATTGGTGGGATTCTGTACTGTATATTGATAACCGGCATTGATCCAACTGACTGATGGTGCAACGTTAGAATTCTTTATCAAATGCCCGAAGTCTCCAGTTAACTCTGGAGGATCACAATAGACACTTCCACTGATGTTGTCGTTTATGCAACTGCTATCGAGATAGGTGGTGCTGACGTTCTGCAAACTTCTCGGAGATTCATTTTGGCGGTGGTCTCGGTTGCGTGAACTGATGGTTTCTTGGCTCCTTTGTAACATCGGGACAGTGGTACCGTTGATGGCGACGAAGTCCACTCTGCATCGTGAATAACCTCCTGCAGTGCGGATACTCACAGGTCGACGGTTCCGATGATGGAGCAGTGGTGAAGACTGATTGTGCTAGTGACGATGGTAGTGATGGTGTTGGTGGTTGAGATTCTGGAGTTTTTGGAGGAAGGGACATGGCAATGTCTTTCATCGCTTCCAACTCCTCCAACAACTTAAGGATTAATTTATCCACTTTAGCTGCACTTGTCATCTTTTAGTGTAGTCTGCGACAGCACTAGTCAAACTGATGGTACGATGCAAATTAGTATCTACTCAATGAATGTGCTGAGACGATCTTCTTGGCAGATAACTCATCACAACTATAATTAGATGATGTCCGTTGAAGATTCATTCATAATGTGTTTTACAATATGTACAAAATTGTGAGAGGTAAGAATGTTGTTGTACGCAGAGTCATAGTGCATACTACGAATGTTCATATATTCTTTGGCTTTGTTCAAGATGTTAACTCCGTTGGGAACATTCGCTCTCATGACACAAACCTCGAAACCTTCATTCTTCCCTTTGCTTAAAGCCGTGTTAAAGTGTCTTTTCTCTATACGGATACAATTGTATTCACACACTCCGTAATCCTTCAGTAGTAATTCTTTTATTAACACACAGAAAACATGTATATGATCATCGTCGTTAGGAAAGACTGCCACTTTAGGCGCTTGGTCACGCAACAACTTATTCGTGGATTGGTTTTCAGCCTCAAAATTATTTTTCATCTTGGTTAATTTTCAATTGTTTTCGATTGAGTTTACGAACAACTGTGTGAGATGAGCGTTTTATTTCTTAAGAAGTTTATTTTAATTTATAAGTTTGTACTCACCATGCTTTCGTATGGACGGTAGGACGTCTTCTATAATCCATTCCTGGAAACATTCTGTTAATTTAATTTTAAACTTCATAACTAAGTAATATAACCCCGGTTTATTTATAAGAATAGTTTGGATTATGAATGGCATTATGGGTGATTCGCCTTTCTTGAAATCTTTGTAATGTATTTTGTGATTTGTTCTTACATGATCTCTTACTGCCTTTTTCGGTTCTACATATTCCAAAATACCAGCCACCTCCTTAGCATCATATAATGGATTAGTTTCACTATCAAATAGTACAGTAACCTTCCAATTTTTAAACACGTACGCTGTAATGCAAGACATGATTCACAAACACGAGGAGCGCAGGGATATTTATCCAACACGACAGCAGGGGACAGAATGACGCTGCAATCCTCAGCCTGTAGGTTCAGTACTTCCCACATGCACTTCATCCCTCAGCCGATATCTGTTGTGATTTTATTCCACGTGAACTATTGTACATCTTCGCCCAGTTCGTAATTGTAGTGAGTGTTTAGTTGTGCACTCAACTTAACGAACTTTTTCTATTTTGTTTTCTTCATGATTATGATGATTCAAATGGTATTGGCTCTCGAAAAACACGACTCCTGTTCCTTATAGCACTAGCTTGACTGCAAACCTTTCTCTATATTAATTCGTTCAACGAACGTTACTTGTTCGTTGACGTATTAATCACTCTTCTTGCTTCAGTTACAATGCGCATTATGTTCCCAATGGTATAGGTGTTGTAAATAAAACAATCATGACTTGCATTGTAACATACGCGTTTAGTAACCAGACCGTGCTTGTGATATTTGTGTACACCAATGACAATTTTAAGTTGTTGGGATTTGAAGACGTTTGTACAATGATAAAAAAAACTTTCAAGTAAATGGTGTTTGACGAAGTTTGTGTTTTCATTATCACACAAGCCACAATATTGGATTATGTCAACCCACGAAAATGAAAACCACGGGCATTACGTCACTGTGTTATTATGCTCTGTTAAGTTAGGTTTGTAGATGATTATGCTCTGTTAAGTTAGGTTTGTTGATGATTATGCTCCGTTAAGTTATGTTTGTGCATAGAAATAGGAAACATCATCAGTCATATTACGTCATTAGGTTAGGTTATGCTCTGTTAAGTTAGGTTTGTGCATAGAAATAGGAAGCATCATCAATCATATTACGTCGTTAGGTTAGGGTATGCTCTGTTAAGTCAGGTTTGTTGATGTTTATGCTCTGTTAAGTTAAGGTTTGTTGATAAATATTTCCAATGATTGTTGCCTAATCTAACAAACCGTTAAGTTTCGTTAAGTTGAATGCAAAACTAAACACTCTCTACACTTATGAACTGCGCAAAGATGTACAATAGTTCACGTGGAATCAAATCAAAAGAGATGTCGTCTGAGGGATGAAGTGCATGTGGAAAGTACTGAACCTACAGGCTGAGGATTTCAGCGTTATTCTGTCCCCTGCTATCGTGTTGGACAAATCTCCCTGCGCTTCTTGTGTTTGTGAATCATGTTTTGCATTATAGCGTACGTTTTTAACAATTGGAAGGTTACTGTACTATTTGATACAATGGATTTGATACAATGGATTTGATATAATGGATTAGTGAAACTAATCCATTATATGATGCTAAGGAGGTAGCTGGTATTTTGGAATATGTAGAACCGAAAAAGGCAGTAAGAGAACATGTAAGAACAAATCACAAAATACATTACAAAGATTTCAAGAATGGCGAATCTCCCATAATTCCATTCATACATCCATAAACTATTCTTATAAATAAACCCGGGTTATATTAATTAGTTATGAAGTCTAAAATTAAATTAACAGAACGTTTCTTGGACTGGATTATAGAAGACGTCCTACCGTCCATACGAAAGCATGGTGAGTACAAACTTATAAATTAAAATAAACTTCTTAAGAAATAAAACGCTCATCTCACACAGTTGTTCGTAAACTCAATCGAAAACAATTGAAAATTAACCAAGATGAAAAATAATTTTGAGGCTGAAAACCAATCCACGAATAAGTTGTTGCGTGACCAAGGGCATAAAGTGGCAGTCTTTCCTAACGACGATGATCATATACATGTTTTCTGTGTGTTAATAAAAGAATTACTACTGAAGGATTACGGAGTGTGTGAATGCAATTGTATCCGTATAGAGAAAAGACACTTTAACCCAGCTTTATTCAAAGCAAAGAAAGAAGGTTTCGAAGTTTGTTTCATGATAAAGAATATTCCTAACAGAGTTAACACCTTGAATGAAGCCAACGAATATATGAACATTTGTATTATGCACTATGACTCTGCTTACAACAACATTCTTACCTCTCACAGTTTTGCTCATATTGTAAAGCACATTATGAATAAATCTTCAACGGACATCATCTAATTATAGTAGTGATGAGTTATCTACCGAGAAGATCGTCTCATAATATTTATTGAGCAGATACTCCATCAGTTTGACTAGTGCTGTTGCAGAGTACACAAAGATATGACAAGTGCAGCCAAAGTGGATAAATCAATCCTTATGTTGTTGGAGGAGTTGGAAGCGGTGGGATACAGTGTCATGTACCTTCCTCCACAAACTCCAGAACCACAACCACCAACACCATCACTACAATCATCACTACCACAATCAGTCTCCACCACTGCTCCATCATCGGAACCATCGACTTGCGAGTGTCCGAACTGCAGGAAGTTATTCACAACGCAGAGTGGACTTCGTCGCCATCAACGATACCACTGTTTCGATGTTACAAAGGAGCCAAGAAACCATCAGTTCACACAACCGAGACCACCGCCAAAATAAATCTCCGAGAAGTTTGCAGAACGTCAGCACCACCTATCTCGATAGCAGTTGCATAAACGACAACATCAGTGGAAGTGTCTATTGTGATCCTCCAGAGTTAACTGGAGACTTCGGGCATTTGATAAAGAATTCTAACGTTGCACCATCAGTCAGTTGGATAAATGCCGGTTATCAATATACAGTACAGAATCCCACCAATTGGGGTAATGTGTCCTTGAACATCCAATTATACCACAGGAGTCGTCACAAACATAGTTGAGATTTATATTTGGACGAAAATAAAGACTATGAAATATACATCATGCTTATGAACATTGTAACGCGATTGGGAAATTTGTGGGTGGACCGATATTCCGGAGTACCAAGAGTCACCGGTTTGAAACAGACAGTGTTACCAATAGCGGAGAGGTGTAAAACCGACAGTAATAGGTGTAGCACAACGAAAATCAACGAGAAACGCTGAAGGGCAGTGACAACGATGGGTAGCGTTGGTTTTGTCACCAATAACGATTGCATCACACCAGAGGGTGGTGTGCAGGTGTGAAACAAAAAAAGTTGTTTTTGGAACATTCAAGAAGGAACTAATCAACCAGTTTGAAGTGTACCTTTGATATTTTCAATATTAATACTTATAGCCAAATTCACATCGACCAAGTATCATGCTTCACCGGACCAAAATCTCGTCTAGACCTACTGTTAACATCAAGATGACTACCTACCTAGGTGATTCACCAAGGTCCTGAGCAAAACCGATATTGAGCACTACAACAGCGGGTTTGGAGAACGCCTTCGCTAGGTGAAGCGCAGTCCAAGGGGTTCCAGTAGTAGATTCACACCATTGGAGTGCATGTAAATATTTAAAGCAAGACTTGAAGATTATGTAAATACCTTTGTAAATTAATTTTCGTAGTCAATACATATGGCCACGTCCAGAACATTACCACCGTGTTAATTATTACACTTCACCGAAAGAAAAAAACTCCTTAAGTTGTAAGTCTAAAATTTAAGTGTGTGTGTGTGTGTGTGTGTGTGTGTGTGTGTGTGTGTGTGTGTGTGTGTGTGTTTGTGCGTGCGGTATTTATGAGCTGTTTATTGTTTAGTTAAATTTTATTTATGTCTTGTTGTTTTTCATTGAATATGAGTCTAAAAACTAAATACTAAAGGTGGAGGATGGACAAATATACAAAAATTATTCTGAGTACACAACTAGTTTATTAAGAAAAAACACAATTTTCAAAATTCAGTTGGTATAGATTTGTACAAAGACTCTTGTGATTCGTGCATTGTTGTGAGCAGTAGAAGACTCATAAAAGAGTTGCACAAAGTCCATCATCTTCATGCTGAAGTGAGTGCTGCAGTACAGGTATAGAAGGCATTATTGACCGCAGACTAGAGTGTTGTCACTTTGAAGGCGATGCTCGTTGTACAGGTAGCGACGAGCGTTGCCTCTCAGGAATCCTTGGTAGAATTGTAGATGTGGAGGTTGACCACAGCTGTAAAATAATTCAATTATTCCTCCTCCTTTGTTAAAGTAAAAAGCCACCCAGTGAGTACCTTATTTATTGTGTGGATCAGTAATCACAATCATAGCAGTAGATTATGAGATATAATGTGGTAATTGAACCGCAACAAAAACTCCAACATTCTGTACAGGTAGTTTGGACAGATACTTTTGTATCTCTTTCGTGTTCATTCTACTTTATCGATACCAACAGTAGCAGAAGTAGTGCTTGTAGTAAAACAGAAGCAGCAGCTGGTATCATTCACATCATCAACGATTACACTTAGATGTAACCAACCATCTAATGTAACATAATTGGTTGGGGCACATCGTGTGTGAGCTGTCTTGTGATGGCAACATCGCTCTGCATTTGTTGATAGTATATTGTTGATTGATGATAGTAACCCACAACCAATATCTTTGGTACAATGACATTAGTAGTACAGTGATCTGTGATGAAATTGCATCTTACATATTATTTTTTCTCAGAACCTTTGACATAGACAATCGGTCGTTTGGCGATACATGCTCGTAACTTTCCCTCTAGTACATGATACCAGATATCACTTTGAACCTATTCCAATCCGTGACAGTGTTTTGTGAGCCGATAGCTTTCATGTAGTTTCTCTTGAGTGAGGAAATCTCGAGTAAACGGTGATTTGACGATATGATGTATAAACAGGGTACCGCTGTCCTCTTCCAAGACACCCACTTCCTTCAGAATATAATTTTTATTGTTGTCCTTGAAACATTGCAAATCCATAATAATGGGAGCTGCGACATTTTTTTGCGGTACTCTGCGTAAACGATCATCTTGTACGAGTGTTGGTTGCTGACTGATTATGATTTAAACAACAAAGTCCACATTTACATTGCGATGACGATCAATTTCGATGACGTTGTTAAACTCTGCATATACCAGACAGTTGACAATCTCTGTGAGTGCAGACATTCATTCTACCGCATCGATACCGATAGTAGATACAGTAGTACTACTAGTAGTAGTAGTGGTCATGACACATCGATCACTCTTCTTGATTTATTCACAATGTGAATTGAAATAAACTGAACACATGTGTTGCGATACGTCTTGTAATGACAGATGTACATTAGATGTATTTTCTCATTCAACGTCAATTACAATTCTATGCGTAATCTAATTTCATCCATTGTGATTTTAGTACACATTCACTGTTGTATAAACTCACGCGGTTCGTATGTATAATGTGTATTTTGTTTTGCAAAAAACTTAGCGGTTTTTTTATTATTTTTGTTTTCTTCATGATGCTATCGTTTCAGGATGATGACAGTTGATATGGAAATCACTTGGTGTACATGATAATTAGTACTACTAGCTCTTGAAGTAAACTGCGCACCTCACAGTGTGCGGACGTTGTTTTGTTTTGCTTTGTTTTGAAATGTCCAACTCAACAGGTTAGATGTATCATTTTCTCAATCAACATCAATTACAATTGTATGTGTTATCTCATTTTATCTGTTGTGATTTCTTTTAGCCCACGTTAACTGTTGTCCATCCTCACGCGGTTCACAAAGTGTAATGGGTAAAGTTTTGCATTAAACTTAACGGACTTTTTTATTTTTTATTTTCTTCGTGATGTTAACGTTTTATATGGAGTTAATTCCTTCTAGCACTAACTTGACTGTGAGCCTTTTGTCATTCACAATGCGCATTATGGTGAGCATGATGATTGGTACTACTAGCTCTTGAAGTAAACTGCGCACCTCACAGAATGCGAACGTTCTTTGGTTTTAAAATGTCTCTCTTCATCACCTATGTATTTAATAACTAGATAGGAGCTGTTCTGTTTGACACTAGTAACAACCCTAGGTTCAAAGGTAAAGAAGTTGCTCAATTCTTGAGCTACGTTAATCATAAAAAAGCACTTCCAGCACATGTAAGTGAAATATACGAGTCAACAGACTTTGAAACAAGAAACAACAGTCGTTGCAATCCCTAACAAAGTCACTAACAATAAAAACTAGATGAAATTAACTCCTAGTTTAAAACTACAAATGGTATATATTGCATAAGGAAACCCAGTCCACGATTCGAATGTTGTCTGAACAGACCTCTAAAATGGCAGTGGTCCCTCAATAACTTGACTTCGAGCCTTTATTGTATGTTAGTTCATTAACAACATAACTTGTACATTGACGCATCGATCACTATTCTTGCTTAAGTCACGATGTGCATTTTGGCGTACCTAACGATTGGTAATAACAGCGTTTGAAGTAAACTGTGCACATTTATTGTGATACGTCTTGTCACAGCAGGTTAGATTTCTCATTTTCTCATTCAACATCAATTAATTATAATTGTAGGCGTAATCTCATTGTATTTGTTGTGATTTAAGTCCACGTTGACTGTTGTACATCCTCACGCGGTACGTAAGTGTAATGAGTATTTAGTTATTCATTACACTTCTCGTATGTTAATACGTTAAAACGTAGCTTGTTCATTGATGCATCGATCAGTATTCTTGTTTCAGTCTCAATATGCATTATGGTGTACGTGACGATTGGTAATAAGAGTGCTTGAAGTAAACTGCGCTTATTTGTTGTGATACGTCTTGTCACAGCAGTTTAGATTTTTCATTTTCTCATTCAAAATCAATTACAATTGTAGGCGTAATCTCATTTTATCTGTTGTGATTTAAGTCCACGTTAACTCACGCGGTTCGTAAGTGTAATGAGTATTTAGTTTTGCATTAAACTTCTCGTATGACAATTCCAAGTAATCGGTGTTTGAAGAAGTTTGCCTTTCCATCGATAATGGCCACTTGCATTATAACATACGCGTTTAATAACCAGTTCGCGCTTGTAATATTTTTGTACCCCGATAAAAATTCCAAGTAATCGAGGTTTGAAAAAGTTCGAGGATAAAAAATGCAATTTTTGCGTTTTCATTTGCAAAAGAATTTGCAAAAATAATCTCAAAAGAATTCGCAAAATATTTCAGATAAAAAATCCAAAAACATGTCACGAAAAAATTGGAGGGAGTGGGGGCAAATAAAATTAGCCCCCCTCCACAGCCCCACTACTGACTCACCGCTCATGGTATAGACTAACCTCCCCTACTCATATAAAAGAGATAATATCACCCTACGAACTACAGAAATCAGAAATCAAAATTGTTATTGCCATTGATCGAGCCTTGAATTAAAATAGGCGTTGTCAACATTTTAAATCAAAACCAACTTAATTTAACTATGAAATTACTCAATCATAACATTTGAGTCCAAAAATTCATTAATAGAATAAAACGGATTTTCTACAAGCCAAGAGTAAATATTGGACTTAAATTTAGAAATGGTGGCTACTCTAATAGATTCAGGCAGCATATTGTAAAACTTCACACAATTAGTCTTATAGGAGTTACCTGTAAGGGCCAGCCTTTGTTGTGGCACACATACAGAATGTTCCGTAACTCTCTGGACAAAGGTATATAGTATTATTTCTTGGGTCAATATAAACATATTTTACCGTATCAACATGGGTCTCCCTTTCTTAGTTTTCCGTTTTTCTGTCTGTATGAATTTTTCCCTATAAAGTTCATATTTTAAAAACTACAAAATGGAATTCAACCAAACTTAATTAAACTGTTTGTGGTGATAGGGCCTATCAATTTCAAAATGAAAATTCTGACAATTTCAAAATGGCGGGCACTTAAAATGTTCTATCTTAAATGTCTCAAAAACCAGCCATTTTAAAAACAATTTTTATAAATAACAACTTATAGGAAATTTTATGACAAATCTAACTATCTTTAAGTTATTGAAATCGAGTAATAATTTCTTAGCTGATACAATTTATGTCTGACCGGACATAGCCCATCATTGGTTTCTCCACTACATAACAATGAAATAAATAACAATAATTGCAACAGCTCTGTTATTTATTACTAGATTTATATAATTTGAGTATCGATAGGTTTGTCATATTGCCCTAAAAATGGTTATTCTTGTAAATAATATGTTAATTGGCTGAATTTCGAGTCATTATAAATAATAATAATTTGATTATATAAATAATTATATAATCGTGTAGACAATTTAAAATGGTCGCCATTTTGAAATTATCAGAGATAATTACACTATAATTTATGGGATAATAGACCTTATTACCATAAAAAGTTGACTTAAATTAGGTTGAATTCGGTTCAGCATTATTTAAAATAATAACTTTAAAGTGAAAAACACATACAGTCTGATAAACGGAAAACTAGTAATGGGAGACCCATGTTAATACGATAAAATGTGTTCGTCTTAACCCAAGGAATAGTTATATATACAATGACTGGACATTCTGTCTATACCTAAAGCATGAAAAGTTGGTCTTGTTTTTACACACTTAATACATATTTATTAATATATGTCAGCATAAATATGGGATTTAATCATTGAATATCCACTGTAATTATAAAATCGGACTTATCTGGTTTAACAAATTAATAACGTGCTCTAATATCACGTTGTTGGGTCATTTATACTTATGTAACATGACAGTAATCGTTAGAGAAAACATACTACACTGATGTACCCAAAATATAGGATAAAGACATGTACTATTTCAGAAATTGCTGATATATAATCGTTTATCAATAATATACAGTATGTTCATTTTTTATGCTCGCCATTGGGATCTCGTAAATCTTCATAGTTACAAGGAAGGTTAAATGAGCAAAGTAGTGCGTAATTATAAACTAAATCAAATTTCGCAAAGAATTCGAAAATATTCCACCAAACTCGTTCTCTACGCTCAAAAAACCATTTTTGACCAAAAAAAATTGCTTATATGTCTCTTATTTTTCTAGATACAAAAAAACATGTCGGATCAAAGTTGCATGAAATTTCACGTATAATTTGAATATTTAGCTTAAAATTCAATAATATACTCGGTTTCTGATATAAGATGGTCTAGTCTAAAATCGTTAATGCTTTTATTATATTTTCATGTGAAAGAGATTCTTTTCCTGATTACAAAAATACCAAATATGTGATATATTATTCATAAAATAAGTCCATAATTTAGCAAAAACCTTTTTTTAGTAACCATATGATGGATATTTTGTACTGGCTCCAACATAAAAGTATTAAATTTATGTTTTACAGCTGATTTACATAAAACAGCTGATTCATGGAGAAATCAGCTGGAAGAAAATCATTACGATTTAATTTTTTTCTCAATAACATGCTATTACAAAAACTTTATTTTCTTACATTGTTAAAAATCTGATTTCTCCGTGAATCAGCTATTTTATGTAAATCAGCTGTAAAACATAAATTTAATACTTTTATGTTGGAGCTAGTAGAAAATATTGTTGCTTAAAAGAGGTTTTCGTTGAATGATGGACTTACTTTATGAATAAAAGATCACATATGTGATATTTTTGTAATCAGGAAAAGAATTTCTTTCACATAAAAATAAAAAAAACACTATTAAAGATTTTATACTTGACCATTTTATATCAGAAACCGAGTAATTGATTTAATTTGAAGCTAAATATTCAAATTATACGTGAAATTTCATGCAACTTTGATCCGACATTTTTTTGTATCTAGAAAAATTAGAGATTTATAAGCAATTTTTGTCTTTAGTCAAAAATGGTTTTTTGAGCTTAGCGAACGAGTTTGATGGAATATTTTCCATTTCTTTGCGCTATTTTATTTATTTTATAATTACGCACTACTTTGCTCATTTAACCTATTAAGGTTTACGAGATCCCAACGGCGAGCAAAAAAAAAATGAACACACTGTACTGTATAGTTGTACTGGACAAAGTATTGGTTAGGCCTTTTTAAATTTCTACTTAGCCACATCTAAATTCATAATAAAAATATTGATTTTAATAGGGGTTTAAAAATCTGAGCAATCACTATAGAAAACCGTTTTATACGAGATTATTGTAAAGCATCCTCGTCCAGCTTTGAAGGACGAGGTATTTTTGGTTTTTAATTTGATGACAAGTAGTTGTTTTCTTTTAATAATATATAAGTAATCTATAAATAGTTTTTACGTGTGTATCTTACCCAAGTCTTAACGGTTTTAGGTGTAAAACATTGTTTTAGTCTTAAAAACGATACCTTAAAAGTTAAATTTTCCTATGCTGGAGGCCTTTGTTTTACCAACCAATTTAAGATGCGTTGGCCTGTAATTGGCTTCAAGACTAATTCGGGTTTTGATGGCAATATTCAAGTGCCGTTTATGATGATTGATTCAAACCATTTCAATCAAAGTTGAACGAGGATCAACTTTTGACATGAATAACATACAAACTTTTAAGCCATGAGTTCGTAATATGTTTAGTATTTAACCTTTTATTAATAACTTGAATAGAACATATTTTTACTGACCAAGTAAAATAAAATTGTTCGCTTGTAAAAATTGACTATTAACGTTAATTGAATGGTGGTTGGTTGATAAAATTCGTAGTAGTATAATTTTAATTTGGTATTTTCCTAACCTTTTGTTAAGGCAATTCCAATATATGTTTCAACGTAAATTCCAAGTAAACCGTTTATCATAATGGCTCATTATATTTCAATCCCCTCTCAAGAATAAACTAAATAACAACCAATCTAACAACAAAATGCAATTCGAGTTTAGAGATGAGTATAAATATTAAACCTCTATTACGAAGCAACTATATACATTTAAGTAAGGAACGGAAAAGAGTCACGATATTTTAATATGTATTATTATAAGCTATTTACCTCCGTATAGTTTATTAAAATTTATTTTTGTATTTACTGAAAGGAGATTCATTAAGATAATGATATAGTTCATGTATAATTAGTGTTTAAAGGGCGGTAAAAAAATATTATGTCTTTAAAAAATAAAATTGTATTTCGTTTATGAAAACAGATTTTTCCTTGGTTAGAGGGACCAATTCTAAGTACATATAGGACGTTTCGGAGACATATATAACTTTATATCATAATATAGTATATTTTGAGTTTTGAAGATTTCTCGGCTACATGTATTATTGTATTGCTCATTGAAAAACGCTATTCAAGAAATCATAAGTTTCTCAAAATCTCGCAGAGAAAGGCTGGCATTAGTTCTCAGGGCTTCAGCACATTAACTTTATCTTTAGTAGTTAGAATAATGATGTCGAATCACCATTGCTAGCGGTAATGTCGTCTGGGACAATATTTCAACACGATTGGTCGTTCACGGGTCTGTCTCGTCCCTTCTAATCTCTTAGTTATCGTTTATCTCTTAGTCTTGTTATCGCTATCACATAATCGCTGGAAATGTTGCTAGTTTTTTGTGCTCGTAAAATAAACAACACAATCATGAGGATAGGAGTGTTATGTAACATCTTGCGATTGTTAACATTATATGATAACAATGTTAAGACTATAGGCCGTGTTTATAAACAGAAACTCAAAGACGATGTTTGGTTTTGACACCTCTCACAGAGAACTTCTCTCTGTACCTCTATAAAAGGCGGACTGCAGTAACAATATCAAACTTTGAATTAGTTTGTCCAGATCAAAACCAGTATAAATAATTCATGGTCTAGCTAACTCCATTTTCCGATATAAAAATACTTAAAGGAATCACTTAAAGACTTCAAAATTTACACATGTATGACTTACTAAGCCCTATACACTAAGACTCCGACCACCTTTATGAACTTTTCCTTTGGTGTAAAAACATCACGATTCGTACAATAGTACATCTATAACAAACAATAAAATGTGTTTTGCCTGCCCATAAGTTAAAATAAGTCTAAAAATCATCCAAAAGGACCTTGTTTTACTAAGAGAGTGTATACTATTTTTGATTTTGTTTCCGAACTCCATGAGTAATCCGCTACAGACGCAGGTTTGTTGCAATGTATGGGTTTTTATTAGCATTTTTGAGAATTATCCTTCCAAATTACTAAAATATAACAACTTATTAATCAGGATAAAGGATATTTATTTAAAATGCAAATGAAATATAGAAATCAATAATAATAGTTGTGTATTTGATTTAGATCGATGCAAAATAAACATGTCGATTAATAAATTTTCGCGAACGATTATTAGTGAACAAGCAAAAACACAAAGGACTTTTGGGATTTTAAATACGGCTTTACGGAACCAAAGGCTTAGAAAAAATCGTTTCATAAACATTCGAGTTAAAATTCAAATACTAAAACATATTTAGAGTGTTCAGTAAAAACCCTTCAATAATTTAAAGTATGATTATTTGTGCAAAAATGAAGAACATCCATAATACCCTATAAAGGTAGGTCCTGAAATACTTAGTTTTCCAGTTATCTGTCTGTATCAAATTTTTAATTGAATTTGTATTATTCCAGAACCACGTAAAATATACATACGAATACTTGCACATACGTTATTCTTGTTAAGAAGGCGTTTGGGTGATTAAAATAAAAAGCAATGCTTAGTCGTTTAAAAACGGCGGGTGTTATATTCCTAAGATTTAGATAACATATAAGATGCTAATTTCCCAAAAACTTATAAACATATTTCTGATGATATTTTTGCAGTGCCGTCAGAGAAGATGACATATCTGATACTCAAACAGTGCAGATAATATATACAATTTTATCATTGCCGCTAGTGTGATCAGTAGGGGTCTTTAGCCGATTCTGCCCGTCGAGGGTGTGGAGGGTTCCCCCCCGGGTGCGGTGGCGGGTGTAGTGGTGGGTGTGGTGTCTACCACCGAATACGACTTAGTACTGTTTTGCCATCAAGGCTACAAACTTCATAATGACCACCCCACCAGCTTTGTCCTTAAACGTCCTTAAGACTGCATCCGAGCGCAAAGTGGTGGACCAGTCCTCTTCTTCGGTGGTGACGGAAGGAGGGAAGAGGAAACGGGCAAAGCCGGAGCCTGCTCCGTCGTAATTGCATCTTCCAGTCCCCCCACGATTGCCAGCGGAGAAAGCGCAAATAGGCAGCTATAATTCCCGACTCCCCGAGAAGAGAACTCTCAGCAGCCGCTGACGTCAACGCAAGTAGAAAAGGACACCCGCTCCCAAGAATCTCCTTGGCAAAGGCGTTCCAAGAGGAAGAAGAATAAAAAAAGGAAAACAGGCTGCGAAAGCTGAAACCAAGAAAGCAGAGACGGGTAAAGAGTAGTCAAAAACGCTCTCGTCCAAGCCAAAGTCCACAGCGCGAAGCAGGAAGCCACGACCCGACGCAATCCTCATACGTCCGACCTCTGGAAAGCCGTATGCGGATTTGCTGAAGGAAATCCGGGGTGGGGTGAAGCCGGAAGAGTCGGGGGCCGCAATCAGTGCGATTCGGCAAACGCGCACCGATGGAGTCCTTGTGGAACTTGGTGCGATGACCACAAACAGAGACGAGTTCAGTTCTGCACTGAAGAGAGCCGTTGGCGAAAATGGAACTGTCAAGAACCTAGAACCGAGAGTTTCTCTGGAAATTAGGGACCTTGATAGTTTCACCTCCGAAAATGAAGTCAAGGAGGCCATTGAAAGAGATCTTGGAGCACGAGCGGGGACGTTAAAGTTTCTTTGACCCGACCCAACAGCAGAGAGCCGAAGCTCGCGATTGTCCCTCTGTCAGAACGCGGAGCGAATGAACTTCTGAAAACAGCGAGGTTCTGAAAACAGCGAGGTTAAAGGTGGGCTGGGTCAATGCCAGGATTCGTCGGAGGGTGGAAGTACCAAGTGCTTCAAGTGTTTTGGTTACGGCCATCTTCAGGCCGATTGCAAAGGCCCAGACCGTCGGGCCATGAATCTGTGCCTGAAGTGCGGTGCGAGTGGCCACAAGCGAGACGCTTGTACTGCAAATGCCAAGTGTTGTCTGTGCACCGCCCTTGCTTCAGAGCAGGCAAACACTGAACACCTACCCGGAGCAAGAGCATGCCTCGTTTTCCGGCAGGCTCTTGACAGTGCCACAGCCAGTCTAAAAAAGAAATGAGAGTCCTCCAAGGAAATACTCAGCACTGTAGGGTAGCGAATGATCTTCTGTCCAAGATAGTCCTGGAAAGAAAGATCGATCTGCTTATTATTATCGAGCAGTCCCGTGACAGGGATGGATCCAATTGGTACCCGGACACAGTCGGGACTGCTGCCATTTGTATCCCAAATACAAATTTATTTGTCACAAGTCACGGTAGGGGGAACGGTCTCGTTTGGGTGACTACCAGCGAAGCAAATTTTGTTAGCTGCTACTTCTCACCCAACGAGAACGCGGCAGATTTCCAGGACCGTATGGACAGACTCGAGGACCTTATTCGCTCCCTCAGTTGAACCCTGATCGTACCCGGCGATTTCAATGCTAGGGCTATAGATTGGGGTTTGCCAAGAACAGACCCAAGAGGACGGAAAATTTTGGAGATGGCGGCAAGGATTGGACTGGCTGTGGTAAACGTCGGAGACTCACCCACCTTCAGGCGTCAAGGTTATGGATCAACCATACCGGATGTGACATTTACGTCAGAAAACGTTTCGAGACGGATAGCAGACTGGCTCCAACCACCAGTACATCACCTTCAGTCTTGCTACAAACAGCTTTGAGCCAAGGAACCTTAATTGGACGCCAGGCTGGAACGTTTCAAGACTCCTTTGGGGCATTGTCCTCGGCGATTGACGAGGAGAAGACCACTGTTTTAGAGTCTTCGGGAACCACGGGAGAGATCGTGGAGGCCACAATGAGGCTCATCGAGCGTAGTTGTGATGCTGCCATGCCCCGAAAAGTGTAACCAAGAAGAAACCGAAGATCGGCATTCTGGTGGACGGAGGACATTGCTGTGTGGCGGACAGAGTGCCTTAAACTCATACGAAAGGTCACCCGTAGTAGGAGAAGGGGTGGCGTGGTGCCTGAAACACTTATGCAAGAGTTCAGGGCGGCCAGACAAGAACTGAAGCGCGCTATCTCCGCAAGTAAAGCCTCCAAATGGAAAGCTCTGACGAAGGACCTCAACAACGATCCTTGGGGATTGAGTTACCGAGTAGTTATGCGACGGTTTGGTGCCCAATAAGGTAATCCTAACTTGAGCTCCGTCCAGTTGGAGGCTATCGTAGATGTTTCGTTTCCGGCCCACCAGTTCAGGCCACATGAAGAGGTTGTTGTGGTTCCCGAACAAGTACCTTTGTTAAGTGAATATGAACTGACAAATGCCATTGACTCTTTGCGCTGCCAAAAGGCTCCTGATCCCGATGGAATTCCAATGGAAGTGCACAAGGTAGTAGGTCTGGACTTTCCAGGCCTGCTGCTAAGCATGTACAACACCTGCTTGTTAAAAGGCTTGTTTCCTCTGCGATGGAAAGTTCAACGCCTCGTGTTGATCGGCAAAGGCAAAGAAAATCCCAAAACCCCGTCTGCATACAGACCTCTGTCTATGCTAGACTCGGCAGGGAAGCTTTTTGAGCGACTCCTGAAGCCAAGACTCACACAGGCAGTATAAGCGGCAGGTGGACTTTCCGATCGTCAGTACGGCTTTCGATCGGCCCGATCAACGATTGGAGCTGTCGGTGAAGTGATCAGGACTTTCGAGGCTGTTCAGCAGGCAAACCACAGATCACGAAGGCTAGTCATGTTGGCTACGCTGGATGTGAGAAATGCGTTCAACTCAGCCAGGTGGGCTGACATACTGGGCGCATTGAAGACGGATTTTGTAACTCCCCCGTAGCTGTTAAGGATGCCGCAGAGCTACTTACAGGATCGGAAGTTGCTTTTCAACTCGCCGGATGGACCGCGGCGGAGAGATGTCACTAAACCCGATGTCAAGTACTTGGGTATGATACTGGATGTTCGGCTCACATTCCGGGACCAGATCACTTTTGCGACGGAGAAAGCTGAAAAGATTGTGCCCAACCTAAACAGATTAATGAAGAATGTCGGCGGACTGATTGGTAGCAAGCGGCGGGTGCTGATGTCTGTGGTTCACTCCGTTCTTCTTTTCGGGTGTGAGACATGGGCAGAGGCCCTCCGGAAGAAACGACTGAGAGGAAAGATGGCAGCAGTCCAGAGGAGAGGCGCTCTTCGGATCGCTTCAGCGTATCGCACAGTGTCAGAGCCAGCCGTCCTCGTAGTTGCTGGGGTGATTCCCATCGATCTTGCTTTCGAGCGGAAACGGATCTTCGATGGGAACGGTGCTTTGAGCCGTGCCGAAGGCCGAGAACTTACTATGGAGGATTGGCGAAACTGCTGGGAGGGGGGCGAATGATGAAGATGGACGGCGAGACTCATTGGGGATCTCCGAGTGTGGGTAGAGCGGGGGCACGGGTAGATAGATTTTTATCTCACCCAGCTCCTCACCGGACACGGTTGTTTCGGGGCCTACCTTCACAAAATGGGAAGGTTAGCGAGCCCGGAATGTCAGTACGGTGACTTGGACTACGACCGATGTCTTGCACACCTTCTTCCATTGCGTGAGGTGGGAAGCGGTCAGAAGGGAACTCGAAACGGCCGTTGGCCCGATCTCGCCGGACACACTCGTTCGTCAGATGTTGTCCAGTCCCGAATCGTGGAACTCTGTTTCTGCATACTCCAGGAGGGTGCTGAAAGAAAAGAGAACAGAACAGCGGTGATGCACGGACGCAGCTAAACCTGGTGGAACATCGCAGTTGTAATGCAATCTTTGGCTACGAAGGCACCCTCTTGAAGTATTGCGAACAGCGTTTCCGAGAGGGCTTCCAATGCCTGGACCGATAGATTTTTAGTGGGTGAGAATCTTACACACTGGGGTAAACACCAGACCCTGACGGTGCATAATGCATTTTCCTATCGTAAAAAAAATACTACTACTACTTAAAAAAATAAATTATTCTTACCTCTCGGGGCTTCGTCAGGTGCCTGGGCGGGAATTGGGTCAGGAGCGTTGGTGGGGCCGGCGCTCGGCTGTGCAGCAATTACTGAAAACCCAACGTTGATTGTTAGTAAAACTAATATACCCCTTTAAATACATATATTTATTTGGAAAATCTTATTATTTGAATATTTATAATTGGGGTCGACTCTCAGCACTGCATCAACATCTAAATCACCAACGTAGATTATTAGTATAACTATTATACAGACCTTTTAATGTATATATTGATTTCAAGAATCATCTAGTTTGAGTATTTATGCTCTCCTTTCAAAATACTTATCTACGAAAATGATTAATTATATTACTAACCAGGTCGGAAAGCGGGATTGTGAGGTTGTGAATGCATGGGGCGGTAGATGGTCTCAATGTGTCATCGAAGATTGTTGACCTTGCCGAACCGTAGTCCACATTCTGGCTCAGGGCAGATGAACTGATCGCCACCGTGCGCCGTACGCGCGTGACGAATGAGATGTTGCTTTAGGCGATACGCCAATCCGTATTCGGCGCATGAAAACGGACGGTCGACGTTCATGATCTGAAACAGAACATACCGAATTATGAAGATTTGTAAATAAAAAAAATAAGGAAAGGAAGTTGGGGATTATGCAAATTACACACAAAATAGGAAATTGAATTATACGGGACTTTTTGGAGCGCAAAATAAGAGAGTACAATCCAGATTCATTGATGAATGTAGACTGATATTGGAAGTTAAAGGGAGATGCGTCGACACACCCCCTTTGCTGATTATGCTCAAAGCTATATCACTCAAATCCTAAACTATTATGATAAAAACTAGCAGTGAATAGCAAACGAGACTAACCAATGATAGTGGCTCTAGCATGATAAATCTATGTTAAGATAATAGAAAATTATTTGAGTTTGTATAATGAAATCTAAAACAATATTAATTAAAACTCATTTAGACATTAACTCTTTAGATCATAATTGATACATAATCCTCTTTAGTGCTTATTGAGATGTTCTCTGTCAATATTATAAAACAGTATGTAAAGAATATTACATCATTAGTCAATGATTACTTTCTTATAAATGATTTATAAAATGTGATATTCTTTGTAAATCACAACTAATAATAATAATAATAATGAATGTTACTTACGATTAATAATTCAAGGAGAATAGCACAATTCACAGAATAGCGCACACAGAAGCGGAGCAAAACTGAGATACGACTATACACTATGAAGTCCAGACTATGAAGGAGCTGGGAGTAGACGCGGAGTGGACTGGTGTGTTGGTGTCCCAATGGCAGACGCAGTTGTGGCGCAGGTGTTGCGGTAAAAAACCACCCTCAGTCTGAGAATGTTAATAACAAATAATAAGGGTTGTGTGTTGTGAAGCTCTAGGCGGATTGTTTCCCATGAGCTGGCGCAGCTGCAGCGCCTTGTCTATAATTAATTCGGAGAAGTATCTATTGTTAATGACCGTCTCCGGGAAAAACTCACCCTCTGTCTGGGAATGGGGATGCGCAGCTGCATCACAGGTGTCGGCACAACAACCACCCTTGTCTAATTAATATAAAAATAAAACAACCTGGGAATGTCGGGGTGGCTCCTTTGTCGGTATACCATTATCATCAATCGCTGTCATGGTCATTGTGTGTGTCGAAACAACCCAACGTCTGGGAATGTTGGGGTGGCTCCTTTGTTGGTATATCATTATCATCAATCACTGTCATGGTCAATATGTATCGTTGGGAGGGGGGGTGGCAAAAAACGTGGGGGGATTGCACCAACCACCACACCCACCACCACACCCGCCACCACACCCGGGGGGAGGCAACCCTCCACACCCTCCACGGGCAGAATCGGCTAAAGACCCCTACTGTGATCATAGTTACTTTTAATTTGATTTGTTTTAAATCATCTATTGTTGATTGTGTAGCAAAAAACACAATAAAAATACATTTTTTAAATAAAATTAGCAGTTTTTGTGTTTGTTTAAGTTTTAATATATTTTATACGTCCTCAATTTTTGAAACAAGTAAAGTTATTATTTTGATTTGTTCACCTGAGTATCGTATTGACAATAGTATGTGTGCAAAGCTTCGTCCTTCTATTCTATGTGGTGCTGTAGTTATATAAATTCGATTAAAGACGGGAAAACTGAGAGTTTAACCGAGTCTGGGTTAAAATTTATTGGGTCAGCAGTAACCAATTGTTGGTTACTAGCAACCTTTGCCGTACGGTCATTAGTAACTTAAAACTTAAGAAACACTTAGTAAACTTAAGTTAGTTAAAGTATATACGGTTATTTGTTACCGAGTGGTTTGTTACAGCTAACTAATTGTTTATTTGACCTACTAATGCCGGTTAAACATAACCTTGCAACATGATAAACACCAATCTAGTGTCCCCTGGGTTAATTTTTACTGAGTAGAAGTAGTTGCCAATAACCCATGGATTTTTAATATTTGACCCTGTACTCGATGAGAATGTAACTAACACATCGGTTGAAACTAACCCATGGTAGTGTGATTGGTCGTTCATAACCGTCTTAGCTAGGTTAGCAGCATGGTTAAATTAGTTTTATCTAACTTTGTGATGTTGGCAACAACTGTTTCTGTGCAGAGAGATCAGATCATAGCAAAAGTGAGCATCGAGTTCGTCGTAGAATAGACGCAGGTCATAGGTTACAAGTTAAAACACCTCATGTATCGTGGTTTCAACTTTTACTACGTTCTTCTTCAATGATTATGAAGATGTGAGGAACCTTCTGACCAACTGAGGTCTGGGCCCATATATTTCATCATTTGAAGGGACGTAGATTATGGCCTTCTTAATTCTGTTGTTTCAGGTTAGGAATTAAACGTTTAATGTAGGTCTACTGAATATGGTTTTAGTTTAGATTTATTAATTCAGCTCTATTTGAAAATTAACTAAAATGCAGTTATTAACGTAACATGTTGAATTCCTAACCTGAGACACCACAATTAAGAAAGTCTTTATCAACGTAAATTAAAATTATGAAATATATGAGCTAAGGTCCCAGTTGGTCAGAAGATTCCACATATCTCCATGATCATCGAAGTCGAACATGGTAAAAGTTAAAACCACGAGGCGTGAGGTGTTCTAACTTTTAACCCAGCTGCTCAGTTAAAATTACCTACTTACTGGGTTAAATTGACCCTGCTGCTCGGTTGGAGTAACTCATTAACTTGGTTAGAGTAACCAGTTACCTCAGTTAAAGTAATCCAGAAAACTAGTCAAAGCAACCTAGCTGCTAGGTTAAAACAACCAACTTGATCAGTTAAATCAACCAAAAATCTACTCGTTCATTTATGACTTACAGTACTTGGTCAATGATTTTACCTGTTTAGTCACTCATTACTAACTCATAATCACTGACTCATTTCACCAGGTTACTGGTAACCAACCAACTCGGTCGGTGCTATATTGACCCTACAACGCAGTAAATATCAACCTCTTTCTCAGATAAGACTAACCTTTTGGGTTTTCCAGTGAACATTGCATACAGAAAGATACAGAAAGATTGCATACGGAAAACTAAGCACTTAAAAACATACCTTTATAACCCTTTTTGCATGAATATATTTCCTACATAATTATCGAAACGGTCTTATATGTATACCCTAAAATTTAAGTCTATAAATGTGACGGTAAAAGTATATGCTTTAACATAAAACCGTCTATTTCTTAACGATTCATTGTAATGTGGTTCGGGTTATGTTATTAGGTTATGTGATTGTGCGAAGATTTGCTAATCATATAGGCTACGTCATTTTCTATGATGTTTGCGTGTATTGCTTATCATATGTTTATTACACACAAAATAATGAATGAGTCCAATATGTTTAAGCCGAATCATGAAACTGCCATAGTTATTGAGGCTATTCAGGCCTTGACACTTGTTTGTGTACATATCTTAACTAATCTAAGCACACAAACAAAGTACAAATTAATTTTCCACGAAACTCTTATGGATCTCTTTATATAGGCAAACATAAGCAGGATGTAACAAAAAAGGTGCAGTGGCTATATAGTTTCGTATTCTACACCAATAAATAAACAACAAATGTTGACTGACTTTTTTGAAATTCTCCGTTTAGCGTCAGTTAGTCTGTTTGTGTTTTTAACCAAACTAAGTAAATCTTTTGAATTGTTAAAGACAATGATTTTAAACTTGGCATACATTGTGTCTATACCAGATGTTGTTTTGGTATTTAATTTTAAGTTTCTACCTTTGACCGTTTAAAAAAGGCGGCCATTTTTGTTTGTTTTTTAAAGCGAGATATTTTAAAACCCATATAGGAAAAAACTATAAGAATCCAAAATTTGGTGTCTTTTCAAGGTAAAAAAACAATGAAATGAATATCATATTGAATATCAAAGACACGAGTTCTGGCTACTTGGTAACCCGAGCCAATTGACATATAATAAATCACCCTTTCTCCTAATTACCTTCTCCACCAAATACATGTCTTTATATTTAGTCTTTAACAATTCTTCTGTATAAAATCCTCCTTTGATTATATTGCCATTCTCATCTTTCAAAATATACGTCACAGGCTTTGTTTTCTTAACTTCTGCTATTGTAAAAAGCTCTCCTGACCAGTTAGGGGTATATCCTTTACTAAATACATGTTTATATTTCGATATCCTTACACTATCCCCCACCTTATATCTTGGCTATTTAACTTGTACTTTAGATGCTAACCTTTCGTGTACATCTTTAGAGTTCTTGGTGCTTACTTGGTTAGACTTCATCCCTATGGACCGATGTACTTTATTATTATATTTCCTTATTAACTTTGGAAGTAAATCCAACCATTTGTGACTCCCTTGTGCACTAAACTCTCTATACAACCAATTCTTTAAAGTTCTCTGGAACCTTTCCACAATAGCCGCCTTAGTTGTAGAGTAAGTGTGGTAGTGATTAATATTTAGCTTTTTCATTAGTTTGGTAAAATGTTCATTAACAATTATTTTCCATTATCAGATTGAATATTTTTGACACCCTTTGAAAGAATAGTTTTTATAGCTTCTGTGACTACTAATCCAGTTTTATTCTTTAGTGGAGCAGCATAAGCTTTTTTAGAAAATGTCTCTATTAAAGTTAAAATATATTTATTCCCAGAATTCTCTCTAGCATAATTCTGCATATCTATTAAATCTATTTGAACAGTTTCGTTTATACCCAACACCTTAAAAGACCTTCTAACAAAATTCTTTCTCGCGGGCTTATGCAATTCGTAAGCAATTTTTTCCATTTTTTGATTCTTTATTTTTAACGTTAACGTATCTGCCAGTCTCCGTCGTTTCAAAAACACCTCCATTGCTACCAACTAACATATCATCACTTATTCTTTGATATACATAGTTTTTTGGCAAATATGCCTCTCCATCTAGAGTCTTAAATCCGCTTAAAGATGTAGGGTCTGCAACCAACAATTTAAGATTGTACATCATCAAATCGATTTGATTATTGTCTTCCATAATTTTTTTAGTTTTATTATTAAACCTTAATGCATGTGATTTTAAACATATATCAAATTTAATATTGTCTTGTCTAAAAGTTTTAATATTATCGTCATACCTCAAAACCTGCGACATTAAACAAATATCACTCCTATCTTTGCCTTCAGGTACATTATTTATTAATTTGTCCTTTGCATCCCACATATCGCTATTTAATGTTAATACATTATAATTTGTATCCCCTGTTTTATTATGCTTTTCTCACCTTTTGTTAATATTTGATTAACAACAGCCACATCATTTGGCAATGTTCCAGGTAAAATTTTTGTTAATTGCTTATTTTTACCATCAAATTTAAGACCGTCTAAAGTCACAGTCTGATGTTTTGTAACACAATCGTTCTCATCAATAGCGGGTTTAACACGAACTAGCCTTTTATCATTAAAATCCCAAAAGTTTAGATCTATTTTTGGTACTTGAGAGACGTTTACAACATCATCGCTTTCTTTACCAGCCAACTAATTACTAATTTTTCGCTTTTTGGCATTCCAAATGCCTTTCTCCGATTCCAAGAATTCATAATTATTTTTGTCTTGTACAAAGACACCATCTTTTCTTATTAAAGTTTGCTCCAATGTGGGTACATCAGTTGAACTTTCACCTCGTTTCACATTGGTAATTTTGCGTTTATTAGTGTTCCAATTATTACTCTTGGATTCTAAAAACTCATATTTAGTATTACCTTATACAAAAGCATCACCTTTTCTGGTTAACGTCTGCCCCAAAGTCGATACGTCATCAGTAAACTCCCCACCTTTAACACTACTAATTTTATAATTTAAAGCATTCCAACCATCATCTTTTAGATTTAAAGCAGTTTCTTTAAAACTTCTAGCTTCTGGTTTACTATATGGGTTATATACGCGATAAAATTTATCTATCATCTTTTTATTTAATAAACAATTCCACTTTCCCTCAATTCTTCTATAATAGAATCTATCTCATTATCCACTCCAAAATTTCCCGCCAATCGGCTTAACCAAAGCAGTCTTAACCTATCTAGAAGCTCATTAGGATCGTCCCAATAAACATAGTCTATTTTATTACCAGTTACCTGCCATAAACCTTCACCAACAGTCTTAAACAGGGGTTTAACTATATTAAGATATTTAGTGTGTTTATTACTTGACATCGCAGCACCTGTTTTATAACCCTTTAAATGTGCATTTGTAGCTTCCAAAATCTCTTTATAATTTTGCAAATCAGCCTGACTATAGTTTACGGGTTCTTTTGAGGTTAACAATTCCCACAATCCCTTTGTCCCCTTATAAATTTTTTCTCCAACTGTAACATCATCATTGGTAATTTGAACTTCCTGATTCCCAATACAAAATTTATTTCCTTCTCGCCTAATACCATATGTGGTGTCTGTCATACTACTTCTACTAAGGTAATTTCCTAAATAGTTTAATGCTAAAAGACCAAAATCTAATTTGTTCGGTGTCATCTGGGTTATTCTTGGTATTCTAGACGGGGTCTTTTCTAAAATCATTGGGAGAACTGGCCTCTCTGTTTTGGTGGCTAAATTTTTTAATTCCTGCAAAGGCTGTATTAACGGTTGGAATGTTTGGAACCTCTCTTCAGCATCTAGAAATTTACCACGTTTTAATGCCCTATATTTTTCTCTTATTTGTTTTGCAGAGTCTACCAATTATTGTTGAATATTTGTTTTCATTTTATTTACATTTTATTTATCTCATTTGTCAAAGGATTATACTCAAACACTTTATCGTGTATTATTAGGCAATATGCAGATGTGTTTGAAGGGACATTTTCTGCAGTTTCAATTTCTGATTTAATATCTACAACCCCCTCTTTGACTGATTCATTCTGCCTAGAATAATCTATTACAATTAGAGGATATTTCTTTATAAAATCATTTCTGTTAAACATAGGATCGGGGACAGTGTTGAAGTAACTCTCCCTAAACCTCACAAACATCTCTAAGCTTTAGAGGCATCTCCATTTTCAAAATCGAGATTTAAATTACTATAAGGATAATATTCAGAGTTTAAAAACATTTTGAGATTTTTAATTTACAGTGATCAAATTCGTCAGTTCTTTTTCGTGCACTGTTGTCCCTACCAGTTTGGAAACCAAATATAATATACCTAGGCTTCTCCAAACTCGAAGACGTCTTAACTGACCATGTATGTCTCTTGGTTTCGTGGTATGATGGGAGTTCGTGTAGCTCCAATCTTCTAAATGCAATTTGAAAATTTTTATTTTGCAATAACATCTTTTGTAATTGCAGCTTCTCCCCATCAGATGGCATCACATGCGGCATCACCCACTGGATCGATTTAAGAGTCTTCATCACCGGAAGTCTCTAGACGCTATCTTGGAGTTTTGCTCCATAAGGCCAATGCTAACTTTGTGCCTCCATTACTCCTCACCTGATCGTCACATACAATTCATTTTGGTGACAAATTAAAGGTTTCGCCGTCCTCTAGGGAAATACAATATCGAATTTTTTAATTTGGGAACCATAGTTGCATAATAAATAGTTTAATTTTGAACTGAAACACTGTACATGTTCTCATTTATTTGTAACAAAATCCAAATTCGACTATTGTATTTCCCTAGAGGACGACGAAACCTTTAATTTGGCACCAACATTAATTGTTTATGACGATCAGGTGAGGAGTAATGGGGGCACAAAGTTAACATTGGCCTTATGGAACAAAACACCAAGATGGCGTCTGGCAACTTCCGGTGATGAAGACACTTAAGTGTAATTTTAGGTATAGGACCGACCCCAGTTGGAACATTAGATGTTGTTAATATACAATTTGAGTCGTTTTTGGATCTTTTCAACACCAATTCTTGTTTAACATTTACTAAAACCTTATTAAAATCCTCAAACACACCCCCATTAACAGCTCTAATGGGACACAAGTACTAAACTTGCCACTTTTATGGAACTCCTTTAAATTTACATCATAATCAAATGCTACATTTGACAATTTAGTTGCTTTATTGTAAGAGCACAATATTTTCATAAGACTGGAAATTCCTGGATTTCTTACAATATCTATTTCTTTACCAGCAACTTCGTATCTAATTTCGTCAAATAAGAATGCAAATGCATTATTTATAAAATGTCCTTTATCATGATTCTCTATTTCTCCTTTAATATACAGATAACTCCTACATGGGAGTGTTAGTAAATCTTGATTATTTATACATATTCGGATTTCATCAGAATTATTTATTGCCAAAGTGTTGTGTGGAACATAGGAGTGATTTGTAATTTTAACCACGCTGTCGTCGGATTGGAATTTTCCTGTAACGTCTAGAAAATCTTCCATTTTTATTAATAGCAATTGTTAAATTCAGCCCAATTGATCGCAGAAACCTGGTATTTTGCACACTCAGTCCGTTCTTGTAAGTCCTCATATCTTTTTTATATGACAAGTAATTGTAGTTTCTTCTCCATTAAAGTCAATTGGTCTGTCGTGTTGATCTGCAAATGTAATGCTAACAACATCTAAACTTCTCTTATTTACAGGGAAGTATATAATATTTCTGGGACCTCAATAATTTTTTAGCCAGGAGGAGCTTCTGGGTAAAACCTGTGTATGGTGTGTGATTTGTCACCATGTAAATAAGACCCATTCGCAATATTACATTTTACTCTAATCACATTTACATTATTTATGTTGATCTTATTTACGGATTTAAACGCAACATCTGGAGTAGAAAATCCTTTAAATCCCAATAACACAGACCCTAAACACGGGTTTGTAAAATCAAACACATGGCCAGAATGTAATGTGGCTTTTATAGTTTTATTATCGGCTATAAGTACAAAATCTGGGAGTTGCTTTTGAATTTCCTTCGCAAGCTCAAACACTTCGTACGTACCTTCAGTAATTTCAATTACATTTGGAGCTTTGTGATCGTAATAATACACATCCTCACCCTCGTCTATAGTTAATTTTGTGTCTTTAAGTTTATTTAACTTTGGAACTAGCCCTTTGTAAAATATAAGTTTGACTTTTTTATTAATTAATGCTACTTTATTTTGTTTAATAACTTCTTCAACTTTACCATCTAATGCTCGGTTTAGTTCGTCAATTGTGACCTCCCCTTTTGGGGTTGTAATTTTGTGTATTTTGTAATATGTCAAAGTATTTAGAGGTTTTTTAACATTAAATATAGAATTATAACTTTGATAATCTACCAGTCAAATTACATAACCACCATTTAATTCTATAGGAGGAAAGAACACCGACTTCAACTCTGGCTCAGTACTCGTAGATGTTATAGTAAATGAAACCATTTTTATAAACTAAAATTTTTCAGAAATGATAAACATAAAATTCCACAAATGGAACTGTTTAAATCTTGTATTTAATCAGTTGTATGGCAAATTTTAGATGGTACAAAATATTCAATTACCTCTTTTGGAAGCTGTATTCCGAATGGTAAAAATATATTACAATATCTTTATTTTTACGATATGCCGTCCAATGTGTGCCCCTGTCACTGTCTAAATTAATAATTCCACACTCTTTTACTTTTGGTCTCTGTTTTCTTAGCTCGATTTTTAGGTACACTCCTCGAAAGTGGGGCACGTCTCTTGCGGCCTCTAACAGCTGAAAGTTGTCCATCTTTTTTATTAAATTTTAATCCCATTCCTATTTTTGCTTTGGCCTTCATCAAATTTCACTGCATAAGCCGCTGCCTTTTGGCTAGATTGGCGTCCTTTGCCGAAATCCTAGTCCAAGCCTGGTCCGCTAATCTCATATCTGCCTTGTTTCGGGCGGCTGTTTCGGGATTATTCATGTAGAATATGTCGTGCTCTTTACAATAAGAGTCTAGCTTATTTTTTGGAGGTACATTTATGGCTAAATTTTCACGTATCTTAGTTCCAGGACCACAATAGGAGTATGATGGGATGTGGAGGGAGAATGGAAGATTGTTTATAAGGGTATTTAACAAGCCACGACCTCTATGTGGCTTTAAGAATAATCCCTTACCTTGGACCTTTTTACACTTTCTCTTTGCCATTTTTGTTATATAAAAAATGTCATTTATTCAACAAAAGAACAAATTTAAAAAAGCACATAAAGAAAATACACCAAAGAAGCTGGGTCTATTTCCTAATAATTTTCGCTGTCTTATAATTGGGCCTAGCGGTTCGGGGAAGACCGTTGTAATTTATAACTTAATTGTAAAAAAGGAAGGATTAAAGTTTACAAATTTATATATAATATCCAAATCTTCAGAGCAAGAAAAATATAAAAAAAACATTAAATATTCCGTTTGTGTGATGAAGTTAAATTACACACATTTTCAGACTGTGAAATCACAGTATAATTTTATAATTTAAAATTTATTTAGTTTTGTCATTTAAATTTGGTATTAATTTTCTATTCATTTTTTCCGGTGCGGGCGGGTAATCATTATGCAAATCGTGTAAACTTTTATCGTATTTTAAATCAACTTCCAAAATAAATCTAAAGTTTTCATTTTGATTGCATTTATAATCTTTCTCATTTGTCCATCTAAATCCGTCCACGGGCAACGACTCGCACATCGCTGTAGAGTATAGCGAGTTACAGTCTAAGTATACAAGATAGGTGCTTTCTTGATTTGGGTCATAATATTCGCCCATGTACTTATTATTGGCTTTAGCATAGCGCGTGGAAATCATGCTTACACCACCTCTAATGGCATTTTCGATAAACAAATGCATGTCAATGTCACGAAATAATTGTAATTTTATGCCGGTCATTCTAAGACATACCTCCCATGTTAGTCCAGAGAGTGAGTACATATGGACAGGGTCAAGTTTATAATCCTTTAAACATAAGTCCCTAAATGTCTCAAACGCATCAGCCAATAGCAACACATCTGTTTTAAGATATAAATCGTGATATTCTTTGAAATGCTTTATATTAAAATGGGTCCATACGTTTTTACCATGTTCATATTGTGTAGGAGATATACATTCTTTATTAGACTGCTGTAAAATGCCTCTATGGGTGGGAGAGGCTCTAAAAACGTTTCTGGTCTTGTCATGTATTTATATGGAAATTCGCCCTTATGTTGTAGTAGTGGATTGTCTATAAATCTAAATGTACTTAAATTGGAAGCTAATTTGTTTAAGGGAAGGGACAGAAAGTTGTAGGAATCCAAAAATACTAAATCATCAACAGAGAATGAAATATACTTTTCCATATCTTTGGCTATGCAATTCAATTTGTGATTAAATTTTCCTAAGTGTTGCATTATTAAATGACCATGATAGTTTTTAAGATTGTGGAAGAATACTGGAAATTTCTTAGTTACTTTATAGTTTAAATTACACGCATTTAAACTTGCCTGTTAAGTGACAATGGTCACGGACTTTATCACGCAGTAACGGCTGGTGGCATATGTGGCAGCGTGTAGAGTTTTGGAATAACGTCTCTTGCTCTGGACTCATTACAAGGGGAACATATACTCCCATCTGACTTTTAATAAAGTCATAACTTTTAAATAATTTTTCAAAACCACATCCATTACATTTTCACCACTGTACAACTCTTCGGAAATTATTTTAGAATTTCTCACTACAACATAAGCAAATACAGAGGAGTGTGGTTGCCAGAGTTTATAAAGTATTCGAAATCTGCATAAATCACAAAGGGAACTTTAAGTTGATATTTGTAATTCGTAAATTGTAATGTATCTTTTTTAGACATTTGTACTCTTTGGGCATCGAAGTTTTTACAATATGTTATGTGACGTTCCAATATATCTTTATTGTAAAAATTTTGCACACAGAACTTGCAAAAATATTTCTTATTTTTGTGCTTTGTAGAATTAAACATTAACTTATCAAAATCACGAATTAAACAGTAATGTGATTTGCGACCTTCTTGTAAAAGCAACAGGTTTACGTGAATATTGGTATTTTGTTTGGTTTTTCTCAATGGATATATAAATTGTCCTTAAATCCCATATACATTAACACTTATATTATTTTGTCTTTCAAATTTGTCTATGTCGGATATTTTTACGGGATATCTTATATTTGTCATATTTAACTGACCTGCGTGGGGTTCGTAGTAAAATATTTGATTTGTATGTCCTCCATGATTCCTTAGATGGAGGGCTGCCAATGCAGACCACAAAAAGCATTTATTATCGCTATTTTTAATATTTAAAACAGCGTGCTTTGATTTTACATTTACTGGTATGGGTAGTATGACTTGGGAGTTAGGGGCTTATACATGTAAACATGCAGCTACCAGTATTTAGTATGGTCATATATCCATACACTGCCTTGGGCTTGATACTTATGCATGGAGGTATCGATCTTTAAAAGTGTTTCTTTAATTTGTGATTTTAAATCTTTGTTCTCAATCGCTAACATCATCAAACTTCGAAAATCAGCAATACATTCTTTGTCAATTATTAAATCACCATTATTGTCCACCGAGTGTTTGATGAACTTTACCCTCCCGATAAGAATCCATTTAATTGGTAGGGGACAAGATTGAAGAGTGTCTAATACTTCCACAGATTCACCGTTAAAAATATACTTCTTGTAAAGTCGCTTGTCACATCGTAGTTGGTGGCGTTTCTTGTGACGGGTGATGACTCTCTTATACACCTTGCAGCTGTTGTGGTTCTCTAGCATATGCATTTTAAAATTGCTATTGTCAAATATTTGATGGCACATTTTACAAATTTTAGGAATAACTTTATGGATAGTTTGATAGTGGCGTAATAAACTACTTCTGTTGGAGCAAGACGTAGAGCAGTGTGCACAGGTCAACATTTTGTGTTGGAATGAGTGTAGAGATGTCGTGCTCTACTATTTATAAACAAAATTACGATTTTTAAAATTAACTTTTGAAATTTACAAAATCTTTTAATTTGTTAAAATATTGCTTTAACTACTTTTTTACTACTTTTTTATTTTGAACATTTTGAATTGTTATAACATGTTCTTGGAGTTGGGTGTTTTTTAGTATCTTCAAAAACACCGTGGGGAGTGGAGGCACCGGGGAAGCAGAGCGGTACAGGATGCAAAAATGCAATTTTCAAAAATCGCTTATATCTCGAAAACGGTAAGAGATATCGAAAAATAACAACATTTCTAAAAATACCTGTGAATCAGGTTTCGGGGGTTCCCCCACCCATTCCAGGTTTCAAAAATGTTTATTGACCCCTTTTGGTCCAAAATTTTGTTGACCTTTGACCTTTAATTATATCTCCGTTATTTATAGAGCTATTGGGCTGAAATTTAGTATATAGGTACATATAGATGTGAAACTTTGTTTGGTAAAGAAAATTTTCAATTAAGGGGACACAACTGCGCGCTACAAGCGATAATTTTAAATTCAAAAATTAGCTCCCATGTAGTTGTTTATGATCCAAATGTAATATATCTTGGATTGTACATGTAAAACATAAACTCCCACTTGCTAGCTTGTACGGATTTTTAAAAATAATTTTTGTTTCTTTAATAATTACAAATTTTGGTTTTCCAAAAAATCCTCATAACTTTTTTGTTTATTGAGATATAAGGTTCAAATTTTGTTTGGAGGTACTTTATACAATTATCTAAAAAGTAGTTTCCCAGATTTTTGATAAAGGGCTTAGTTTTTATAAAAATGTTGAATTTGTTTTTTTGTCTAAAACCTTCATATTTTGAATTTTGATCATATTTAAATTTAAAAATGGTAATTTTTGTATTGGTGGTGTTGGGGCTGTTAGATGTGAAGTGAGGCCCCAACATGTGGGTCACTGGTTTGTAGCGACTCTTTAATCAATTAAGACAATTAAGATTTGTGATTTCAGAAAGCAAAATTAATTTGTAAAATTACGCTGGGATTCCCTGCGGAGAGTGCTGACCCCTTTATATACATTTAGGATGCATAATACAGGTGTACACACTAGAACAATAACATCAATTTAAAAAAAGTTGGCTTTTTAGATTTTAAAAGATATAGGGTATGGGGAAAATGTATTTAATATAGGCAAGGGTACTAGTATAGGCCAACAAGGAAATTAGGCCGGGTGTTGGCGCAAAAATCAGTCAAATCGGACAGTAAATAAAGAAGTTGGCAATTGGCAGTATTTTTACAACATATTTTTTTTAATTTGACAGTAATAGTTAATTTGGGAAATGTGGGATTTATTAACATATTCGCTTAGGACAATAACATATCCAAATTGCAGACAACTCGGACCAATCACACCAAAGTTAGTTTTTTTAGATTTTGAAAATCAATTGTTTTAAATATAGAGGACGGATGGGGATGGGGAAAATGTATTTAATATAGGCAAGGGTTGGACGTTAGTATAGGCCAACAAGGAAATTTGTGTAGGCCGGGATCGGGTGTTGGTCCAAAAACTGATCCCTATAAGAATAACATGGGGAAAAAGTGCCGATTACGGCCCCTCCCCCTTATTTTTCCACTACTAACAATAATCTATACAATAATAATCTATACTAACAATAATCTAATTGCAGTATATCATTTATATTGGGTTATGGCTTGCAGACCGTGAAATAACTGCCAATTTATACTTAGATCTATCTATATATTACTATAAATTACAAGGTAGTCCCTCCTCTGCCCGTAGTTCTTTTCTAACAACTGGTTATTTTACTATTCCACATGCCAACAAATCTATGTTTTGGAATTTATATTTTGCTTTTTGCTTTTATATTTTGTTAATGTTATATTTTATATTTGACTAGCTTTGCCCAACAATGTCACTTGTCCACCTTATTTCGGTTGTATAGTTAAATAAAATCTTACAGTCATCAAACTCCAATATTTGAAAATGTTTTACTATTTTTGGTTGATGTCTTAGGAGAAGTAGTTAGGTGTAATAAAGTAACAAACGTGTAAATATTCTTGTAATAATTTAGGGCAATAGCATTTCAAAGAATTAAAGAAATCAATCAAAGTCAGTATTTACAGGAATAATAATTACGTTGTACAAAATATCAAATTTATTAGTAATAGAATGTGACAAACTAATCGAAAGGCAAATAAGTAACCTAGCAAATGTATCTATTGTGTTTTTAATTTATGCATCATATTAGGCAATTATAGGAATATTAGCTAGGATCCAACAAAATCGAAACATTAACGCAACATTTAATATTTGGAACTATATTTCTACATTGTACAAAGCATCGATTTGATAGTAAAAATGTGTTTGTACATTGAATATCTGAGGGTTATAACATATTGAGGGATCAACCAAATCGAACAATAAATATTAAATGCAAATAATTGTCACTATTGTGTCACGTAATTTATTTTGAAATTGAAAGTAACATGGTATTTAGACCGAACGGTAGACATTTAGTCATGCATTAGTTCGGAATAATAACATATACAATAATCATAAAAATCGGAGTTTAAATAAATAAGTTGCCTAACGTTACTATAAATTTATAAATTATTTTTAATTTTATAAATTAACAAGTTTGAGGATAATAATTATGACCAGACTTATGTTAGTCGAGGAATATAACATTTCTGAAAACAAACTACGACGGTAAGAAGTTGATAATTCCTATATTCATACTTCTCCACCACATCCTATTGACCCATAAAATACATTTACAATATACTACTTTACAATTAATAGAATGAGGAAATGTCATGATTAGTTATGAAGCTAGTTATCATGTAGCATGGGAATTCATGGTTTTATATAAAATATAAAATATAAAATTGTCTGATATCTTTCGATTTGGTTCAAATTTGATATATGAATGCTGGTCTGAGCAAAAGCTGGTGGCTTCAAGCCATTATACTTATGTGCCCCAATGTTTTCCTATTGAGATTTTTATTTGTTTGTTTTCTTTCTTTAAAATAAAACCTCAACTACCCGTCGCCATAGGCCAATAGGCCTGTTCGGCGATCTAAAGACATCGAGGTACCGTTAACTTCAATACCGTAGTCACATGGGCAAGCCAGTGGTGACCGGTCGTGAAAAAGTAACATAGCAGTCAGCCAGGATCGAACCATCTAGCATACGCTTGACCACGGCTGGCTTGCGAGGCCAGCGCTCAATCTCTGTGAGCTACCGCGTCCGTTTATTTTGTATTTGTTATTGTACATTTTAGTTAATTATTTATTGAGTCATTGAATTAATATTTAATCTGATTGGAATTATATAGTTTAATATCGTTGTGTATACGTTGTTGAATCGTTCTTATTATTAAGGCTCCGGTCTGCTCTACGAAAAAATCTGCACCGGCGCCGCGTGAAAATACATTGTTAAGGTAGGGAAAAGGAGCGTTGCGGAGGTCCACAGGAACCCTGTTTGTGGCTACGATAATTATGTTATCAAAATACTGTAAACGGGATTTGACCATTTTGACAAAAGAAAGTTAATCCCACTCATGCTCATATTTAGAATATCAAAATAATGTTTCTGTTTGAAAATGCTCATTTTTTGTAAATGTACAAAAAATTGCAAATCAATAAAAAAATGTAAAAAGTAAAAAGGTAATTCCTAATATAATATTTTCCTATTTAATATTATACTTTAATTTTAATTAAAGGGTTTATGTTGCAGCCGTAAAGAGGGATCCTGCAAACCCTTTTCTAGCGCAGCGCGGAAGGGATAGAACGGAGCCTTAGTTTGTTTGGTACCTATTTAGCTCACAACCAGTTTTCTTCAAACTACATGTAACCCATACCTACACTAAAAGTTAACAAATAAACAAATAATGAGGAAAGAAAGAAAAAAATAATAAAAACTTTAAACTATTGTCAAATCCAAAGATGGTATATACTGAATATACAAAAAGATAAACAATAAAACAAAAAAATGAAAATGTGGTAGTTTGTTAGAAAAAAATAACAAATAAATAAATTGCTTGTACCTTTTCCCCATTGAAATAAATAAATACATTTTGAAACTGCAAATTCATCGCTCAATAACATTAAAAAACATATATGTATATATTTGTAAATGTATGCTTAGTCCCGTATCTGTCAAACTTTGACCACAGTTCGTCTTTGCAGATAAAGGACGAGTTCTGATTTTTTTTAAATTTTGCCAGGCTTTAAACCCCTTAGGGTACGTGTATACTGGAGCCAGGATTGGACCCTGGTTGGTACCCGGCATGGTAGCTTTGATCATGGATCTGACCCCAGATCTGATCCTAGATCTATGCCGGTGTACAAGCGGGGATGACAGCCGATATACTCGCCTGTTACTATTTTAGAAAGCTGATTGGAAATATTTGTTTCAAATCAAATACAAAAAAGTAAACTCATTTGTTCTAAACAAATTTTTGAACTATTTTGCATAAATTTCAAAAGTTGTTTAATTTATTGTAAGCTTTCCATTTTGTAATATGTTATACTTATTTTGTTTTGTCTATAAAAAATAGTCGAATCTTTGATGAAGAAGAACTATTTTCACTAGAAACATTTTAAGAACTATTTGTTGATGAACATGAAAAGTATGGGTGGCGGCGCAACTATGTGCCGTACCTTTTACACAAATTAGATTCTGTAAATTAAACACTTGTCTGTAGAACACTGAATCATTCAGTAAATACTTCAATGTAAACAGAAAAAGAGTATTTAAGTCTAGATGGTTCTAAACACATGATTCGTTTTTTGTTTAATCAGATGACGAATGGTCATAGCAACCTCCTTTGTTTCCATCAAGAAACAACTGAATCTGATCCTAGATCTGACCCTTGCTCACTTCTTCTATCCCGGCTACCATCCTAGTTCCTCGCTTCTGATTGGCTGATATAAACCGTCTTGTATGCCTTAATGCGAGTATGCTTATATCCCGGCTCCCGGTATACACGTATTCCTTAGGTACGCTTCTCGACGCACAAATATGATAAAGGTCATAACCTTGAAATAAAATGACATAAAGTAGGAAGAACGTTTCTGATTGAACCAGAAACATGTTTTATACGTTCGGTATATATTTGGTAATGATTTTTATTTAAAATTACAAGTAAAATAACAATTTAATATTTTTAACTATTCAAGATTTTGCTAGAATTTGGTTGTTACAAATTCATAATGGGGAGTGGAGAGATTATATAGCTTATAACAATTCGTTACAGAGCTACAGCGGTTACTTCCCAAATATTGATTTCTTATCCGCTTGGTCGCAAACATGCAAAAGTCTGACGCAAAACATGATGCAATGTTGTTTAAATTTGCCACGAGGTTTCTTACACTTGTTTATTTACCAGTTACTTCAAAGTTACGGAAGTTAATCGACTCTATCCTAGCAACTGCCAAGTGTTTTGGGAGGGTAATTAAAGGCAAATAAGTCATGGAAATAAACAAGAAACTGCGCAATAAGCTTACATGGTGACATTGTCCTTCAACTAAAATACACATGGGCATGACAGGTCGCGAACTCTGCTCTCAAAATCTCTCGGCCAACAGTCGCACGTAATTGGCTGTTACACTATCAAACATTAGATTAGCAGACCAATCCCATACTTCCCCGCCTGCGTCACCCATTCCAGTCATCAGCCGTTAGCCATTGTTGAGTGATTAAAACTCACGTAATTTTTAGAGTTAAAAAATTCGAGTGATTTAATTAATCACTCTAACAATTAACTTGTATCGGTTTCCTTTTGTTAATCAGAAATTTATTGAAAAGTTGACAGGAGTAACAAGCAACAAAACGATGAATAACTTAACACAATATACAAAACAAAAGTAAATGTGACAATCCCTTAAAACATATAAGAATAGCGAGTAAATTTATACTAAATACATATGCATGCATAAATACATATATGCATGCATATGAACAATTAACTGCATAACAAATGTAACTTCAAATTGATAACACAAAAAGCCCGTAAATACTTGAGTTCACAACAGCGAGTGAAATTTGATCTTTTTATAATAAATATAATAATTCGGTTAATGTATTTGAACCAACATCTGGTATTCGATGTTTTTACATTATAGAAAAAGACAAGTAACTCCAACTGCTAATGGTCTCATGTTATTGTTTGGTAACACATATTTTGACAGGGAAGCACCATACAAGTGTATACATACTTAAAACGTTTTATATTTTGGCGTACTTGTATTGCCTTTCCTCCCTATAACACGACAGAACACTGAGAGACCATTCACATATTATGTAACACATTTTCTGTGATTTCCCTCCCCCCCCCAATATAACGCACCGTAAATTCTAGTGGTAAACTTAAACATGCTTGAATCTTTTAAATATATGTAAAATATAATTTTATGCGTCATTTTACAAGTATTTAAATAAAGACTGACCATATATAAGTTAATAATTCATTATATTATATGTTTTTGTATGCATCTCTGTTTTGTGCATTTTTGTTTAGTATAACAGTATTCTGCTTCTTCATTTTTATTTGTTTTGGTATTGAATTTGTGATTATTGATTTTGATATGGGTTAAGTTCTTTCTGAACCACCACAGGAATTTACTTTTTGCCTGTGTATGTAACTTGATTGTTGTTATGGAATTTGTACTCTTATGTAAAAATGGTGATTGCCGCACACGTATATCAATAAAATAGTAATTAGAATGATAACAGGTTTTATTTTTTTACAAATCTGTAAAAAATCTGTTCATAGCAAATAAATATATTTTCTTTTTAAAAATAAACAAACTTGTTCCTTAATGACACAAAGAAATATTGATTTTATAAAAAATCCTAAAGGAAAGTTATTGTTACCCCTAAAACAGTAAAAACTTAATAATCACTAAGCATTAAACATGTCATGATTGTTCGCTTTAAAACAACACAATACAGATCAGTAAGTTAAAACAGAAACTACTCAACACACGTTATACAGAAAATATTTTTACTTTTATAGATCATAAAATATGAAAAAATCAGGGAAGTTTTATGTACATCATTACTTGTCTTGATTCGATATCAGTTTCTAAACATTTGTTTCTATAGTAGCCTGATATTTAAAATTTGTGTGTTATCGAGCCGCAGAAGATGTTGATTTAATAGTTACCTACCATACATGAAAGGTGCAGCGGTGTGCATTTACTGCCATACTCTTCAGCATTAACGTTACGTAAATAACACAGTACAGCTACCGGTATGTCATGTTCCTCCCCTTCTAATTGCGTTACGTAATATGTATTTGACCTCTGAAGTACGATTCCCCCCGTCGTGTTTCTCAACGTAACTATTCCCCATAATAGGCTTTGAAACTTGTAAAAATATCAGTTTACTTGGCGTTTTGCAAGGCTTTGTGTGGAATAATTTGTTCAGATTTATTTTAATTGCTGTTTGATTATATGAAAGCGTGAATTTGTTAGGCCAACTAACTATCACACTTTATGAATTTAGAAATGGTAAAATTTACATAACAAATGTGTTGTGGTGATTGTATTACGTGACGCTGATCAATATCCCCCTTCTAGTATAACGCTATGCCAATCCTCTCCTCTAGCGTCAACGTTACGTGAGCGTTACGTAATATGTGTATAGCCAATTTTCCTATGTGACAACAGATCTGTTATGACATATTATGAAGGGACGTCATTATGAAGCCAGAATCTCTTAACCAGATATTCCCTGCTGAATCTGTGGTCAGATCTACTGCCGATCTGACAGCTAGAACATCGAAAGGTGGAGGACTTCACTAATAAACTATCTTACCTCAGAATTCGGAATTCGTTAATTGTATATATAGTGAACGAACATTCTAGGCTGTTCTCGCTAGGCAAATCTCACTATAAGCATATTAATACGTCCATGCAAGCACCTACGTACGCTCACACGCGCGAATTATGACAGGGGGTATTTTTCTGACCGGGCCCCAAGAAGTGGGGGGTGATGTATTCATTCGCAAAGCTATTGACAACATTTCACCATTAATCTTCCAAACACCCACGCCGCGTCGAACTCGAAATTGCCATCGCTATCGGAAAACTTCCATCGGCCAGCGCAAATTGAGTCCTTTATTATATATATATATATATATATATATATATAAATTAGTTTATGTTTATTATTTATTTAAAGATTTGTTTTTTGTTTTTAGAATTTAAATACAATAACAAGGATTTATAATTGCAATTTAACGGCGAAGTAAAATTAAATCGTCCTGTTTTAAAACTAAATAAATTAATATTTTTATAAAATAATCCAAAGTCTCACTAGTTCATTCAAATATTCACAAAACAGCAACGCCTTATGTATGCACATTCTAATCAATTCATGCGCCATATATAAGCACAGAACAAAGCTGGCTTGAAATCCATTTAATTTTTAATCAAAATGGAACACTTTAGAATTGAGAATAAATCAGTTGCCACTTCTACCTTTCTTTAATTCCTAAGATAACATACGACATTATTGAAACTTTAAAACTAAAATTAGAACGACTTGAAACTGTTATTAACATATGTTTAGGTGAAAGATCTAGTGATACTTATCTTCCTCGGGTGACTTAAACAATTCTCAATGATGTCATCAACATTTAAGCTTGTTAACTTATTTTTCCACAATTTTATCACTGTAAAATCATGTTTTTCTTTATTATTTTTGATTAAGTGCAAACAATTTCTTACTAGAATCGTATAGTTTGTATGTGAACTCTGGAAATTAGTATTATGAGTTTGTACATTTTGACTTCACTTCACTGCAGCCGTATTTCCCTGATGTAGACAATTTGTAAAACCTTAGATATAGTCTTTGACACAATTACAATTCTTTATGATCATGTCGGTGAATAAAGAATATTGTCTGATTGATTGGTTGAATGTAATGGAGAGATGTGAGGGTTTTGAGCTTATTAAAGTTTGCATTACAAGAGTAAATCGCACTAAATGTGTGTAGAATAGTAAGTAATAAATTGTGATTCATATAATCAATCATTTATGATTGGTAATTTGTAGTAAATTATTCGTTATACTATACTTACTCAATGAAGCTTTCATGATGTAATTATCAATAAAATTAAAATATAAAAGTAAAAGGTTTGACTATAATGAGGATCAAAAAGTAAAAAATACCCCCGTTGCAGCAAACCTGCATACTCAGCGAATTTCAAATGGTACTTCATAAGTCATGAAGCCACTTACCAACTTTAATCAAAGCATATTAATAAATAAGCGAGATATGACATTTTATTTATTCCCCATAAGAAAAATATTAGGTCTGAGTATGCAGGTTTGCTGCATCAAGGACCACAAAATCTGTTTTTTATGGAAATTCCAGTGGATCACCTCCAGATGAAGCAACATACCAAGTTTCATCAATTTATGTTCATAAACAAGCAAGATATCACATGTTTATTATTCTCCATAAGAATAACATTATAGCTGCTGAGTACTCAGGTTTGCTGCCATGGGGACCACAACAAATGAGTTTTGTATGCAAATAGCATTAAAACCCAACCTTATAAAGCCACATACCAAGTTTCATTAATATATGTTCATTAATAAGCGAGATTTTACTTATTCTCCACTGTGTTTAGCACTATCAATATCTCGGTAACCAATTGACGTAGAGCGATGATCAAAATACCAAATTGTTTACTTTTTTAAGCTGAATTTAATGGTGTAATCCAAAATTTGGGTTTAAAAATAATTATATGTAAAAAGTTTAAAAAAACATTTTTGGGGTACAATACCCCCCCGCCCCCAAATCCCCTTAAAGTAGAGCGACCTGTCTGGTTCTCGAACTCTGAAAACAGATGCTGCCTTACACGTTTATACCAAATTTCATCAAGATCGGACCAGTTTTACGAAAGTTATCGTGCCTACGGACACTCATATATGTATATATATATATGTATATATATATGAATTTGAACGAATGGTGTTTTTGGCATCTGGGGGCCTCAAAACTAAAAGTTATCATGGTCCCGGTCCTAGGTCTTACCATGCCATCAACGGTAATAGCTTCTTCCCTATAGGGGAAATTCGCTAAAACTGGTTTATGTTTGTGTTACTGTGTTTAGGCACAACAATTATAAAAAATCCATACATTTCTACAATATTTCTTAGTTTGCCTATAGACAAACGCTAAGAAGGGATGTAAAAATTGGTTTGAATTGTTACAAACGAATATTAAATTATTGGATCCATTTAAAATGTACTTTCCAAAGTTTCACATCTGTCCTGTAGCAACGCAGTATTTTAATTTGTAAAAGTTAGATTCAATGCTGCTATTAAGTAACGAGACGGACGATGTGTAAACATATTTCAGGGGAGTATTTTCTGAAATTGAATTTTTTAATTGACACATCAGACGTAATTATTGTGCCAACAATGGACAGTATATTACGATTACCTGGTTATATAAAATAAACTCAATAAAATCCTGTTATTTATTGGTATGTTGTGGTATTTGGAAGTATTTAAGTAAAACACAAACATTTAAACTCATTAACCGTTTAATTTGTATAATTGTCTTATAAATATCCTAAATATGACTTTTTAAATAATGCAATATTTTAATTAATTATTTTCAGTTTTGTTAAAAAACAGAAATGGGAAGGGTACCGGTATAATACAATGTCGTGGGTGATAATTTTGTACACTTATGTAGTTTGTTCTTGATTATTACCACGGTCTTTAACTTCCAATTAATTTAGAGTTATTTCTAAATAAAAAAGGAAATCTTGAATTTTAAATATTAAATGATATACTGTATATATAATATTATATTATATATATCATTTAATATTTTGAATATTAAATTTTAATCTATGCTTGGTTAGAGATTAAATTAAGCGTGTCAATAAACAAAAGCATAACACTTTTAAATGGGTATCTAAGGAGGGGGGGGACTCCAGGCATACAAAATTTCGCCTTTCTACCTGCTTTTCCCTTCTCCTTCTGCCATAAGGCCAAAGTCAACTTTTAAATTCCGCCCTGCTTAATGAATTATCCGACATCGTTGATGTATAAAGAGCGAAAAAATACCTAGCGATTTCAGTGAACAGAATTTTGATATCACAATTAGTTTACCCATAAACAAATCGTAAATATTTCATAATTTTTTAACGGTTATTATTTTGAATATCAAAAATATACTCACAGAAATAGCAAGTTTTTTTAATGAGCCTTAAAACAACGATTTCGGATTATTCGTTGAAGAAAGACGGTCATTGAATGTTGGCGTTGGACTTATGAGAGAAGCAGGTAGACACAGGTGACTGGACCCCCCTCTTAAAATATAATTTGTATGTTTGGGAACATTCATATTTTAAACGGAAATGCGTTACCTGTTTACAGCGCCTTCAAAAAACAAATTGCTGTTTGCAGTACATTTTCGGTGTGCGTCGTGCGTCTTCGTATTCGCAGGCGCTTTTTAACTCCTGGACGTTTTTCGGTTACGTTGTTTTTTATTTGTTTAACCATAAGCGGGTACATTTTAACATTGAAGCCTTGACATAACTATATTTTTGCACTAATAAAACAATATTGAGCGGCTTAGGTTTATTTTAGGGGGTGCTAGGGGGGGGGCAGTCCCCCCTAGTAATTTGGAGAGCAATATTGCTAAAGTCACAATAATCATCACAATCACGGGAATTTTCCCACCCATCCCCCAAAATTGAAATAATCAAATGTTACGTTGAGCGGATTCCAATTTAATACATAAGTGAAAATGTTAATCCACATTAAATTGTGAAACTAAATCCCCCTTTCATATCCATCCATTTGCCTTGGTTGCACTCTTGTAACCCTGGTCTTGTCACTCATCCTCCCTTCGCTGTCATGGTTACATTTTTAAACATACATTATGAATTTCATTTCGAGTTCGAGTTGTTATTGTTGTCAGTCAAAAACATCCCATTACAATTTCAAATGCATTGGGTTATAGTTTTTACATTTATTTATTTGTGACTTTAGTATGTATTATTTAAATTATAGTTTATATAGACTACAGTATAGGTAGGCCAGCCTTACGTAACACATAAGAAACTCACATGTAAAATACGATCAGTAACTGTTAAAATAATGTATGCATTTAATTTATTGAAATACCTTGTATTTGTAAATAAGTTATAACGGACCTCAATGTTACGTTTTTACTGTTTTTCATACATATATTTTCCCTGTTGTTATGGACATCATTTTTAAAATATACAAACTGTAGTAATTTATTTTCTTGGTTTCAAACAACGTCCAACTTTGACTTTTAAATCCTGTAATACGATGTGTCACAGCCATTACTTAAGAAACCCAAGTATCGTTATCCAAGGGATGGGGGTGAGATGTATTAACCTCCTTAACCACACGTTATCTATGTTTTACTTGATTTACTTAGCTAATTTAAGTTTAATGACTGTATAAATTATCAAAAGTTCAAAACCTTATTGCACACCTAAATTAAGATGTGTTTTTATTAGATATTGCAATAAGTATGCTTATTATAACTATAAATTATAATTTCGATTTAATAGAAAAACTAAAGAGTTTTTGTTTAGAAACGTGCACATATAGGCTAATTTTCTTTCAACTGACACCCTTATAGAATAATTTTACGAATCTTGTTCTGAGTAGATAGAAAACCCTATGTCAGGAACAGTCAACGCGCGGATCCCGCTGTGTTCAAAGTGTTTCGCGGGGGAATTGATCGTGTTCCCCCTCCTACCGCCACCATTACAGAATCAGCAGCCCGCGCCCTCATTCCCACTCCGTAAATAACAACAGCAGTTCTGCCAACGTCCAGCCTATAGCGTATAATTATGGAACCCTCAGAAACTATCGTGCTGTGTACGCAAATCTAAAATTGTCACATTGCCTATTATAGTTACACAGCTGTTATAGTTACGACCTTCATAATAGTATTCCCTATTGATCCTGTTGCACTAGACTTATTTATTTTACTAGCAGATTAAAAATTATAAATAATGTTGTTTACCTATCTTAATAATATTTGGAGTGCATTTATATAAATAGAGTAGTTGTTTTGATAACAATATTACCATTGTCATGTAAAACTGAAAAGGTTTTGTACTGTTTAATGATGAAAATTTGCTTAATTTATGATCCTGTAGATAATATAAGTAATAAAAATCTGGTTTAGTGACAGTAAGAGTCCTGCGGGAAGCATGGGCCATAAATTATTGTTAACTTAAACATGATCAAATAAACCATGTCTCACAACACTGCAACATATATTTGAATAGTTACTGGGATCTCTGGGATCTATAATTTAAAAATTACTGGGAAACGAATTCATCAAATTTTGCAAAAATAGTTAGTTTTCTGTATTAAGCTGTTTAATCAAAAACTGTACAATTATTGTAATCAAAACTTTGTTTGCTGATTTACTTTATTGTATAATTGTTATATTTATACTAACAAAATTCATTGATATAAAGAATAAATCTCAAATTGATGGGGTTATGTGTTATATTGCAATATATTTAAAATTTGTATTTCGAGCGTTATTACCAATGGACGATAAAACATAGTTTACTCAACAGCAAAGGAAATAGGATTTCAAGACCGAAGTATCTTATATATCTTTGATAGTAAATACAAATAAAAATTGTGAAACTATTGAGTTTCCCCCCATGAAATTGAGGCTTGTAGAATTCTAACAACCTAATGACTTGTTGCAATTGGGAAAAAATATGTTGGTCACTCCAGGAGGTGGTTTGGGGGTGGCACAGAAGAAGGTGTGTTTTGTTTAGGCCTACTCTTGTCAAAGTCAATGGTAGGGTCATTTTTGACCCTACCCTAGTGTGAGGTTTTTATACCACCGAAGAGAATGGCGGACCTTCCATCCTGGACACACAGTAAATGCGGGAGTATAATAATGCACCGCATCGCAAGACACCATATAGCCCAGACAATAAAGGTTTTGTCAGGGGAAAAACTAGGGTAAAGCTGAATTTTGTACCAATGATAGACAACTACAAGAGGAACATTTTTACAAAACCCCCCAAAAATCCCCCTGGAGCTTCGCCCTCAGTCCCCCTTCAAGGTTCAAAATGTCAATATTTTAAAAACAGCTACTATCTATGTAACTAATTATCGGATTGAGTTCATTCTTATTTGTTTTGTTCATGATTACATTGGCTATAACATTGGTCCTCTTCATATTTTAGCTAAACCCAATGGTTCCTCGTCAATTTAAGATAACATGGGGAGAAAATAGAATTTTACATTTAAAATGTTGATTTGTTAACAATATACGTCATCAATAGAGGTTGTATGTCAAACAGTTTGCATGACAGAAAGAGACCACTCTCTTACGAGTCTCTTGATACACAATTGTATGGGCTTGTATGATATGCTAGGGCTGAGGGGGGGGGAAGAAATCAAAGAGGTCGGCACCCCGCGGTAGCCAAATAATGGTGAGTTCTGTGTTAGTTATATACTAAGTCTTGATCTAGTCCAGTCAAATGGTACTTTTCTCGTGACAATGTTCCGGAAGTTTTTTCTTAGCGGCTCTGTATGTTTTTTGAGGTGCTGAGTAATTTTATGTGTGCCACCTCGAGAAAGGTCGGCTTCAATGAGAAAAACTCAAAAAACCTTAAATATTCTGCCCTTGTTTTTAGTTTTTCACCTATATCTTGAAAGCTATGCGTTTTTCCGAAAAAAACGGTCAGATATGAAATGAAAGGGGACAACATTTCCTACAGTATTCATACGTTAACTGTGGTTTTATGTCAAAGAATGTAGGAGTTGGAGCACGCTGAAAAAGAAAAACTTTTCAGACCATCTGGCTAAAACGAGAGAAACGTTAAATAAATTTTCCATGCAGTCATGGTTCTGATTCATACTTATATTACTAAACCATTACGCTTTATTAAACCTAATGTAATTTGAGTAAGAGATCATATTTTATTATACAACTCGTGTCTTAATTTTAAATTTGCAAGCTAAATAATTCTTTCAAAAATTTATTTTCTTGCATGATATAGTAAAACTAGAATGTTTCCGCTCAATAGGAGTATGTGAGAGGCGTTTCTCTCGTTTTGGCCAGATGGTCCGAAAAGCTTATCTTTTTCAGCGTGCTCTAACTCCTACATTCTTTGACTGAAAATCACATATGAATACTGTAGGGAATTTTGCCTCCTTTCATTTTATATTCAACTGTTTTTTTTTTTTTTTTTTTAGATAAAACGCATAGCTTTCAAGATATAGGTGAAAAACTAAAAACAAGGGCGGAATATTTAAAGTTTTTTGTGTTTTTCTCAGTGAAGCCGACATATCTCGAGGTGGCACACATAAAATTACTCAGCACCTCAAAAAACATACAGAGCCAATAAGAAAAAAACTTCCGGAATATTGTCACGAGAAAAGTACCATTTAACTGGATTATATCAAGACTTAGTATATGCCTAACACAGTAACTCGCCATTATTGGCTGCCGCGGTGTGCCGACCTCTTTGATTTCTTCCCCCCCCCCTCAGCCCTAGCATATCATACAAGCCCATACAATTGTGTATCAGTAGACTCGTAAGAGAGTGGTCTCTCTGTCATGCAAACTGTTTGACATACAACCTCTGTTGATGACGTACATATTGTTAACAAATCAACATTTTAAATGTAAAATTCTATTTTCTCCCCATGTTATCTTAAATTGACGAGGGACCATTGGGTTTAGCTAAAATATGAAGAGGACCAATGTTATAGCCAATGTAATCATGAACAAAACAAAAAAGAATGAACTCAATCCGATAATTAGTAACATAGATAATAGCTGTTTTTAAAATATTGACATTTTGAACGTTGAAGGGGGGATGGGGGATTTTTGGGGATATTTGTAAAAATGTTCCTCTGGTAGTGGTCTATCATTGGTACAAAATTCAGCTTTACCCTAATTTTTCCCAATGTCACCATTTTTAGATCTTTATTGACTGGGCTAATAAGCAAGTCATCGTTCTGATTAAATAAATTACTCATGGTTTTCCTTACTTACTCAAACCACGTACATCCTTAATGATTTACACAGCTCATTAATATATTTATCAAATATCATTAGTTATTCAACAGCTCATTAGTTATTTCAATGTACTCGATAAAGTAATCAGTTGCCGTAAACAATTATTTCAGATTAGAGAAAATCTTTGTTGACTGTATTGCCTTCAGTGTCCAGCTTCAGTTGTTGAATTAACGTAAGGGTTAAATATATTGATACTCATCACACTGGGGAACCAATTACTTTCTCTTTAGGACAAAAAATAATCTGATTTGGAATAACATCTAAAACAAAAAATGTAAAAGCTACCTCGGATTGTTTAAAAACAAAGTGATTACACTGAAAAACTCAGAGTTTAACCGAGTCTGGGTTAAAATCTATTGGGTCATTGTTGGTTACTAGCAACCAGTGCCGCACGGTCATTAGTAACTAACATAACTTAGTCAAAGTATATACGGTTATTTGTATACTGAGAAAAATGTCTTGCGGTAATCTACACAAATAATGAGGGAGGCAAATTAAATAAAGTTATTGGCAGGCCGTTGGAAAATCTTGAGGCTACCCCCAGACAGGTATAGTGTCATGACTCCAGCCAGGACTAGAGTGCTCCGCAAGATAAATGTGGTTATAAATGTGACGTAACAACTTGATTACGTCAATACAATCTCTTTAATTCTTGAGGTAACAGGCATACAGGAATGATGCGCGATCCACCCTGGCTAGTTGCAACCACAGTACTGACTAATGCCAAACCCCAGCCAGCTAGCTGACACCTCTCTCTGCGTCTGGTGCGTGATCCAACCTGGCTAGTTACAACCACAGTACTGTCTAGTGCCAGACCCCAGCCAGCTAGCGGCCACCTCTCTCTGCGTCTGGTGGGTGATCCACCCTGGCTAGTTGTAACCACAGTACTGTATAGTGTCTGACCCCAGCCAGCTAGCAGACACCTCTCTCTGCGTCTGGTGCGTGATCCACCCTGGCTAGTTGCAACCACAGTACTGTCTAGTGTCTGCCCCAGCCAGCTAGCGGACACCTCTCTCTGCGTCTGGTGCGTGATCCACCCTTGCTAGTTGCAACCACAGTACTGACTAATGCCAAACCCCAGCCAGCTAGCTGACACCTCTCTCTGCGTCTGGTGCGTGATCCAACCTGGCTAGTTGCAACCACAGTACTGACTAATGCCAAACCCCAGCCAGCTAGCTGACACCTCTCTCTGCGTCTGGTGCGTGATCCAACCTGGCTAGTTACAACCACAGTACTGTCTAGTGCCAGACCCCAGCCAGCTAGCGGCCACCTCTCTCTGCGTCTGGTGGGTGATCCACCCTGGCTAGTTGTAACCACAGTACTGTATAGTGTCTGACCCCAGGCAGCTAGCAGACACCTCTCTCTGCGTCTGGTGCGTGATCCACCCTGGCTAGTTGCAACCACAGTACTGTCTAGTGTCTGCCCCAGCCAGCTAGCGGACACCTCTCTCTGCGTCTGGTGCGTGATCCACCCTTGCTAGTTGCAACCACAGTACTGACTAATGCCAAACCCCAGCCAGCTAGCTGACACCTCTCTCTGCGTCTGGTGCGTGATCCAACCTGGCTAGTTACAACCACAGTACTGTCTAGTGCCAGACCCCAGCCAGCTAGCGGCCACCTCTCTCTGCATCTGGTGCGTGATCCACCCTGGCTAGTTGCAACCACAGTACTGTCTAGTGTCTGCCCCAGCCAGCTAGCGGACACCTCTCTCTGCGTCTGGTGCGTGATCCACCCTTGCTAGTTGCAACCACAGTACTGACTAATGCCAAACCCCAGCCAGCTAGCGGACACCTCTCTCTGCGTCTGGTGCGTGATCCGCCCTGGATAAATGCAACCACAGTACTATCTAGTGCCAGACCCCAGCCAGCTAACAGCCACAACTCTCTGCGTCTGGTGCATGATCCACCCTGGCTAGTTGCAACCACAGTACTGTCTAGTGCCAGACCCCAGCCAGCTAGCGGACACCTCTCTCTAAGTCTGGTGCGTGATCCACCCTGGCTAGTTGCAACCACAGTACTGTCTAGTGTCTGACCCCAGCCAGCTAGCGGACACCTCTCTCTGCGTCTGGTGCGTGATCCACCCTGGCTAGTTGCACCACAGTACTGTCTAGTGCCAGACCCCAGCCAGCTAGCGGACACCTCTCTCTGCGTCTGGTGCGTGATCCACCCTGGATAAATGCAACCACAGTACTATCTAGTGCCAGACCCCAGCCATCTAGCAGCCACAACTCTCTGCTCTGGTGCGTGATCCACCCTGGCTAGTTGCAACCACAGTACTGTCTAGTGCCAGACCCCAGCCAGCTAGCGGACACCTCTCTCTGCGTCTGGTGCGTGATCCACCCTGGCTAGTTGCAACCACAGTATCGTCTATTGCCAGACCCCAGCCAGCTAGCGGACACCTTTTTCTGCGTCTGGTGTGTGAATCACCGTGGTTAGTTGCAACCACAGTACTGTCTAGTGCCAGACCCCAGCCAGCTAGCAGACACCTCTCTCTGCGTCTGGTGCGTGATCCACCCTGGCTAGTTGCAACCACAGTACTGTCTAGTGTCTGACCCCAGCCAGCTAGCGGACACCTCTCTCTGCGTCTGGTGCATGATCCACCCTGGCTAGTTGCAACCAAAGTACTGTGTAATGCCGGATGCCAGCCAGCTAGCGGACACCTCTCTCTGCGTCTGGTGCGTGATCCACCCTGGCTAGTTGCAACCACAGTACTGACTAATGCCAGACCCCAGCCAGCTAGCTGACACCTCTCTCTGCGTCTGGTGCGTGATCCACCCTGGCTAGTTGCAACCACAGTACTGTCTAGTGCCAGACCCCAGCCAGCTAGCGGACACCTCTCTCTGCGTCTGGTGCGTGATCCACCCTGGCTCGTTGCAACCACAGTACCGTCTAGTGCCAGACCCCAGCCAGCTAGCGGACACCTTTCTCTGCGTCTGGTGTGTGAATCACCGTGGTTAGTTGCAACCACAGTACTGTCTAGTGCCAGACCACAGCCAGCTTAGCGGACACCTCTCTCTGTGTCTGGTGCGTGATACACCGTGGATAGTTGCAACCACAGTACTGTCTAGTGCCAGGCCCCAGCCAGCCAGCGGATACCCCTCTCTGCGTCTGGTGCTCGTTCCTCCCTGGCTAGTTGCAACCACAGAACTGTCTAGTGCCAGACCCCAGCCAGATTAGCGGACACCTTTCTCTGCGTCTGGTCCGTGGTTCATCCTGGCTAGTTGCAACCACAGTACTGTCTAGTGCCTGACCCCAGCCAGCTAGCGGACACATCTCTCTGCGTCTGGTGCGTGTTCCACCCTGGCTGGTTGCAACCACAGTACTGTCTAGTGTCTGACCCCAGCCAGCTATCGGACACCTCTCTCTGCGTCTGGTGCGTGTTCCACCCTGGCTAGTTGCAACCACAGTACTGTCTAGTGCCAGACCACATCCAGCTTAGCGGACACCTCTCTCTGTGTCTGGTGCGTGATACACCGTGGATAGTTGCAACCACAGTACTGTCTAGTGCCAGGCCCCAGCCAGCTAGCGGACACCCCTCTCTGCGTCTGGTGCTCGCTCCTCCCTGGCTAGTTGCAAACACAGAACTGTCTAGTGCCAGACCCCAGCCAGATTAGCGGACACCTTTCTCTGCGTCTGGTGCGTGGTTCACCCTGGCTAGATGCAACCACAGTACTGTCTATTGCCTGACCCCAGCCAGCTTTCGGACATCTCTCTCTGCGTCTGGTGCGTGATCCACCCTGGCTAGATTTAACCACAGTACTGTCTAGTGTCTGACCCCAGCCAGCTAGCGGACACCTCTCTCTGCGTCTGGTAGGTGTTCCACCCTGGCTAGTTGCAACCACAGTACTGTCTAGTGTCTGACCCCAGCCAGCTAGCGGACACCTCTCTCTGCGTCTGGTGCGTTATCCACCCTGGCTAGTTGCAACCACAGTATTGTCTAGTGCCTGACCCCAGCCAGCTAGCGGACATAGTGCCTGACCCTAGCCAGCTAGCGTAAACCTCTCTCTGCGTCTGATGCGTGTACCACCTTGGCTAGTTGCAACCACAGTACTGTCTAGTGTCTGACCCCAGCCAGCTATCGGACACCTCTCCCTGCGTCTGGTGCGTGATCCACCCTGGCTAGTTGCAACCACAGTACTGTCTAGTGTCTGACCCCAGCCAGCTAGCGGACACCTCTCTCTGCGTTTGGTGCGTGATCCACCCTGGCTAGTTGCAACCACAGTAATGTCTAGTGCCAGACCCCAGCCAGCTAGCGGACACCTCTCTCTGCGTCTGGTGCGTGATCCACCCTGGCTGGTTGCAACCACAGTACTGTCTAGTGTCTGCCCCAGCCAGCTAGCGGACACCTCTCTCTGCGTCTGGTGCGTGATCCACCCTTGCTAGTTGCAACCACAGTACTGACTAATGCCAAACCCCAGCCAGCTAGCGGACACCTCTCTCTGCGTCTGGTGCGTGATCCGCCCTGGATAAATGCAACCACAGTACTATCTAGTGCCAGACCCCAGCCAGCTAACAGCCACAACTCTCTGCGTCTGGTGCATGATCCACCCTGGCTAGTTGCAACCACAGTACTGTCTAGTGCCAGACCCCAGCCAGCTAGCGGACACCTCTCTCTAAGTCTGGTGCGTGATCCACCCTGGCTAGTTGCAACCACAGTACTGTCTAGTGTCTGACCCCAGCCAGCTAGCGGACACCTCTCTCTGCGTCTGGTGCGTGATCCACCCTGGCTAGTTGCACCACAGTACTGTCTAGTGCCAGACCCCAGCCAGCTAGCGGACACCTCTCTCTGCGTCTGGTGCGTGATCCACCCTGGATAAATGCAACCACAGTACTATCTAGTGCCAGACCCCAGCCATCTAGCAGCCACAACTCTCTGCTCTGGTGCGTGATCCACCCTGGCTAGTTGCAACCACAGTACTGTCTAGTGCCAGACCCCAGCCAGCTAGCGGACACCTCTCTCTGCGTCTGGTGCGTGATCCACCCTGGCTAGTTGCAACCACAGTATCGTCTATTGCCAGACCCCAGCCAGCTAGCGGACACCTTTTTCTGCGTCTGGTGTGTGAATCACCGTGGTTAGTTGCAACCACAGTACTGTCTAGTGCCAGACCCCAGCCAGCTAGCAGACACCTCTCTCTGCGTCTGGTGCGTGATCCACCCTGGCTAGTTGCAACCACAGTACTGTCTAGTGTCTGACCCCAGCCAGCTAGCGGACACCTCTCTCTGCGTCTGGTGCATGATCCACCCTGGCTAGTTGCAACCAAAGTACTGTGTAATGCCGGATGCCAGCCAGCTAGCGGACACCTCTCTCTGCGTCTGGTGCGTGATCCACCCTGGCTAGTTGCAACCACAGTACTGACTAATGCCAGACCCCAGCCAGCTAGCTGACACCTCTCTCTGCGTCTGGTGCGTGATCCACCCTGGCTAGTTGCAACCACAGTACTGTCTAGTGCCAGACCCCAGCCAGCTAGCGGACACCTCTCTCTGCGTCTGGTGCGTGATCCACCCTGGCTCGTTGCAACCACAGTACCGTCTAGTGCCAGACCCCAGCCAGCTAGCGGACACCTTTCTCTGCGTCTGGTGTGTGAATCACCGTGGTTAGTTGCAACCACAGTACTGTCTAGTGCCAGACCACAGCCAGCTTAGCGGACACCTCTCTCTGTGTCTGGTGCGTGATACACCGTGGATAGTTGCAACCACAGTACTGTCTAGTGCCAGGCCCCAGCCAGCCAGCGGATACCCCTCTCTGCGTCTGGTGCTCGTTCCTCCCTGGCTAGTTGCAACCACAGAACTGTCTAGTGCCAGACCCCAGCCAGATTAGCGGACACCTTTCTCTGCGTCTGGTCCGTGGTTCATCCTGGCTAGTTGCAACCACAGTACTGTCTAGTGCCTGACCCCAGCCAGCTAGCGGACACATCTCTCTGCGTCTGGTGCGTGTTCCACCCTGGCTGGTTGCAACCACAGTACTGTCTAGTGTCTGACCCCAGCCAGCTATCGGACACCTCTCTCTGCGTCTGGTGCGTGTTCCACCCTGGCTAGTTGCAACCACAGTACTGTCTAGTGCCAGACCACATCCAGCTTAGCGGACACCTCTCTCTGTGTCTGGTGCGTGATACACCGTGGATAGTTGCAACCACAGTACTGTCTAGTGCCAGGCCCCAGCCAGCTAGCGGACACCCCTCTCTGCGTCTGGTGCTCGCTCCTCCCTGGCTAGTTGCAAACACAGAACTGTCTAGTGCCAGACCCCAGCCAGATTAGCGGACACCTTTCTCTGCGTCTGGTGCGTGGTTCACCCTGGCTAGATGCAACCACAGTACTGTCTATTGCCTGACCCCAGCCAGCTTTCGGACATCTCTCTCTGCGTCTGGTGCGTGATCCACCCTGGCTAGATTTAACCACAGTACTGTCTAGTGTCTGACCCCAGCCAGCTAGCGGACACCTCTCTCTGCGTCTGGTAGGTGTTCCACCCTGGCTAGTTGCAACCACAGTACTGTCTAGTGTCTGACCCCAGCCAGCTAGCGGACACCTCTCTCTGCGTCTGGTGCGTTATCCACCCTGGCTAGTTGCAACCACAGTATTGTCTAGTGCCTGACCCCAGCCAGCTAGCGGACATAGTGCCTGACCCTAGCCAGCTAGCGTAAACCTCTCTCTGCGTCTGATGCGTGTACCACCTTGGCTAGTTGCAACCACAGTACTGTCTAGTGTCTGACCCCAGCCAGCTATCGGACACCTCTCCCTGCGTCTGGTGCGTGATCCACCCTGGCTAGTTGCAACCACAGTACTGTCTAGTGTCTGACCCCAGCCAGCTAGCGGACACCTCTCTCTGCGTTTGGTGCGTGATCCACCCTGGCTAGTTGCAACCACAGTAATGTCTAGTGCCAGACCCCAGCCAGCTAGCGGACACCTCTCTCTGCGTCTGGTGCGTGATCCACCCTGGCTGGTTGCAACCACAGTACCGTCTAGTGCCAGACCCCAGCCAGCTAGCGGACACCTCTCTTTGCGTCTGGTGCGCGTTCCTCCCTGGCTAGTTGCAACCACAGTACTGTCTAGTGCCAGACCCCAGCCAGCTAGCGGACACTTCTTTCCGTGCCTGTAGGTTGTGTCAAGTAAGATTAATTCAGTCCACAAAAGGACCGCAGATACAAGTCTTTGGTTTTCGTCCCTCCCATGGCTCCGTTATTTACCCTTCAGTACACGCTAAAGTTCTATCTTATTTATTATTATCAATCTACAAAGTCATAAGTTAAGTTTTACTAAAAAGATATCAAATATAGTCAATGGTTACAGTTAAAACTGTGATTAGAAAACAATGATGTCACAAATTTGACCACAATCAAGCAACTGAGTGGCCACCGGACAAAGTTTGAATTCAATTGTTATAACCTAATATAATGTTTAAATATATATATATATATATATATATATATTCTTTTAAACAGTCATTTTTCAGTAGGGAATCCCCTTAAATTACTTGATTACTGCTTCTTATTGTTGTGTCTTGGCATTGTCGATAAAACTGTAATAAAAAAATGAGATATAGACCTAAGTTAAAATGCATGAAAATATACACACGAGTGGGTATAAATATGGGCACAGACTCATAAGTGGTTTGGGGGGGCAGTTAAGAGTAACCTCGGAATGGTTACAACCTACGGTCGCCAAACCAGCCAGTCTTTAAACTAAAAAAAGTTCATTATCAATTCATATAGGATTATATTAAAAGGCTTTTATCCATCATTATTCAAAGGGAGAGGGTTTATCACCACTAAACGAAGGTATGGCCTTAGGGGCAGGAGCGGATACAGACTATCGTTTTGGGGGGGGGGGGTAAAGGGGGAAGCTAATTTAAATTGTCAAAATAAAATAACCTTTACGGTGAAAAATCGGTAAAATACGTGAAGGTCTGAGGTTTTAGAGGGGTCATGACCCCCATGACCTCCCCTCTGTATCCGCGCCTGCCTAGGGGTAGGCAAATTTTAGGGGGCAGAAAATTGTTTGATGTTATTTTAAATAATGATAAGTGTACATTTTACTTAAACCAAAAGCTGAAAACTATAAACTCGTCTACAAATTTGGCTTGAGCAGCAAAACTACTTGGGCCTGGTCTGTCTGAATATGCCCGTAGTCTAGAAAAGTTAATAATCGAATTTTAAATATGTTTAAGTTATCAGTTTATTAATGATTATAAATTTTTATTATGATAATTATGTTTTAATTCAGTTATAGTTTGTTTATTTATTAATATGGTATTTTTCCTTGAAAAGGAGACGTAATAATTTATTCAGAGGAACTTTGTAATAAATAACATGTTTTAAAGTTCTCAAAGCACCACAGTAGATATTTAATGATAAGGATTACTTAGGTAGAAAACGAGCAGTTAGTCCAGGATTCAATAAAGTTTATTCTCAAACAAGGTTTGATTTTATCATAGACAAACAAATTAAAAATAGCTCAGATAAATTAATTATACCACATTTGACAAAACATAAAATTGTTGAAACAACTGAACAGTTAGATCTGCATTTGTCCAATAGCTGTAATCAAAGAACTATAATTTTTCTCAAGCCAATTAAGTCTTTCTTCAGCATCTTTAAAAGCATCCTCTAATTCCTCGTCTATGTTCTGAAGAAGTTCTTTGTTTTTCTCAACCTCGTCTTTTAACTGGAACAAATATGTTTTTTACCATTTATTGTTAATGAGTTGTTATTGTGGATACTAAGCATTAAAAAGGTAAATTTGTATTATATTATTACTATTAGTGAATTTCCTATGGAAAGTGAACTATTAGCATGACCCGCACGGTGAAACTTAAGCCCGTGACCACCATAGAAGTTCCTAATGTGACCCCCTGAACACGTTTTTGGGGGTCGTTCAAAATTATGTATATATATGTGTGTGTGTGTGTGTGTGCACTCATGTGCAAGTCCAAGGACAGTCCCAGTAGTTTTATTTATCAATGCAACTAAAACTTTGAACTGGCCTAACACACTCAAATTTAATTGACTTCTCAATATTCTTATGATTTTGTAAAAATGTATTATTAGTTTCTATCCAATCAAGGCTTTACAACCCCGCTTTCCTAACTTGCTCGTTGTTTAATTGCGAATCACTACATATGAAAGAGTTTTTAAGAGGTTTTTAGTAAATTTTCTATGGAAAGTGAACTATTAGCATGACCCGCACGATGAAACTTAAGCCCGGGACCACCATAGAAGTTCCTAACGTTACCCCCTCAGCACGTTTTGAGGGGTCGTTCAAAATTTTAGATATATATATATATATATATATATATATATATATATATGCATACAACGCCACCCAACACACATATTGTATTGGGGGGTTATTGTTGGTAGTTGTGATATGTATATAGACATATAAAAGTGTGTTTGCACTCTAGCGGTCACATTTTTTGTCCGATTTACTTCAAATTTAGTAGAGACGTTCCTTTTTATAATCAGTTGGACAAGTTCGTTTTAGCAAAACAATTGGAAAACTCTAAATTCTTTTTTATGGGATTAGTCTTTCAAATTTTGAGTTTTTGGGCCCAAAAAGGGCCAGAAAAGCCCCGGATGTACAATTAATGCATGTTAAAAGATGGGAATTAGTGAGGCAAAACTTTTAAGCCCTCTCTCATCATTCTAGCATAAATATTTACCGAGTTATTAAAAAAATGTGTATCGACCAAACACAGTACGTTGTCTATTATGGGGATTTTACATTGGAAAATACTGTTATTTATAATGTTGGTGTACTTTTATCATCCCCAGAAACCTCACACCTACTTTCAAGCCTGGCTGGACCTTCTCCTAACCTTATAATGCACAAAATTGTATTCCCAGCATTGCAGGTAAATGAAACCAGGAGTATCAGAACAGCCAAAAAAATCAATGTTTTCAGATTTAAATAAAAATTTGTATAAATGTATGTTTTTACACTTATTTTTAGTTTAAAAAAAGTTTATTATGTGTAAATTCACTTCCCTCACGTCAGCGTGCTGCGTGAGAACTCGTTATTAATTTGCAGAGTTTAAGAAATTCCTCAAAAAGCCGGATAATCTGGTAGGCAAACTGGCTAGCGGAAAAGGAGATGCAATGGATACTTACAGTGTAGGAGAAATAAGGACAAGTCTCTTTGGAAAAAAAGTTATTTGCATAAATAAAATACGTCTGCCGCTTAAGATTTTTATTATGATAATTATGTTTTAATTCAGTTATAATTTGTTTATTTAATAATATGGTATTATTAAGATTTTTATCATTATAAATTTTGTTTAAACAAATTTATACGACGTTTGGCTGTTTATGGACAATCCTCCTTTATTAATTATTAAGCTCTTTTAAACTTGTCGGTGGTGTTATCTAGTTATGGTCTAATGAAATTAGTGTGACCACCAGGGATGGACTGACCCGCCGGGACACCGGTAAAGTTCCCGGTGCGCCCTACCTGTAATGGCGCCCTCGCGCCCTCCTCGAACGGTGAAAATACAAATATTGATACACAAAATCTAAAACCAGTTTATTTTAATTATCATTATAATTTAAATAAATGCCACATTGAAATAAATCATGTTTTATATTAAAATTAATTCATTTAAAACTTTTGTTTTTGAGGTTAGTAAACCATAATGGGCGCCATACGCTCTCTTCCAGCTGACTATTGTCTCTCTGTAGCTGGTTAAAGTTGGTTGGGCTACTGTGCTATGAAATGATAAATATGGTGAATGAGCGGAGGGGGGGGGGGGTTTTGTTGGGTACTCTTCAAGGAAAAATACTCTTCAAGACCACCGCATAACATCATGCCGGTGCCGATATTATTTTTGTCATTAAATTAGTGAACACTAAATGTGTCGGCCTAGATCATCTAAACTTCAAAACCAGTACACTTTATTGTCCTAACTTAAAGGGAAATTAAGATATCAACCAAGTTAGTTGGCTAGTTGGAAAATTAATACATAGGATAATCTAAAAATTATGTGAAAAACGTAATGCATTAAGAAGACACTTCTTCATGTTTAAAAGTCAGACAGTGGGCATTAAGCAGTCAGTGTGTGTGTTGCGAGTTTGATATAAATGCAGATTTTGTTGTTTAACTGTCATACAACAAGTGTGTTATTCAGACGGTCAGTAATAAGTTATTTTGTGGTTTGAATATCGTCGCACCGATATCATCGGTCGGAGATCTCCTCTTCATTTTAGGTTTTTCATGTTCTATGGACCATGTTTTCTGACAGTCCCCTTCTGTTGTTTTGAAAGTGAGACGGATATGTAAATAAACGGATATGTAAGTTTAGCGTTTGATCTCTCAACTTAGGGAAAATTCAAGTTCAAATAAACCAGTTGAGTGAGAATTACCCTGACAAAGTAGCAGTAGCTTTTTGTACCCATGCTGCCCCATTGAACTGCAGCATATCATACCCCCCCCTCGAGCAACATTTATTCCAGAATACTGGCGCCCTCAAGGACCTATTCCACCGCCCTTTTCATACCGCCAGTCAACTCCTGGTGACCGCACTACTGGTATATAAATTGGTTTCAGAAAATTCCCCTCCCCCTTTGAGCCTGTATGGCGAATGAGCGTAGCAATAAAGTAAAACCTCGGGAAGCACGCAGGAAATATCTTCCATTATCTCTATAGCATAAAATTATTTGTAACAAATTAGTCATAACTGAATGGGAAGAATAATTGTGTTCTCATTCAGTGATGGCAAATGTCTGTAATAAATTACTTAAATAATAAACTCACCATCACCAAAAATATGAATTCAAAAAACTGAATAACTTACGGGACCGAATTTTTTTAAACACATGAAATTACTGGTCAATACTGAATAATTTTGCATAACATTTTGGTTGCAATTCAGGAAAAATGTTTACCTTAAGAAGATACACCTGGATAGCAAAAGTATTTTTGAATAATATAAACAAATTTATATCAGGTTGAACTTTTCTCTGGAACTGACGTCTTTGAAAACAAGGTAGCTTGGGTAACGGCCTCAGCTTCCCAAACCCCGGGTACAGTACTTTTGTATCAATGTTGTTAGTCAATTTTTTGTGGAGGCGGTTTTGCTCAGGAGCAATCTGAAGGGGGGAGCTAATAAAAGCGACCTGACATAAGACAGGAAAGAGACCCTCAATCAAAAAAATCATGGCCTTGAGATGTAAGTGGATACATATATATTTTGTATTTTGTTAATTTCTGATTTTACAACTTTACTTTTGCAACCAAACTGTAAACACATTTTAGCATACTTTCAGTGCGTACAATGTGACACATTTACCAGTTTAACCTCATTATTTGTTGGTCATCAGATCATTATATAATTCTGTAAGCGAAATTTTTAAGTCAAAATTGTGGGAGTTTGATAAATTGCAGGGCGACGGCTCAAATTAAAGGTCTTGATCCCAGGGACTCAGGAAAAATAGCAGTATTTCTAAAAAGTTACTAGCAAACGAGAAATAAAGTAAAACATCTCCCATAAAAAAGCATGGGGATTTAAAAACGTCTGCATTGTTTACATTAAAACATGTGATTAAGTGTCTACTTTGTTTACAAACTGACATGTGTTCCTACTTACACTGATTTTACTCAGCATTTAAAGAGTAAAGAGATCGGAGTGTTGGAGCAAGGTTAGGGGCTATGGCCCCTTCAAGCCGCTAGTTATATCATTATTTTCTTAATTTCTTTATATTGACACTATTCTGTTAGACAGTGGAGTGTAACATCCTCGTAGGTGCAATATATTTTTGGTTAATTCCAAGTGTTGCCTCAACCAGCAGCACCTTTGACTTCAAAGTCCTCTTACTTTCCAATAAATACATATATATATATATATATATATATATATATATATATATATATAAATATACGGTATAATAAGTAGGAAATTAGTAACTGAGTACCCTTTTTCTAAATATTTTATTTTCAGCGACATTTTTCAACCTAAAGCCTTTGTCAAGCTTCATTTACCTAACCTAATATAAACAAAACATTTAAAATTTTTGTCAGTCGGTATGATTAAAATAATTACTAAATTATTTCTGTTTGTTGCCTTCATTTCCAGCCAGTTGGTGGTAGAATCAATATATTTTGATGTAGTTATTTTATTAGTTTTGTTTCATTTGTCTTATTATTTCAAAAATAGGAATATTTGATGTTAAATGACTGTTGAGCATATGTTGAGGGTTCTCTTTGAATCCTGAATAAATATAAAACTCCTCTTTTGAATCAATTTTTTTCCTTTATTTGAAAACTCAATAACTTCAAGATTTTCCTCTATACCTTTATAGTTACGATTACGACTAAGTAAATGCTCTGAAAAATTTGATTTGATTGAAATTGTGTTGTTACTTCTGGGAGCTTGTAAATGTTCACGGAATCTAGATTTAAATGATCTCCCCGTTTGTCCAGTGTAAAAGACAGTTCGATTTGTAGATACCGATTGGTCATATCTGTCTTGGGGTTTTGACAGACTTTATTTTTTATTTATGATGTTAAAGGCATTGTTTTGTGTTTTATATCTGACTTTATATTTAGAATTTTGAGAAGTTTTTCGAATTGCTTTATTAAGTGTTGAGTTGTAAGGTACACTGATATATTTATTTTCAATTGTCTGTTCTCTTACTGGTTTATTTTTCTTCTTCTTGATATTTCTGATCATTTTATCAATAATTAGATTACTGCATCTATTTTTGGTAGCTAGATATTTAAAATTTGTCTTTCTCTCTCAAAGTTTTCTTTGTTCATTTGAATATTTAGAAGTCGGTGAACCATTGTTCTAAATCCAGCCATTTTATATTTCCAAGGATGGTGAGATCGACACAGTATTAAGCATATATACCAAAAAGCGACCTCAGAAAAAAATATACAGGAAATCTTTCAGGACTGCAGACTACTCTTCTCTAAGTATTAACCAAGTGTTGTGCACTTGATATATATATATATCTTGAAACAGTTTGTCCTGACATACAAAACTGGTAATAGTTTGATCAAAATTTAACCTCGATATTTTCTGAAATAACTACAAAATTATCGATCCTTTAAGAAAAGCCACGGGTTCAGGTATGTGCCAATTTTGTTACCCATAAAAACCTATTTTATTCCAAATGTATTTCACAGTTAAGTATTTAACTGCATACACTTTGTTAGTAGAATTTCAAATTTCAATCAGGTAAACAAAACAGTTGTTGAATGGTGTTTTGTATCATGATTTTGCAAGAGAAATGGGTGCAAAAAATATAATTAGTGAACACTGTACAATGCCTAAAAATGTTTTTCAAGGAAAAAATTACATTCCACATATTTATTTATGGTTAGTAGGTTCATATTAATGTTTGCTAATAACCTATTGCACTCTCTAAATCTGAGTTTAAATGATTTTTAAATCGATTTGACCTAATCTGTGTTAATTTGAAATTAACACTCTTTTTATAGTTTTTCTTCAGTTCATAAAAATAAACTTGAAAAGTCATCACAAATTATTGTAATAAAATAAATATATTTCACCTCCAGTTATATGCATTCACATGGCTCAAGAGGCGAACCTGTTCCCAAAATATTTTGTTTTAATACCTGCTTCTCCCATAGCATGTAAAAAATGAAGTCAATGCTCCTAAACAGATTATCTAAAAACATTGATGTATTAAAGATCCTAAATAAATAACCTACGTAGTGATTCTAATTAGCAGAATATTGATTTTATCACAAGTAATAAAGAGAGAGAAAATTGTAAAATTATTAATATTTATGATTTTTATAGGATAACTAATTATGATATTAAAATTCTGGTCTTCCAGATAGCTAGGTTTTTTGTTCCTAAAAATGAGGTATAACTGAATTTCATCTAATTGGTTGAGGAGGGACAGAAAAACGTGAACATTGGTCTTGTAGAAGAAACAGGAAATCTTTCAGGACTGCAGACTACTCTTCTCTAAGTATTAACCAAGTATTGTGCACTGTTGATTTTGGTGTTTAAATTTTGTGAAAATCATCACACACCTAAAGTGTTAAAACTTCCGAAACCAAAACTCCAATTTAAATTAATACATCACCTTGTTTAGTTCTTCGTCTGAAACAACTTGCTCTGCTAAAGCAGTCACATACATAGCCAGAACATCATTTCCACGACCAGAATGGCTAGAAAAAATTTACATTTTAAAATTACAGTATATTCTTAAATATTCATTGTCCATCAATGTGTAATGTGTGCTCATTTTAATCCAAACAAAGTCATTATTTTTTCATTGTATCTGGGTTTTTTTACATTCATCGTATAGCCGATAATGTTTGACATTACCAGAAGTAATTTAAATTTCAATTCAATGTGGTTTGTCTAACGGAAAGTAGGGGAAGGGATCAAGGGGTTAAAAACCCCTTAAACCTTTTGGATTTTACATGCTTCTCGTAGTGGGTGGCCATGGCCATACCCTATACCCAGCCACCTTCCCTGTCTCAAAAAAACTCATGCTGGCCACCAGAAAACCTTTGCTATAAGCGTCGCCACAAATTTTGACAAATGAATCTACACTATTCATTTCATAAATGTATACATACTTGCTCTACTAGTGCTCACTGATGTGACTGATAGTGCATGCACACCCATACACAAACATCCAAATCTGTTTTCTGAAATTGCAGTATCAGTTGTACATATTAACGCAACAAATTTTAGTTAGAAAATAAAAATACATATTCCTCAATCCTAGGTACCAAGAGAATAAAAGAAAATAAGCGACTGGTTATTCGGATGGAATTCTTGGAAGACTCCATCCTATTTTAGAAAAGTACCTGCTCTCCCCCCCCGCACCCATCTTAGTGGTTGCCTGACCGTTCGTAAAGATATGTGGCGAAGGATTAATACATTTTCCATTCATATTATTTTGGTTGCTTCTCAGTTGTCAGGTTTTATTATTTAAGTTTAAAAAATGAATTTTTTAAGTGAAAAGTTTGGTTTAATAGATTAAAACATCATTTCAAAAGCATTTCTTCGTCATTTGACCTAAAAATTTAATTTTAAAATATAAAATTTATTTTTGAAATATAAAATAAAATTTTTAAAGGAAAAGTAACGTTTAAATAAGACTAAAACGCAGTTTCGAGGTCGTTTTCGCGATGAATTTAACCTTTCACCTCGTACATCACTCGTACATCTCGCACCTCTCATAGTCCCCTTGACCTTTGACCTCGTGCCTTGACCTTTGACCTCGTACATCCTCATTGTTGAAGAACTGTCACATTCCTACTACTACTGCCAGAGATAGCAACTGGACCGCGTAATATCAGCCGTAAATTACGGCGGAAAATACTATGTCGGTCAAAAAACGATTTTAAGCCAAATTCAGACCAAGTGATAGGTGGAAAATGGCAACCGGACTGTTTTTTTGTGCCGAAAACAAGGTCAAACAATGTTTTGTTTGTGAATTCCAGATTCCAGATTGATTTCTGCCAAACATTTGTATTGCTACACTCATATATTATTTAGAAACCATGTTTTTTAGACTATAAAATCTGGAACGTGTTAATCCCATTACACTATTTGAAACTACCAACCAACAACAGTATATTCGAACAACAGTATATTGCTGACAGAAAATACTCGCTCGAAAATATTCGAAGCTCAATAATAATTGAAACTACTCGACTCAAACCAAAACATTAGCTGGTCGCTAGGCCTATTCGTCTATCGGACGACGTGACAGTACTGGAAATCAACAAAGTTTTGCAAAAGCCCACCGTGATATTTTTATTGTCCGTTAAAGTGTTACATTCTCTTGGAAGCTACGTTGAGAAAAAAGGGATAGTTTTGACATCTATATGAGCAGCGGAAAAAATGAGAGGAGCTAAGTATGACAGGAGCCAAGATCAGCAAGCTCACACCACCAAGCGCAGTACCAGACTCAAATTTTCGATGATGACGAAACCTCAGACCCAAAAGGAACGGGAAAACTAAAAATTAAAACATTTCTGCCCCGTGCTTGATCTCTTGAAAGAACAACTAGAATTACGGGCTAAAAAGTGTGAAGAAGTTGCAACAAATTTGGATTCCTTGAGGATTTTATGAAACTAGATGAAAACAATCTAAAATCAATTGTAATAAAATTGTAATTGTAACAGATTCATCTTAAAACAAATAGGCCTAAACAAATAATAGGGGGGGTCTCACTGGATTGGGCCGCCGGGGGCCACAACGATCCTAAATACGTCCCTGAAGCTACTTGCTACGATCGCACGGTTCCCTCACACTGATGCAAGGGATTAAGACCGGGAATGACTCGCCTACTGGTTGCGCTCGTAACAGGTAGCCAATCACCATGAGCATGAGATTCTGAACAAGGTATACAAACACAAAGGAATACAGTAGACCCTCTCTTAACCGACCCTCACAGGACCGGGCCTAGGTCGGATAACCTAAAAGGTCGGTTAAAACGGGCAACTACGTTAACATGTAAAATACTGTAGAAATAAATGTGTTATTGATATTATATGAATAACAAACTCAACTGCATATATTAAACCTAACTTTAGAATTTGTTCTTATGAAATAAATTTATACAAATTAATAAATTTTAAAAACACCACTATACTGTCATCACACGGCACAGTATACAACAGTCCAATACTGTACTGTGATCCGATAGGCTGTACACACGCGCGACACACAAGCGAAAAAGCTCTGTACTGTACTCGATGCAGAGTAGCGATAAACTGACGTTCCACACTATTGTGAGTTTCCCATGTGATTTATAACAAAACCTGACCTGAACGGATACGTTTCTATTTTAGTAAAGCGATAAGGATGGGATCGGAAGTCTTTCGATTACCTAGAAAAGGTCGGTTAAAACGACCAGTTTTAAAATTCAGGGCGGATAAACCGACCAGTTTTAAAATTCAGGGCGGATAAACCGAACTCTTTTTTTGTCCGGGCAGAGGCTGTTAATCCGAGCGGGGGTTTATCTGGGGTCGGTTAAGAGAGGGTCTACTGCATCAGGATTACGCCCTCATCCCGCACCTTGCGACCCATCATGAGCGCCAAGCGCCGCACCCCGCGCGCCCCGTGCTGGAGCACGGCTCGTACTGCCCTGGAGCCGGTGCACGGCTCGCACTGCCCTGGAGCCGGTACTGTACAGGGTGTCTCAAAAGTCGACGACCAAACTTCAAACTTAATAGGCTTTTTATATAGACAATTTCCAACAAAAAATGTCATATATGTTTTTTACCATTCTTCGTAGTATACAAGCTACTGACGTTTTTAATATTTTTTTATAATCTGTTTATTGTAATCTCATAAATTATTTTCAGACAATAAAATATGCGCTTAGGACCATAAAACTTTTACACCATATAAAAATGGACAATAATTAAAAAATTCAGTTTTTAGGAGTTTAAAAAGATTTAAAAAACACAAATTACCGGTAACACAATTTTAATTGAAATTTTACATTTTTTACTTTCAAACAATGTCTCCGTCTACAGTTTCTGTCTTAGAGAGTAATCCTATATCTTATATCTTATAAACAATTGTATAATAACATTAAAACAGATAGTAAAAATAATAATGGAACTGCTAAACATGACATTTAATAGTTAACTGCTAAATCAGGCAGCAGGGTTTTCATTATTTAGGTTACTGGAAAAGCCTGCACTTACGGATGTTTTCCTACAAAATCTAAATTTAGATAAAAAACACTTACCCAGATATCCTTTGTATGTTGTTAAAGAAAAAGTCCCATGCTATTTTATAACCAACTTTGTTTTTAACAACCTTTCTAAAGGCGTCAAAACAAAATCGTGGTGGGATTGGAGAATCTTTTGCGATGGACCACTCTAGGTATCTAAAACAAAGTTTTGGAAAAATTTAATGACTGATTGGAGCCTCCAATCTTTTCCTACTGGAAACCTGTGTTGCCACGTCAAAATCTATTACTAAAGATAAGGGAAATGAGCGTTATAGAGGACCACAAGATTACTGTTCAAAGCTCCAAAGCACACTGTGTTGGTACAAAAGAAGAAAGCCATCGGCTATTTACTATTGTAATTTTGTATATGTAAGTTTTGGCATTTTAAGAGGCTTTTAAACATACCTAACTCATTTCTGAAATATAAAACAAATGTAATGAATGTAATCAGAAAACAGACGCATACCGGTACTTTACCCCGAATTAACCCCTACCATAACACATAACACATAACACACAGGGTTTTGGTCATACGAAACCTTTCAAGTTTGACTCTACATTAAAGAAATGGCTGGCAATGTTTTGTTTTTAAATTTGAATTTAAAAACAGAACCAAAAGCCCAGGGAAGTTGCTACTTCCCTTTTAGCGAATTCCCCCTATAGGGAAGAAGCTATTACCGTAGGTCTCATGGTAAGACTTGAGCCCGAGACCATGATAACTTTTTGTTTTGAGGTCCCCAGATGCCAAAAACACTATTCGTTCAAATTTATATATATGTATATATATATATATATATATATATATATATATATATATATATATATATATATATGTGTGTGTGTCCGTTACCGCGATAACTTGAGTAAAAAACGTCCGATTTCGATGAAATTTGGCTCAAATGTGTAAAGTGACATTCATGACTTTAAGTTCGAAAACCAGAAATATCGGACCATGGGAAGGGGGGTTTATGGGGGTTTTAAATTTTCCAAAAATCAGTTTTTTGCATTTTTCACCCTAAAATTTTTTAAAAACTTAATTTTGGTTTTGACCATGTTATAGAGCTTAAAAAACAAATAATATGGTATTTTGAATTATTAACCTAGGTTAAGTGGTTGCGGAGAAAATCCAAAAAAACCTGCTCATAAAATCTCCCATGTTAATCTTATGGGAAAAAGGTTTTTGGCTTTTCCTCAGTTCATTTCTATGTAAACTTCACATTTGCTTTTACCAATCAGTTTAGCTCTACAAAACAATCATTTTGGTGTTTAAATTGTGATTCTACGTCCAACCGTTGCCGTGATATTCAAAGTACTAAACACAGTATGTTGTCCAATGTTATCCTTATGGAGAATATTTAAAATTTGATATCTCGATTATTTATGAACGTTTATTGATGAAACTTGGTAGGTGGCTTCACCTAGTACTGGTATATTGATATTTGCACAAAAAATTGATTTTTTGTTGATTATCCTCTTAGCAGCAAACCTGCATTCTCATCCCTAATGTTATTCTTATGGAGAATACGGAAAGCTTTATATCTCCCTTAATTATGAAAATAAATCATTAAAACTTGGTATATAGCTTCACCTGGTTGAGTTATATTGATAATTGTAAAAAACCCGCATTTTTATCTTCCTCGTTGCAGCAAACCTGCGTTCTCAGCCCTAATGTTATTCTTATAGAGAATAAATAAAATGCTATATATCGCTTATTTATTTAAGTATTTTTATGAAGCTTGGTAAGTGGCTTTATGTAGTAGTAAGAAATATATTCATTCATAGGAAATTCGCTGAGTACGCAGGTTTGCTGCGACGGGGGTATTTTGAATTGCTGAACTATTTTTTCAGCTCTATTTCACATGATGTAATAAGACATGTCTACCCTTATTCTGTACTTGGAAAAATATAGTGAAATCTCGTATACTAAAACTTTGAATCGCGTATCTTCTTTAGCAGGGTCGTACTCAGTTCACAGGCCCCTGGGCAGGCCTGGTGGTGTGGGCCCTTGTTGCCGTCCAGATCCAAGTTGGTGACTTTTTTTGGTCTCCGGCCCGACCAGGTCCCTCGACGGGCCCCGGGGCAGTTGATCCCCCCGTCCCCCCCTGAGTACGGCCCTGTTCTTTAGATGTTTAATACTATCTAAAATGGCAGCTTCAAACATACATTCAAATTTTAATTTTAAAACCATTGTTCTATCTTACATTCTACCAGTTATACACCTATTGCCTTGCATAAAGCTGAAATTCCCAGTCAAAGGCAGCTCTGCTCACCTCTGTATTATTATATTGTTGCAGCTCCCAGCTACAAAAGCCCAGGGGAAGTGATTGGTGATGATACGTTAGGCTTTGGCTATAATACAAACAATAAGTGACTAGCGACATAAGCGAAATAAGCCAAAATTGTTCAGTAATTTGGGTGGCTAGGATACAAGCGAAAACAATTAGCAACACCCCATTCTGAACGATGCAGTTTCAAAGACGATGTCAGACGAAGAGGTTGTTTCTCAGTGAAAATTTAATCTCTAGGAATACGAGCAGGGGCTACCTACCTTATCACAAAGCTTCCTTGATGCGGTTTAATTGTTTTAATCCTTTCAGTGCTAAGCTTCTGAAAGGAGTAGTTGAATCTGTGATGTTTTGTTGATTTGTTAAACGTCTTTAACGCCTGAACGGTTAAAATTTAAACAAATCTAGCTTCCGGTGGACACGCACAGTAAAGGATAGGTAAAAAGTAGCAAAACACCTAATCAGATGTGCAACTCACGAAGAGTCTAACCATCCCGTCAGCATGGACCTGAGCCGTCCACCGCACCGTTTGCTTAAGGTTTGCCCTCCCCTTCAAGTCTGCCACTGACAGGTGAACCCTCCATGAGTTGTAGCCACCTACTCTCAATTTACAGTTATCTTAAGCAGATAGAAACGTGAGCGACGTCGCTCATCTCACTGGCCGCTTATCGCTCATATCGTAGCCGAGGCCTTAGGATGGAGTGATCCACTTATACGATTTTTCCACGTATGGCGAGAAGTATATACTTTTTGTGATGAATGTGTCACTGTAGATTGATGCACAGTTGCATGTAATAAAGGGTGACCTTGACCTGTTATCCTAGACTATTTTCAATATGATCAATATGTTAGGCTGCTCTTTCTAGTTTGTGGAATTTATTTAAGTAACTAACTAAATATAAATTTAAATTTATTTTAAATCATTATGTTAATAAAGTATTATAAGCTTATTATTTTATTTTATTTTTAACAAATTTGATCCCCTTGGTATACAATTTAGAAAGAAACCTGTAGAGCGGCGGTTTAGCTAACCTATTGTGCACTTTTTGATAAAAGCACCAAATTTGGCACAGAGGCGGATCGATGTACTCTGCACAGATTTGGATGTGGAGCCATGCGGCCAACCACGCCCTGGCGGCCGTGGCGGCCATTTTCCAAAATGTTTGAATTAAAAATTTGAATCGGAAAAAGAATGCGAGTTATGGTTTAGAAAATACAGGGTATTCCGTAACTGTCAATATTTTACTCAAGAATGGCCACCATTTTGAAACGGATAAAAGAAAGTGAATTCTTGTTTTGCCAAAAGTTTAATTTAACGAGACCTTTAAAATGATGTATTCTTTGCATATATTTACCTAAGAACATTTTGAGATTCCAACCACGATTAGAAAATTTTGGAAAATGGCCGCCAGGGGTAGTTATTCGATGACTCCACATCCAAATTCGTTCATATTACATCGGTCTACCTCTGTCAAATTTGGTGCTTTTATCAAAAAGTGCACAATGTGTTGATATATCCTAGCTAAACCGCCGCACTACTGTTGCTATTAAGATATCAAGTCTTATTAAATAAGTTATGAAAACTTTAATACATTTTAAAGTTACTAATTTTCGGATTCGGATTTTAAAAATTAATTTGGAGCAAACCATTAAACTCGGATGTAAAATAAAAAAAATACCCTTGCTGCAGCAAACCTGTCTATTCAGCAAAAACAAAATACTATTCTTTTAAAGTTTATTTCATAGTGAAAACAAATATTAATTAGATACCTTGAACATGTTTTGTTATAAATTTAAATAAAACCTTATGTTTTTGGGGTTGCACTCACTCAAGAAAGACCTTTCCAGTGATCCCACCTTTCAAGTTCACAAACTTATGAAAACTGACACTGTCTTCGACTTCTCTACAAATAATGTCACTGAAAATGTGTTTTCATAAACATACATACATTGATACAAATTTTAATTTATTGTGTTTTTAGCAAATTTCCTCTATAGGGAAGAAGCTATTACCGTAGGTGGCATGGACTTAAGGCCAAGACCTTGATAACTTTTTGTTTTGAGGTCCCCAGATACCAAAAACGCTATTCGTTATATCCCCTTATCACCGGTGGAGGCTTTGCCCCCAAACCCCCTTTTGGAGTTTGCTTCGCTCACTTGCATTCCTCAGTTAACACAAGTTTAAATCAAACTCAACTATTGTAGTTCATTAACCAAAAAAAAACTACACAACAAAGAGCTTTGGTTAGCACATTATCGCCTACACAGGCGGTCCATATCGGTTCGATATCGAAACATTTAACCAACCTGCTGCTTGTTGGTTTTATCGAATGAACTCCCGACTATGATAGTTGTTTCGTGGTGTGTAAAAGCAAAAAATAAAGTGCTTGCACCTCAATTAAAATTCAAGCAGATATAAGTTAAATAAAAAGTTGTGAATACAATGTTAAATTGGAGTTCTAGAAATGGATTTACGTGTAAAAAATATCAAAATATTAGGGTGCAGTTCACGACAAAATTATAGTAACCTTAACTCCGCAGAGCACTGTATGGTGGATATTCGTTGTGCAACATAATTACAAATAAATGGATTTGTAAAAACAAAATAAAGTCAAATTAAACAGAAATTTTAGATCTCAAAAACTAAACATCAAAAGTTGGTATTGAACCCGAGACCGCATGATTGTGAATCTGCCAACATATCCTACTGGGCTACTGTAGCTTGACGAATTTTCTGAAAGTTACAATTCATCAAGCAGTGAGCAACGATTATGAAATCATTCGATAGAACAAACTATTGGTTGATGACATTTCCTGATATCGTAACAAACGATATTAGCGATATTGAGCCTTCCGTTGTAGGCGTTAATATGCTCACCACGTTTGTAACAGCTAATTTATATAAACCTCATGGTGGGCACATTATCGTCTACATGGGAGGTTTATATAAATCAGCTGTTACAAACATGTGGTATTTAACCAAAGGTAGTAAGCTTTCATAAAACATACAACAATTTGTACACATTTAAATGGGCCAAAACATTCAGAATTACTCCTTCTCGGATGAATAGTGGCTAAACGGATGATCGGATCTTAAATCTTATGAAAAATCGATAGTTTGGAATTAAATTTTCTACAACATTTGTATTTTTAACATTGTTTACCATCTCTTACTGTTTTCAAACAAAGCGCGCTCAACGTGGAACAATTGAGAAAGTGGAATTTTTTCGCCCAAAAAGTGCCTTGTAAACCCAAAAATGTCAACATTTGGCAATTTTATCTCAGAGTCTCAGTCAAGTGCTTGAATTCAAGTATGAGGTCGAGTCTGGTCCAATTAGGGGAAGTGTCTCATAATTTATGTCAGTGAATCAGTGAGTGAGTCAGTGAACCCATCTAACTTTACATAAGTAGATATACACCAGGTGTCCCATAAAGGTCCCTCTCTCAATTTTTGAACTACTGTAAATTTTCAAACAACCCTTGGTAATTGTTAATATTATAAGTCAAAGTTGTTTTTAAATGGTTAAGGATTTCAGCCCTCACCCCTAAATAGGGGTTGCTGGCGGTAGTTTTTATTTTTCAAATAGCAACCCCTAACAAGTTCCATATAATTTTAAAGAGGGTAAAAAAGAGAAAATGAATGCCACAAACTAGACCTTTCTATGTGTATTTAATCTAATCTCATGACCAGGACAAAAGTATTAATTTTGTTATTTATATTACAAAAATTCCCTCCTTACCATAAATCAGATACTGAGTGGGAAAATCCAACTTTCCCTTGTTCAGACCTTTCAACAAAGACCATGTAAGTGCAAGAAAGAAATTTGAAAACCTTCTCTATTTTTGCCAAGAGGTGAACGGAGACCATGTTGAACATCTCATTTAGCGAGGCAATAAGTAAGACTTTTATAATTTTAATTTTATAAATGGTATACAACTTAAAAATAATGATTAAGACTCTGACACTGAAAGTTTCTCCTGACAACAACGGTCAGTCCAAAGTTTAGTTGTTAATTATTTTAGAGTTTGAGATATTTTCAGAAGGAATAGTTAAAAATTAATACCATGATACCTTTTTTACCATAACTTTAGTTCAAATCATCATAGACAGGTCTAGTTTGCGGCAATCATTTTATTTTTTACCCTCTTTAAAATAATATACAACTTGTTATGGGTCACTATTTAAAAAATTAAAACTACCCCCAGCAACCCTAAGGGGGAGGGTTGATACCCTTAACAACCTAAAATAGTACTTTGACTTATGCTAGTAACATTTACCAAAGATTTTTTGAAAATTCACAGTTGTTCAAAAATTAAGAAGTGGGTGAATCTTTACGGGACACCCGGTATATATATATGTGTTCGTGAACGCGATAACTTTGGTAAAAAGTCTGATTTCGATTAAATTTGGCTCAAAATTATAAAGTGACATTCATGACTTTAAGTTGGAAAACCAGAAAAATAATGGACCATGGGAAGGGAGGTTTATTGGGGTTTTAAATTCTCCAATAATCAGTTTTTTGCTTTTTTTCACTTAAACATTTTTAAAACACTGAATTTTGGTTTTGACCACTTTATAGAGGTTAAAAAAACAATAATTAGTATATTGAATAATTAACTTAGGTCATGTCGTTGCGGAGAAAATAAAAAAAAAACTTATTCATAAAATTTCCTATGTTAATCTTAGGGGGAAAAGGTTTTTAGATTTTCCTTAAGTAATGTTATTGAAAACCTCACATTTGTTTTTCCCAATAAGTTCAGCTCTAAAAACAATAATTTTGGTATTACAATTGTTGTTCTACTACTAACCGTTACAGAGATATTCAAAGTGCTAAACTCAGTATGTTGTCCAATGTTATTCTTAAGGAGGATAAATGCAATTTTATATGTCGATTATTTATCAATGTATATTGATGAATCTTGGTATCTGGCTTCACCTAGTACTGGTATTGATATTTGCACAAAAATAAATTTTTTTAACCGTCACCGAAGCAGCAAACCTGCATACTCAGCCCTAGTGTTATTCTTATAGAGAATAGTTAATGTGTGATATATCCCTTTGTTGTGAACGTAAATTAATAAAACTTGGTCTGAAGCTTAACCTTGTTGAGTTATTATGTAATTGCATACAAATAAGTTTCTTGTCTTCCTTGTTGCAGCAAACCTGCGTACTAAGGCCTAGCGTTATTCTTATAGAGAATAAATCAAATGTTATACAGTATATCACTTATTTATGAATGTATTTTGTGAAATTTGGTAAGTGGCTTTATGTGGTAGTGAGACACATTTATACATTGGAAATTCACTGAGTACCAGGTTTGCTGCAATTGAGGTATTGTAATATAGAGGCATTGAATTAAATATGATCTTATCTTATAAACATGGATCAATTGCCATTCTGAATTGTCTTTAGGACATATTTGCTTCAATTAAAAAACAGAAGTTACTGTCTTCTCTATCAACTTAGATCAAACCTTTTGAGTATATCAGAATCATCTGTACAGCTTAGAGCAAATAGGATGTGTTTTCTTTCATCAGAATCATCAATTTGTCTGTAATATTTCTCCAAGTATTCCCACTCTCCGCCTTGTACACCTTTACAAAACACCATGCGTCTGATATCCTCAGGGAGCCTGAAAAAGTCAAATCTCCACTTTAGGATCATGATTCAAAAGCAAGTAGGTTTTACCAAAAATATAAAGTTACACAGTTCATATTAATGATTCTTTTCTAATTACTAAGCAATCAAATTAATCTCTACAGTTTAGTTCAACCAACTATTATGCTTGGGCGGATGCGAACCATAGATTTAACAAAGGACATCAAAGTGCAAGATGTAAAATTTAAGAAGTATCCAATGGTCCATTCAACTTGAAATTGTCAGTCATCTGAAATTTTTCTTATATTAAATAAAATAGGTGTTCCTTAAACAAAGACTGCATTTCTAAAGTGAGTTGTGAAACTGTTTCTTTTTTCATTTGGAGTTAAATTAGGTTTAAAATGTATTTCTGCATGGAAATTTCAATTTATCTTTATAAATAGATCTGACCCATCTGACGCACAATACACATTTTATTTCACTATTTAAGCTTAGGCCAAATTACCAAAATACAGCAATCAAAAATACACTGACGTAGAAATTTCATTAATAATTTTGAATCGGACTATTTTTTATTTTACGATATTCTATACATCGATAGAATTATGTTGGTATAGTATGTAATATATTATAAAGGTCATGCGTCTCAAATCTCTGACTTGTCAGGTTTTCCATTATCAGACTTGCAGTTTGTTATAAGTATCAAGCAAGAAACAGCTTACGATTTATGAGAATTTTTCCATTCCAAAAAAAGTTCTTTTGCCCTCTGATTACACTGGACTACATTGAATTCGCAAGCCCATTTCACAATGAAACTCTTTTCTAATTTCTCCTCCTCGTCCTGTGGTTCGTTTAAGTCTTCAAACTTTTTGAAAACTTCAATAAGTAGTTTTTGCATGTAACTCTGAAAATAGTTTATTAATTAAAGAACCACACAAGATCGACTACACTGTATTCTCTAAAGAAGAAGAACGTAATACACTTAATAGTACATGAGACATTCAGAGTTAAAAGTAAAAGCTCTAATGAGTTAAAAGGAAATACATATTTTTGTTGGCTTTAGAAATGTCCAACATTTTCCATGGTCTTTATATACATTACTATAAATAAAGTATGGGACAGGAGCAAGGAGGGGCAAAACAACTTAAGAATTGCTTCTGAGCTAGATAAAAGCCTGGGTTTACCTGGGATTGTACCCAGTGATTAACAGTTTTTAACAGTTTAGTTCGCTTTCAAGCAATTTTAAATCTCGCCTGTGGTCTGCCTCTCTATGTGTCATAACCTGGTTTACAAAAACAAAACAGCTCATCCAGCATGTTGGTTTTAAACATCACCCTATCTGTCTCGGTGCTCGTGTTATCAGTGTCTGGGCAGTCTTAACTTGAGGCCCTATATATATCCTCCCAGCCAGGGGGAAGTGATTGGATCAAGGGTTCAAATTCCATTTCAGTCAGTGTTTGTACGTGCATGGAGAGTTTACTCGACTGTGTTGGAGTTGGAGGGGAGCATGGACCTGAAGCAAACGGTGGACACAGGACAGCACGGATCCAAGTTAACGGGATAGGTGGATTTGCTGTAAGCTGCATATCTGATCAGCTGTTGTGCAGTTTCTATCCTTACTCTGTATGACCACAAGAAACACTTTTTTAATGCTGAGGGTCAATAGCATTAAAATAATCAACATAATAATACCTTTAACAACAAACTAAATTAACTTGCCTACTACTCAAAGATTTGATCCAAAAGTTGATTTCAGATATTTTACTTAAGGTACAAGTCTAAAGTCTACTCCAGCTGCGTGATCACATGCAGAATTTCATGGTATTATTCAAAAGAGTAACTACATCCATCACAGAAAAAACTAGGCTGTACAATTTCCTGTTATATCTCATAATATTAACTATAATTTGTTAAAATAAAACCTTATTTATAGGTATCGTAATACTAAAACGATTTCGAAAAAATTGTTGATTAAAGTCTCTTTTGAACCTCATACCAAATATTATATAAATTTGAATAAAGGTTAAGAATTAAGTGAAAGAAAATAAATATTATTCCACAGATAAAAGAATATCTAATTGTCGTCATTATAAAGACATCAACTTTGACATGTTGACATATAATACTAATAATTTATTTGTTCTGTTTTCATCAGGGTGGGCCCTTGTTGCCGTCCGGATTCCAAGTTGGAATCCGTCCGGAATCCTTTTTTTAGACAACAGTTTTTATCTTTTTCTTGTACGATTCTGTGTGGTGCGGGCGCGCTCTATGTAGCCTATATGTTTGGAGTTCTTTTGGAAGTTTGGTATTGTGTCCTGGTGTCCTAAATAAGACACTGGCTGGACCGGCCCAGCCCCGGGACAGTTGTCCGCCCCTGCCCCCTCCCTGAGTACGGCCCTGGTTTTCATAAAAGAGATTCACAGTTTTTAAGCCAAATTTACCTCAAAAACATAACCCTCAGGAGTCCTGTATAATTTTTCCTTAATCTCTTTTAGACGTGCAAGAGCCACTTTCCAGGGTAAATAATCCTTTTCAAACTGCAAATAAGTAAATATACTAAAGGCAGTTTTGTATTCCAGATCACTCTTGGCAAAATCCCACGAATCGGTCAGTAGTTGTACACGATTCAAAACATCAATTCTGGAAAAATCTGGTTTTCTTAAAGCGACTGCTATCAAATTCCAGTTTTCAGTATCGTAATTTACCCTGTATAAACCTGAAACACCAAATGACATATCTTGCTTGCTGCTTACAACAGCTTGTTTTATAATTCATAAAACATGTTGCATCAAACCATAGATCAAGCATACTCCGTAGGAGTATGCTTAATCTATGATCAACATAACATAGTTCATGGTTTATTAAACTAATTAATCACTATAGACTTGATCTATTGATATGCTATTCACAGTAAGACATTTTTTCTGGAAAAAACAGTTAGTTTCAACACAACTGGACCTTTTTAAATTTAACCTTTTTATTTTTATTTTACAGTAATTAAATATTATTTGAGCAGTTTTAAATTAAAGTGGGAAGTATGATTGATTATGGATGTTCTGTATAACAAACTAAAACTGCAACTAAAATAAAAAAAAGGTAAAAGGGAAAGAAGTTTGATTAAAGTACTTAAAGAAGTTCATATTTTTAACAACCAACCAATTCTATATTTATGCTTTAGGTAAAGCTACAATTTGGGAAACAGATAGGAGAAAATATTGGAATTCTCTATTATCGTAAATATCTCAATTTGTACCAGACTGGCATATCCTAATTGTAGCTTCCTAGTCAAGGGTAACAGTGGCGTAACTGATTTTGTTGGGCCCCCCGCAAAATTATTTTCAGCCCCCTCCCCCCCCCCATTTATCATAATCGTACAGTTTCACCCTATCCCTATCCATTAATCTAGATTCTGAGATAAGGTCGCTTCACCCAGACGTTTCCTAACCTCCAAATCCATAACTTCAGTCAGTTCTTGTCTAGTTTTAGTGATTTAATAACACTCAAAAGGTTCTCATTTAGGCTAGCTATAATGTTTTTAATAGTTTCAACACGTCAATGTAGCATAAAGTACCAACAAATTAAGCCGACAAGTGTCGAGTCAAAACGTGAAGCAGACGTCCAGATCCCAGGTTAGCAACTCGGTCTGTTCCTGTCAAAATGTGGGAAAGGTTAAATGCGGGCCCGGCAATTACGCCACTGCAACTTGAGTTTTGAGTTGAGGTTTGGAGTTTGAGATAACTGAAGATCCACCAGATAAGGCCTTAGCGAGTGGAGTGGGGAGGGTGAAATGAACTAAACCTAACTTGACTTTTAAGTGTCCTTGCTGGCAGAGTTGGAATTCTTATAACGTGTCTCATAAACAGTTACTCTACTTTATAGTTTATCTTTATTGTTAGTCTTCTGAAGACATTCATTTTTACAGTATTCAGACGACTATGTTCAGTTTAAAAAGGTAAATATAGGTACTCTAAATATTAATGTAGATTTTGTAAGGTCTAATACATTATTTTAGGAGTTTTTAAATTGATCATAATGCAATCTAATTAAACTTGTTTTTATAAGTTCCTAACTTAATTTATTGAATTTGTTCACATTTGTTATTCTTTTATTCTTGGAAGATTTAATGTTTTTAAATTATAATGAATTAGCATAAGCAAAAGGGACGATTACCTGCCATTTTGTTATTTAAAATGACCCATTCATTGTCAGAAGCTTCAATGTGAAACGATAATTCTTTCTTGTCACAATTAAGCCAGTGCTCAGGCTTGGTATCACTAAACGTTGGCTTCTTGGTGGTGGAATAAGAGAGAGGTATCCACCAACAGCTGAATTGGTTCGTCTCTCCTGATTCATCCTTTATGAAAGGCTTCTAAAAATTATAAATTGTTATTCGTAAGCCTACTTCTATGACGAGGTTTAGTTATTGAAACAATATTCTTAAGCTTCATATTGCAAATCATTTTCACAAATGAGGCAAAGTAATAACTCACATATAGTAGTAGGGATAAATGGAGTGTTCTGGCTCAGGAGGAGCCAGGAGGAGCGCCCCCCCCCGAAGAGCCCCCCCCCCAATTAATATGCAAATTTTTTTTTAATTACCCTAATTAACATGCAAATTTTTAATTACCCTAATTAATATGCAAATTTTTTTAATTACCCTAATTAATATGCAAATTTTTTTTCTTTTTCATTTCAGGAGGAGCCCCCCCCCCGGTACATCAATCAGGAGGAGCCCCCCCCCCTGGTACATCAATCAGGAGGAGCCCCCCCCCCGGTACATCAATCAGGAGGAGCCCCCCCCCGAGGTCTCGTCTGTGACACTTTACCCCCCCCCCGAGGCCTCGTCTGTGACACTTTTGTCTAGAGGCCCGCACCAACACTTATAAGAAAATCTCCTCTAAGATTTCCTTCTAATCCCTAACATGAAAAGCTTTTGTGGCCTTGAAAAAGGCCGATTATGATGGTGGGATCAGGTGGAGGTTAAGGTGTTGGGAAACATTTATTTTTTATTTATGAAAAACTTTGTTATTTCATCTGGGTGGAGTTCATCCGTTCGACGATTCCACCACATTTCGACAAGCATCATGTACTTCTGCTCATGTTCAATGGTGTAGATGTGCTCCTCTTCAATAGGGTAGAAATTCATCTTGTAGTCCATGTCCCGCTGCCAATATTCCCATTCCAAGTCGTCCAGCGGGCAATGGTTCCACATGCTGTTGATTCCCCGTTGTTTGGAGTACAGAGCGTCGTCAAGATCTTGGGTAGTTGAATACATTTTTGGCTCATGAACGTGCTTGAACTTTTTGTCATTGCGCCATAGCCTCTTCTTATGGAAATGCTTCAAGGTGCAATCATCGTCGTCTTTTCGGTTGTAGAATTCATCACCTTCAAAGTAATCATCTTCATCGTCAAACGGCCTCTTCTTATTATTGCTATTCATCGGCGTTTCCGCCGCAACACATACATCCTCCAACTCGACGTCTGTGATGTCACATTCCCACTCGATGTTGGCCATGATCTCTTCGTAGCTGTTGACGCTTCGAAACTCAAGACTAAACTAAACTTTGCTGCTAGGGCCGCGCCGTGCGTGGTGGGCTGTTGATCGCAGGTGTTCAAACAAAAAACCCGGCGAGTCGAGACCGGTCTGGGATGCAGCTGCGCCCGACCCTTCCAGGAACCCATTATAGTCCGCCCGTATCGAATTACATTAGAGGAGGGTTGCTTTTACCCCTGACAGTGTATGTGATTTATTGCCGAGGCGGCAAACGTCGACAAAGGACCCAGCACCCTGAAAGCTTTTAACGAGCGGAAATTCCCCGAGGCCTGTCTGGGAAGCAGCTGCACCCGACCCTTCTAGGAACCCATAATTATAGACCACCCGCGTCGAACTCCGAGCAATAAATCACCAGTTGTCAAACACCCCTGCTCTCATTCTTGTTCTAGTCTTCAACAATTCCTGAAGTATGGGGGAGCGAAAATCTCCCCCCTAGTAATTAATTAAACAGAACACCAGGCGGACGAGAAATTGGAGCGCGTACTGAGCGGTGGTGGTTATAAGAAGCGGGTCGCGACACGCCACAGTCTCTCGATAGACTTCTTCGAAGACGGACGTCTACCGGACGTATGCAAAGACAAAGGAGAACTATAAAGAGGGCAAGTAGGTGGAAAGTTTAAACGAAGAGCCATTAAAAAGAGGATAAGGACCAACAGAAGGATAACATCGTTAGACAAACGTCGTAGAACTGTAACGAAACGACGTAGGAGAACAAGGGATATTTTCAATTAATTCGATAACAATGTCGTTTATTCATCAGAAATCGTGTGAATGTGTGAAGACTGAACTGGACTTGTTTTCGTTACCACCTACGCAGACCAGTATCGAGAGCGGTAAATGGGTTCAATACAAACCGGTCTCATCGCTGACGGACGATTCGCCAATAGAGTTTGTAATACCCGGTCACGGTGACGAGTACACGGACCTGACACAAACGTTATTACACGTGAAAGCCGCTATTGTGAAACAGGACGACACTAAAGCGGACGGTGGGCAACCTGCTAAAGAGGTGGGCCCGGTGAACAATTGGCTCCACTCGATATTCAGTCAAGTGGATCTCTATCTCAATCATAAACTGGTGTCCCCACAAACTAACACGTACGCTTACCGTGCATACTTGGAAAACCTATTGAACTACGGATGTAGTGCGAAGAATTCGCACCTGACTAGCGAGCTGTTTTTTGAAGATTCGGCCGGACTAATGGACGATTGTGACGAATTGAACGAGGGATTGAAAAAGCGTCGCGATCACACGAAAGAAAGCGATGTTTGCGATATGGTCGGTCGATTGCACATCGATCTGTGCAATCAGAACAAATTCATGTTGAACGGTGTCGAGATGCGATTGCAACTTAACAGATCCAGAAACTCGTTTTGTATAATGTCCAAAACGCTAACTACCTACAAGGTGACAATTAAAGAGATTAGTCTTTTCGTACGTCGATGTAAGATCAATCCGAGCGTATTGTTGGCGCACAGCAAAACTCTCGAGACCGGCACGGCCAAGTATCCGATCACGCGTGTAGAAGTGAAATCGTTCACACTACCCTCCGGCATAATGAGTAAGGCTTTAGACAGTGCATTTCTCGGCCAGCTACCGAAACGTGTGATAATTGGACTGGTCAGTAATCTTGCGTTCAACGGAGATTTCAAGAAGAATCCTTACAACTTTCAACACTACGATATGAATTATCTCGCATTGTACGTGGACGGTGAACAAGTACCGGCCAAACCGTTACAGCCCGTTTACACATTGAATAGTGAGACATATATACTCTCTTATTACACATTGGTCACCGGCACCGGAATCCAGTTCTCCGACGCAGGTAATGAGATCAAGAGAGGTGACTATCCGTACGGTAATTGTCTTATGGCGTTCGACTTGACACCGGACATGTCCGCGGCTGAGTCGAGTCACTGGAATCTCCTGCGCAACGGTAATCTACGTATCGAAATTGGATTCTCCAAAGCGTTGCCCGAGACCGTCAACTGTATAGTGTACGCCGAACTGGACAACGTCATCGAGATCGATCGTCACCGTAACGTAACAGTTGACTTCAGCGGGTGAATAAAAGCGATCACCAAACAGAAATATTGTCTGACAGCGAGTGCGTACAGTTTACTTCAAGGGTGAGCAGACGCACCGCCAGTCAGTAGTACGGTTGAAGTCACACGGTAAGGACGTGAACATGGACGCTTACGCTTCTGCGGACGACTATATCAAATCGTTTATTCAGGAGATTGAGGTTATGAACAATAATGCTAGTGATCAGACATTGGCATCACCTCAGACGTCATTTGTAAAACCGACCACTGCCTGCAAGAGACGAAGGAGGGCAACTCCCATCGAAGTGGAAACCAAGAAACCAGGATGGGTGCCGAAACCAACAGATGATTGTCCCATAGTGTCATGGATGGACGATGGGAATACTTTTGCTGTTCAAAACCCGGGAAACAAAGGACAAATGTTATTGAAAATGGAAATGTACGATGGTACAGATATGGTGTTCATGTGTGGTTTATTTTTGGACAAAGATGGTGAAATGCACCAAAGTGTTAAACAAGTAGTTGGTAAAGTGGAAAACATGTGGATCGATAAATCAACAGGAGTACCGAAAATTACAGGCTTAACTCAAACTGTTACACAACGCAGTGCAGTTTCGCAGCCAACGTCGAAGAAGCGAGCTGTGAGGAAGAAACAGCGAGTGGCGCAAGCATTCAATTAGAGCAGCTGCATCCCAGACCGGTCTCGACGCGTCGGTCTTTTGTGTGAACACCTGCGCCCGACCCTTCGGACCCCCCACTTAGAAGAAAATGGCGGCGAGGGTTTATAAGGTGGAGCCCCGCCCGATTGAGCATCATTCGCCACCAGACCGCCACCTCACATAGACCTACTCCAACTACTACTAGAGATGTCGAACAGCAGCAGCACTTTCAAGCCAGAGTTTTCGATTTTGAACGGCACTGCAACAACCGCGGACCTGAGAGCTACCCTCAACAACTGCAAGTCCGACTCTCCGCTCTACACCAGGATAGCCGATCTCCGAGAGGAATGCGGCTATCTCATCACTGCGATGGAGCGAGCCACCACACCCTTTGGCGAGACGATCATCGTGATCCTGGAGGGGCAGGTCGGGGACGACTTCTTTCTGCGAGTCTACCTGCCTAGGCGCTTCAACGAGGCCCTGAGCAACACCGACATCGAGCGCTACAACGGCGGATTTGGAGAACGCCTTCGCTTGGTGAAGCGCAGCCCGAGGGGTTCCAATAGCAGATTCACACCGTTGGAGTTTATGTAAAGCAAGACTTGAAGATTACGTTAATACCTTTGTAAATTAGTTTTCGTAGTCAATACTTATAGTCACGTTCAGAACATAACCACTGTGTTATTTATTTCACTTAACCCCAAAAATGTCCTTTAGTAGTAAGTTTAAGAGTGTGAGTATGGTAACTGTGAGGTGTTTAGCTCAGTAGTAATCATGGGCTTGATGTGGAAACATCCGTTCTCAGCCATTGTGGCGGGACCTTCGGGTTGTGGCAAGTCACAGTTTGTGTCAAAGTTTATAAAGCACATTACAGAAATGTGTGACACACCATTTACCAGTATAAACTGGCATTATGGTAGTGGTGGTGGCGGCGGTGGTAACTCGAAAAATGTCACCATTAACCACATAGAAGGTCTACCAAACTTGGAGGATTTTTCTGGTAACGAGCCGATACTTGTGATTATAGACGATATGATGCGTGAGGCCGACAACCGTGTGGTGGATCTTTTCACAAAAGGTTGCCATCATCGCAACATTAGTGTGTTTTTCATTACACAAAATTTGTTTCATCAAGGACGCGGGCAGAGGGACATCTCATTGAATGCGCATTACATTGTGTGTTTTAAGAATCCTAGAGATAGAGTTCAGATTAGGTACTTGGCCAGACAAATATATCCAGACAGCCCGAAATTCATCGAGGAGGCGTACGCTGGCGCTACGAGGAATCCACACGGCTACCTACTGATAGACTTGAAACAATCAACAGACGAGAATATGCGAATACGAAGTTGCATATTTCCAGACGATTCTACCAACTATGTGTACTTGCCAAAGAAAAGGTAATTTCGCCATCAGTAGTAATCATGTCGTGCTTGCGGAAGGACGCAGCTCTGCTTACGGCTTTCATACACGCAACACCCAAGGAGCGGAAGGCACTGTTAAAGGTGTGTGACAAGAGCTGCATTCGCTCAGTGTGTGAGTGCGCATACAACGTGTTGCGCGGTAACGTTCCTCTGGCGAAGAAGAGTAAAAGTCAGTTAAGCAAACACAAGGCGACGCTACGTCGATTGGTGAAACGCGGCGAAGGCTGGTCAAAGAAACGAAAGTATCTCATACAAAAAGGCGGTGGAATCTTTATACCATTACTTTTGAGCGCAGTACTACAAGCAGCATTGAGTAGAAAAAAATGACTGGCATCAACAATCAGTTCTATTTGACGCTGCCCAGCAACAGTTCGATGCAGTATTATCCGAAAAATACAGTTGCAAATTACATAACACATTTGCCGAGAGCTATTCAACTGGACGCTGGCGACTGGGAAATTGCACTTGTGGAAGCGCACTATCCAATGACATTTCTATCAGTCGGTAATGACGAAACAATTGACATTTGCATACAACCGCAAGAGGAAGCAAAAGTGAACATAGAAGCGTTGGCGCGGGTTATGGACAGCACTGCCGATGTAACGCCAGTAGTGTCGGCTACTCCAAAACAAAACCACAGAATTAAATTGAAGACTGGTGATTACGCAAATATTCAAGAATTGTGTGATCATATCAATTCGCAAGAACTAGCGATTACTTTTGGTGTAAAGTTCACCGTTGAAAACTCATACAACAAATTCATTGAAGTATCGATGGGAACTGATGTTGTAAAAATTACATTAAGTCCAACGTTAGCGCTTCAATTGGGGTTCGATCCGAATGAATTGACGCTGGAAGGTGATGCAGTTAACAAAAGCATCCGTTCGCCCAACATTCGTCTTGGCTTACCGTCACACATGTACGTGTATTGTGATTTAGTCGAGCCGCAGATGGTCGGTGATACAGTCGCACCGTTATTGAAAATTGTCAATATATCCACGTCTACTTATGTATACGGTTTGCATAAATCAACATCATTCATCGATCCGCACTATGTGCCTGTTATGAATAGATCTTTTGACAGTGTGGAAATTGACTTAAGAGATAACATTGGTAATCATTTGCCATTCCACTTTGGAACGTCGTGCGTGAAGTTACACTTTAGAAAAGTAGCTAGTCATTAGTGCAAATATGGAACATGCAAAGAAGATGGTAGTTGTGCCGCAAGAGTTGATTGATCGACTGCAATCAAATGCTACGGATAACAGACCGACTAATCTATCCAGTGAAAACAGCCTCGACGCGGAGATGCAACAAATATTGAATAACAAACGTATGGACGATAGTGAAAAGTGGAAATTGTACAAACAAGCGTTACATCGCTTCTTGCATATTGCAGAGAATAGACGCCAACCGATTAGCATACCAATCGTGGAGACGGGTGGGATTGAACATAGTCGACGATCGCACCCCGCTGCGGAAGGTGGTCCAGTGGAAGAGATTGTGGAAACGTTTTCCAAAACTTACAGATCTGATGCCCGCAATCTTTTACGTTTCATGAAGCGTGACGGCAGCTTAATCAGTTGGGACAGTGGCTATTCAGTGTACATCAACGGTCTAAAAATCCCAGACTCAAATCTAGTGGATATCTTAAATTGCATAGTAAAGGTGCGTATGCGTGATTACACACCGCCAGGATGGCGGGAAGTGCTCAACGCATTGAAAGCGATGAACGTGCCAAAGGACTATATGAATAATCTAAGAGCGCTTAAGGAAATAAATGCCGAATATCGATCATCATTCACAGGAGGAGAAGGATCAGACGATGAAGTGGACACATCAACTGAATCAATACTGAGAACACCGCTAATAAATCGGCTTCGATCGGCAAGAGGAAAACGTGTAACATCTACACCGGCGCGAGCGACAGAGCAGTTTGATTTATCAAATAGAAACAAGCCGTCGTCAAATTTGGACAATTGGGAACCGTACACAGGATAGGTTTTCAGTATTATGGAGCGTTTGTATTACAATCCCATCGAACCTTCGTCGTATGGCGGTGTAGCTCCTTTAACGCGAGCTGCAAAACCAGTTTCAAAACGCAAAATGATTGAATGGTTACAAACACAGGACACTTACACATTGCACAAACCGGCACGCAAGCGTTTCCCGCGCAATCCTTGCATAGTGTTTGGTCCATTTGAATTGTGGCAAGCGGACTTGAACGATATGCGTGGTCTTAGTAAACACAACGACGGTGTCAACTACCTACTGACTGTAATAGACGTGTTTAGCAAACACCTGTATGTGCGAACGTTGAGGCGGAAAGAAGGAGCTGAAGTGGCCAACGCTTTCGAGGAGATATTTGCCGAAGCGACCGACACACCTCGCTGTTTACAAACCGACAAAGGTACTGAATTCACCGGTGCCAAGACGAAAAAATTATTCAAACAATACGGAATCATCTATGTCACTACACAAAACCCAGATGTTAAAGCGGCCGTAGTGGAACGCGTGAATCGCACTTTGAAAACACGCATGTGGCGATATTTGACTTACAAAAACACATATCGTTATGTAGATGTGTTGGACAAACTGGTTAGTGCATACAACAACAGCGCTCACAGGAGTCTAGGCAATAGAATACGACCAGTCGATGTGACTGTCGACAATAAGCGAATAATGCATCAGGTATGGCGTCGCATGTTCGGTAAGATACCGCGTCGTGTTAAGGCAAAACTGAAAGTTGGCACCACAGTGCGCATATCTAAGGAGAAGGGCACATTCGCAAAAGGTTACGAGACTAATTGGAGTAAAGAAGTGTTTGTGGTGCGTCGTGTAAACACATTGATGCCTCTACCAATGTACACTTTGTCGGATCTCAAAGGTGAACAAGTGACTGGACAGTTTTACGAATACGAATTACAAAAAGTGACAATATACAACGACCATCTGTTCAAGATTGCTGAAATACTAGACGCTAAGGGTCGCGGTCGCAGTAAGCGTTATTTCGTCAAGTGGGAAGGTTACGGAGACGAGTTCAATTCTTGGGTAAGAGCGCAAGATTTGCAAAATGTTTAATAGCAACCAGTTCTATTTGACATTGCCCAGCAACAGCTCAAAGGATTATTTTCCAAAAAACACAGTGTCCAAGTACACTACACATCTACCGAGACAAATTCGATTAGAAGGCGATGGCGAGTGGGAGATGGCTTTGGTCGAAGCGCATTATCCATGTTCCTTTATGACTGTGGACGAGGAATCGTGTATTTGGCTCGACTATAAACTCGTTCTGCCGAGTATTCCCGTCACACTCAGTGTCGAGCACATTATGCTAAAGATGAATCCCGGCTATTACAAGAACATAACCGATTTATTGAAAATGATCAATAAAGCGAAGGATGTCACCCAGTACTTGTACTTTGAGTATGACAAAGAGCAGGACAGAGTCAAGATCACGACAATGGTGGACGGTATAAGCAAAGTACATTTCACCGAAGCGCTGTCTCTCCAGTTGGGTTTCGATCCGTTCGAGAACGTTTTGTCAAATGACCTCACAGCGATATGGCCACCTAATCTGACTATGGGACTGCCGACACACTTGTACGTGTATTGTGATCTGATTGAACCGCAGCTGATTGGGGACACTACAGCGCCGCTTTTGAAAATTGTCAACATTGACAGAGAGAACTACACACACGGCGCGCATAAGACTGTGCATTTCATCAGTCCTCATTATGCGGCAGTTATGAAAGGAACATTTGAAACGATCGATATTGACCTAAGGGATCACGCTAGTAAAAAAGCGTCATTCCTCTTTGGGACGTCGTACGTGAAGCTTCATTTCAAAAGAGGAGCTCAGCAATGATGAATACAAACGATCCCTACTTGGCGTACTATCGCCGCCAACAATTGCAGCAGACCGGCGGCAGTATCGAGAGGGTATTTCGCGGTGCACCCTACCAGCGAGGACATGGAATTGGCAGTTTCCTAGGCGGTATGTTCCGCACCATCACACCGCTACTCAAGTCGGGAGCCTCTGCTGTGGCCAAAGAGGCGTTGAAATCCGGTGTTGGATTATTGGGCGACATGGCCATGCACCAGCGGGACCCCAAAGAAGCCGCTAGAGATCATTTCAGCCAGTTTACAGACTCGCTAAAACGCAGGGCGGACGGCAAACTTCAACGTGTGCTAAGTGGTGGCGGCGGCGGCGGCTCTCGCGCGAAACACCGTCGCGTAACGCGAAAGAATACCGCGAAACACCGGCACGCCACTCCTGCGCGAAAGACGAACGCGATACTCTCGCGTAAGAGATACGCGAAGCGCGCCATGTCCGGCGGCCGTCGTGTCACACCTCAGTCTTTGGCGAAACTCCTTCGAGGAAGGTCGTCGTCGTCATCCAAGAAGGGCAAGAAGAGAAGGACAGGTAGAAAGAAGAAGAAGACGAGGAAGACAAAGACGAGGAAAGCAGTGAGGAGAACGTCTATACGCGATATATTCAATTAACACACACGCTAGCAATGTCATTTCTACATCAAAAGTCGTGTGAATGCGTCAAGACGGAATTGGACTTATTCTCCCTTCCACCGACGCAGACCAGTATCGAGAGCGGCAAATGGATTCAGTACAAACCAATCTCCACACTGACTGATGATTCGCCCATCGAGTTTGTTGTGCCCGGCAACGGCGAAGAATACACCGATCTTTCGCAAACAATGTTGGAAGTTACAGCGTCTATTGTCAAGTCGACGGGAGCGGCAATCGCAGATGTCGAAGAATCGAATAAAATTGGCCCAGTCAACAATTGGCTGCACACGTTATTCAGTCAAGTCGATATGAGTATGAATCAGAAACTGGTCACACCACAAAACAACACTTATGCATATCGAGCGTATATCGAAACATTGATGAATTACGGCTATGATGCTAGGAAATCACATTTAACATGTGGACTGTGGAACGCGGACGACGCCGGCTATATGGACAATACTCTGGACGATAACGATGGACTAAAGGCGAGACGAAAAATGACAAATAAAAGTCGTGAAATCGATATGCTCGGTCGCCTACATGTGGACATGTGTAATCAGAACAAGTTCCTGTTGAACGGTGTGGAACTGCGTTTTAAACTGATCCGATCAAAAGATTCCTTCTCCATTATGGCGGATGATGGTGACTACAAGGTGCACATTGTTGATGCGAATCTCTGGATACGAAGGTGTAAAGTTAGCCCCACGGTACTGTTGGCGCACAGCAAGACGCTTCAGACCGGCACAGCTAAATACCCAATCACCAGAGTGGAATTGAAAACATTCACACTGCCGTTTGGAGTGAGGAGCAAAACTTTGGACAATGTCTTTCTAGGTCAAGTGCCGAAAAGAATTATTGTCGGACTGGTCACCAACGCCACTTATAATGGCGATTTAAAAAAGAATCCATTTAACTTTCAAAATTTCAAAACCAACTACTTCTCGCTGTACGTGGACGGTGAACAAGTGCCGTCCAAACCGCTACAACCACACTACGAAACCGGCAAGGGAAAATACGTGATGGCGTATCACAGTCTGTTTTCAGGCTCCGGCATACACTTTAGCGATGCTGGTAATCTCATAAATAGAGACGATTACGACGATGGATACTGTCTGATGGCATTCGATCTAACACCTGATATGTCAGCAAGCGACACAACTCATTGGAACCTATTGCGCAACGGCAGTGTGCGTATGGAGATTGCTTTCGACACTGGGCTCACAGAGACTGTCAACTGTCTGGTATACGCAGAGTTTGACAACGTCATAGAAATCGATCGTCATCGCAACGTGTCTGCGGACTTTGGCGGTTAGATCGTCGGCGGCGGCGTCATCGTCCTCCTCAGTCATCAACCAACACTCGCACAAGATGGATCGTTTATGCAGAGCACAGCGTACAAATTTAGCATCTCCAATTATTGTGGATTTTCAATGTTTCAAGGACAACTCAAATGACTACATTCTGAAGGAAGTGTGCGTCTTGGAATTGGCCAGTGGAACACTGCTAATGCATCATATCGCCAAATCACCATTCAGCCGAGATTTCCTATCACAAGAGAAACTGCGTGAAAGCTATTGGCTCACAAAACACTGTCACGGATTGGAATGGGACCAAGGTGATATCTGGTATCATGTGCTAGAGGAAAAGTTACGTGCATGTATCGCCAAACGACCGATTGTCTATGTCAAAGGTGCTGAGAAAAAAGAGTTTGTACGATACAATTTCATCACGGATCACTGTACTACTAATGTCATCGATATCAACGATATTGGCTGCGGATCACTATCGTCAATCAACAGTCTACTATCAACAAACGCAGTGCGATGTCGCCATCACAGAACAGCTCACACACGATGCGCTCTAACCAATTGTATCACATTGCGCGGTTGGCTACATCTAAGTACAAATATCGATGACGCTGATGATAACGCTGACGATGGTGAGAGTGATACCAGTTCCTGCTTTTGTTTTGCTACTAGTACTACTCCTACTACTGACTGTGGCGTCGACACAGTAGAATGAATACCTTAGAGATACAAAAGTGTATGGCTAAACTGCCCGTACAGAATGTTGGTGTCTACGCTGCGGATCAATTGCCCCATTATATTTCACCATCTACTGCTATGATTGTGAACACTGATCCACACAATGAAGACGGCACTCACTGGGTCGCTTTCTACCTTAACAAAGGAGGAGGAATAATTGAATTCTTTGACAGCTACGGTCAACCGCCACATCTTCAATTCTACCAAGGATTCCTGAGACGCAACGCTCGTCGCTACCTGTACAACGAGCATCGCATTCAAAGTGACAACACTCTGGTCTGCGGTCAATACTGCCTTGTGTTCCTGTACTGCCGCACCCACTACGGCATGAAGATGACGGACTTTGTGCAGCTCTTTGAACACTCATCTACTGGCCACAACGACGCACTGATCAGAAGACTCTTTGCACAAATGTATACCAATTGAATTTTGCATTTTTTTTCTCAATAAACTAATTGTGTACTCAGAATAAAAAAGAAACATTCTTATTATTTCCCATCCTCGCCTCCTTTAGTATTTACTTTTAGCAATTAGTCAGACACATATTGAATGCAAATTTTGAGAAAAATGAGGAATGTAATGCTTTGAACATATACTGCAAAGGGGGGTGTATCGATACACCCCCCTTCAATTACTCTAACCCAGGTAGGAAAGTCCTACTAATGCGTGTTTGTGAAAACACTAGGGCTGTCCCAATTTTGGACATACCTATCATACAATGATTCTAAAGTAACATTCATATCCTCACCTCCTTTAGCAATTACACTTTTAGCAAGTAGTCATACATTTGAATTGGTAGTTTACTTTTGTATCTTAAGACTATGTGAGGGGAGAAAAAAAATACGAATGTATATACAAACAATTTGGCTATTTATTTACACACCTTATATATATATTTTACATCGAGTATGTGCTCCTGAACATTTGAGATTGACTAGCAAAAATGAGACTCGACACAAACTAATGACTAGAACAAAAAGAAAAAAGGAGAACATTTCTAAGTTTTACGAGACTCGATACAAACTAATGACTAGATTTTTCAAAATAATTTACAAGTCAAGTCAGGGTCTTTGGCAATATGACACAACCATTCAACGCTCCTCATCCTCCGCCTCTTCATCGTCTTGAGGGATGTCTTCGGGCTGAGGTGGAACGTCAATGTGTCCCCACGGAAGTGTGTTGACTCCGTCCGGAAGGATGTAACGTTTGTCATCGTTACAGCTCAAGGATAGCTTGTCGACTTGGACTGTGAATACGCGGTGGTTTCGGGACTGGAACCTGGTGTTGATGGTTCTCTTCAACACGCCGTTGAAGAGGCATTCCCGATAGTCGTCAGAGGTTAAATTGTGTTTTACAACACCTCTAGCGACTCCCTTGGCGCGCTTCACTGTCATGACCTGCAACTCGTCATCTTCGGTCCTCTCCTCGAACTCGACAATGTCCATGAAATAAAGTTTCGAGCGAAGACCGAGGTACTCGAGCAGAGGAAGTCCGTTTGCTTCATCCTTGAACTTTCCGATGACTTTTGCGTTGACGGGGCTGTAGCAGGGATGGTTTCTGGGGTACGCACTGGTGTCAAAATCATCCAGATGCTCCAACATGTCCTTATAAACATCTTCAGTCTGGACGTCGAACACGAAGCTGTCAGTGTCCATGTAGTCAACCTTCAGACGATCACCGTAGCGGTTCTTCATCTTCCGAAGGAAGTCGTACATGAGCCACTTGCTCAGATCGAGGACACACATTCCGACGTACAGCGGTTTGTCCAGGACGATATTGACTTTCGACATGTGGACAATGGCGACATCATCGTTGAAGTAGGTTCGGTCCAGGAAGTTTGACTTGGCCACGTACTTCCTGAACATCTCCGGCGTACACACCAGCTTAGAGTTCATTCGCTTGCGAACATTCTCGATCGTCTTGCCGAAGACCGCATTGTTCATAAGCTTGAAAAAGTCTTCTTCAAACTTGGTCTTGGCCTTCTTCCTCAGTTCGGTGTTCATTAGGATGTAGCTCTCTAACCACCGAGACTGTCGGAGCGAGATGACGCGATGCACGTTCGCAAGCTCCAGCCCGTTTTCCAGTGCCTGTTGCAAGATTCTGTAATGACAGATGTAGTTCTTCTTGTCATCCAGAGTCGTAACGAGCTTCTTGAATTTCCCTCCTGGCGGACGTTTGGTCTCACAGCAGTAAGGGAGATCTTTGTGAAGGTCGTGCAGGTGGGCGGGGTAGCGAAGGTCAACTTCCAAGACGTAACCCGTGGGTCCTTCGGGGTCCAACGCTGCAATATCCAGGGACGCGATCTCCTCGCGGCTGAGCCATTGGAAGTGTCCCTGTGGAAGACACTGGGACATGGCCCAACCGTAAAGGTTGTTGGCGTCCAAGTATAGCAGGTGATGCGTTGGCTCTTCAGGTCGTCGATCTTCAGGGCGACATCCATCATTGTTGGCCTTGGCGTGTCTGGTGATCGCCTGGGAAATACCTCCTCTGATGCCTTGCTCGAAGAAGAGGTACATGTCAAAGTCCTGTATCGTATCAAGCTCCACTCCACAGGTCCTTAACATGACATCCCAGGCGTATGACGGTAGGGTGTAGTAGTGCGCAGGGTCTAGTTCGTATTCAGCCATCGACGTGTCCCTGAAGCGTTCAAAGACGTCAGTCAACAGCGCAATGTCACAGCGCAGGTACTTCTCGGCGTAGTCCTTGAGGTTCCTACAACCGAAGGTTTCCCACACGTTGCGAGCATGCTCGTAGTCTGCATCCGTGATGTCCTCCAGGGTCAGGTCGTTGTGGAAATCTCGCTGCAGAGGCAGTTCCGTAGTATCTTCCAAAACGGCGTTCGACGTTACAAAGTTGTACGGGAACACGCCTTTCCTACGGACTAGATCGAAGAGGTGGTCTTCGGGGAATCTCTTCCTCGTCTCCAAGAGTTGAGCTGGTGGAAGTGCGGCTGCGAGGCTGGCGAGGCTCAAAGCCAGGAACCTGTAGGTGTCGAGGAACCTGACTCTGAATCCTGGCTGTCTTTTTCCACGCCCTGGCATCCCAACCGGTGCCGCTGCTCGGTCGAACAGGAACCGCTTCGTGAAAGCGATGTACCGCTCTTCCGTGTGAGCCAACACCTCAACATCACCAGGGTCGACCGCCAACTCCCGCACTATGAAGTGAGCGTCGTAGTTGGAGAGGTTGTGGAAGTAGCAGTTGACTACTCGCTGCTCCCTGTAGCGTAGGTTACATGATCTGTGCGCAGCGCCACGGAACTCGTAGGGCGGCGCGTGGTTGTGATCACGAACCTTTGGGTCTTCTCTTGAAAATGGCGATCCACAGAGGTAGCAATTCGCTGTCGAGTTGTACTGCATCGTTTCCGCTGGGGTCAGGACAGGGCGCAGATTTCTTGCTTCGTACAGGAAGTTCCACAATCGCTCAACATCAGTTTTCAACATCTCCATAAATGTCTTTGACGCATCATCCCCGAAGTAGACTCGAGGCTCAAACTCTTCAAGTCCGTACGAGTCGATGATCTGGTACGCAAAGGCATATGGGATGTGGATGTGGGTGGCTACTCCTCCGTGCGGCTCGTCGACTTGTTCATCCATCTCCGCGGTCGGCAGTAGAGCACACTCAAAGTCCGCGTAGATGGTGAAACGCTCGCGTCGGGTGAACTCTGGATGGCTGAATTTGATTTCAGTCTTTCTCGGCGTATCCATGCGAATAGGAGCTGAAGCGGAGCAGTGTCGCCTGTGCTCTTCCAGACGCTGAGCACCCGTCAGACCGAGCTTGTTCGGACGGTTGTCAAAGTGCGCGAAGCACCGCTTACAGATGAATATCCTGTCTACACGCGCTGTGAGTTGGGGACGGATCAGTCGGCCAAGGTCTTTGATGTAGGCGTAGTGACTATCACCGTCCGCTGTCACGTACAAAAGGTCGCAATGGTCTTCGCGCTCCTGCCTACAAATCTTCAAGGGAAAGACGGTGTCCTGATACTTTGGTTGTCCGTTAGGTTTCTGACCCACGCGCGTGTGATCAATACCATAGACGTTGATGCTGATGTTGTTTGTCCGCTCAAACGTCTTGATACTTTTCAGAGCAACGGGGAATTGAAGGCCGGTCCAATCGTATCGGGCGATGATGTCATCGGTGTACGATGCCGGTCTTTCGGGGTGATCTTGAACAAACTTTCCCAGGACTGCATACATAAAACACCGCTCATCGGTGTTCGATACGTTGACGACTGCTTTGTTGTTCTCCAGAGACGTAGGCAGTGGGAGCCAAGCTCGACCATCTTCACCTAGAGGAGTGTATTCGTTGATGCCGACCTCCAAATCACGAACGCGAAGGTATGTCCACCCGGAGCCGATATGATCACACTCAGCCTTCTCTCTGATAAGCTTCGCAAAAGCTGTTGTGATGTACTGGTTCAGGTCCGAGGTCACCGTCAGCGGAGTCATCTTCGTCTTGAAGTTGCGCAGGCAGGTGTTGTTGTGCACATTTTTGAACTCACACTCCAGCTTCAAGTTGACCTTAATGCTGCGGTGTTTCGCCAAGGTGTTCTCAAGCAACTCCGTAAGGCTCACAATCAACAACGCCATCACTTCTCCGATTGTGACGAGATTCTCCATCGGCCTCTGCAGACGGTACGTTAGGAGGCGGTTGCGGAAACCCCGTTGAATGAGTGAGAACACGGGGTTTGGCTGTCCTGCTCCAGTCATCTCAACATCATCGGGTTGTTGGTGTGTGCTCGTACCGGGTTGTGGCTCCGTGCTCGGACCTGGCTGGGGTTCATCCTGTTCCATGGCTGCTCGGTTCCGGATCAGGTCCTTCATGATCGGGCAAGAGATCCGCTCATGATGGTCCTTGTTGAACAGTTTGTTAAACTCCTGACCGCAGTATGCGCAAGGGAATCTCCGTTCTTGGCCATCACCGTGAAATTGCTTGGTGTGGCGACGCAGGTTGTCTTCCCTCTTAAACTCGGCGCCGCATGTTACGCAAAAGAACCTGCGGACTCTGCTGTGGGTCGATTCTACATGTCTACGCAGGTTTCTTTCACGACGGAAACGGCGACCACATTCATGGCAGGTGTGGTGGCCAGGACCCGGACCTTCATCTGAAAATAAAAATAAAAACAAATTAGGATAAATGAAGATACAAATTCCCCTCTCTCTCTCGAGAATCACATTTCAAAGTTAAGTTTGTTAAATCAAAATAGCAATCATTAAACAGGGAAGAAGTAATCTTCTGTACTGTTTGTCTACATTGATGATCCTGGGTTCAAAGCAAAGGATGTAGCTGCAATAATGAGCTACGCCAACCCTAAAGAAGCCTTTTGTGTTAGGGGGAGCGAAAATCTCCCCCTAGTAATTAAATCAATAGTACATCAGTTGGCACGGTCTCATTCTTCTTCAGGAACCTAGTTAAATAGTTAAAAAAGAAGGTAAATAGTCACTAGGGGGAAAAAGTTATTTTAATGTGGATTCTCACCTTCAACGGAATGATGGTTGTCATCGGCAGTCGTCTGCGGAGCATCAATCGCCTCCCGGGGTGGAACGACGAGGTGATTCGCTCCCATATGCCGCTCTAAGGCCCCCTGGTCTGCGAATGTGGCTCGACAAAGCCGACATGCAGCTTCTCCATCTGCAAACGCACAAAACGATTAGATTGAGAAATGTTTAACACCTGTCTTAGTTTAGTGTACTTGATGGGGGGTGTATCGATACACCCCCCTTCAAGTGCTCCAACCCAAAGCATTCACTGGTAGTTTACTTGTCCGCAGGCACTGATGGGCTAGCTCTGTTGGTTGTAGCGTTACCCTGCTCAACTCTTGTATTAATTATCAAAAGTACGTCATGTGGGTACTCAAAATACTCGGCTTGAAGAGGGGATTCCGAAAATGCATTAAAAAAAAGAGGGTCAAGTTCAAGGTCATCATCAGGTTAGCCCAAAGTGGTCGATGTGGGTACTCAAAATACTCGGCTTGAAGAGGGGATTCCGAAAATGCATTAAAAAAAGAGGGTCAAGTTCAAGTTCAAGGTCATCATCAGGTTAGCCCAAAGTGGTCGATGTGGGTACTCAAATGACTCGGCTTGAAGAGGGGATTCCGAAAATGCATTAAAAAAAAGAAGGTCAGGTTCAAGGTCATCATCAGGTTAGCCCAAAGTGGTCGATGTGGGTACTCAAATGACTCGTCTTGACTAGACGAGCAAGAATCTGCAATCAGAATTCAGATCCGACCCATGGTAGCCCAGACCCATTACCCCCCCCCGCCAAAGAGGTCTCGTCTGTGACACTTTACCCCCCCCCCCCCCGAGGTTAGGGTCATACTCGTGGGGGGGGGTATGAAGTATGTCATATGGGTACTCTGATGACTTGACTTGATGGTTCGAACAATAGCATAAGTTATTAACATTATATAAATATAGTCATGTAATTTTAATTTTTTTACACAGCTCTATATTCGCACAGAATACCTAAAGCTGTTAAATAAAAAGAAGACTTTTATCACACTCCGGTTATACTGCATAACATATTCCTATATTACTAACATTTAAGTCTGATTAAAACAATAATGCAACACACAATGACGTACCTTGCTGGGGTGGGACGAATCCACCGTGGAATTCTGCGTAGTGCTTCATACTGTGTCTGCGCGGGAACGTGCAGCCGCAAATGACGCATTGGTGTGAGTCGTTCATCTTGAATATGGATTATAAAGTTTCGATAATCACAAACAATACGGCACAACACAACCGTTTTAAATAGTTCAAAGATGCTGGACGAATATCACAAATGAAATCAGCAACTAACAAAAATCGCGTAGAACGGAGCAGGATCGGACTAACACGTCTACACGCACTGAACTCTCGAACTGAACTGACGGAGGGCTGGCGATGTGGGGTGACGCTCCCCACTAATGGATTTCGGAGAAGGCCGGGGCAATAAATCTCAACCGCTGTCAGGGGTAAAAGCAACCCTCCTCTAATTGAATTCGATACGGGGGGACTATAATGGGTTCCTAGAAGGGTCGGGTGCAGCTGCTTCCCAGACCGGTCTCGACTCACCGGTCTTTTGTGCGAACATCTGCTGCGTCGACGTTTGTCGCCTAGAGAACAAATCACGACAGCTGTCAGGGGTAAAAGCAACCCTCCTCTAATGTAATTCGATACAGGCGGACTATAATGGGTTCCCGGAAGGGTCGGGCGCAGCTGCTTCCGAGGTTAGGTTAGGTTAGGTTGGGGGGGGGGTAAAATGTCACAGACGAGACCTCGGGGGGGGATGGCTCCTCCTGATTGATGTACCGGGGGGGGGCTCCTCCTGATTGATGTACCGCGGGGGGGGGGCTCCTCCTGATTGATGTACCGGGGGGGGGGCTCCTGAAATGAAAAAAAAAATTTGCATATTAATTAGGGTAATTAAAAAAAATTTGCATATTAATTAGGGTAATTAAAAATTTGCATATTAATTAGGGTAATTAAAAAAAAATTTGCATACTAATTAGGGGGGGGGGGCTCCTCGGGGGGGGCGCTCCTCCTGGCTCCTCCTGGTCCAGAACACTCCATTTATCCCTACTTATAGTTATTAAAATAAGTACATATGAAAACTGTAATACTTAGCAAACACCCTTGATTAACACTTTTCTGTCTTCCTCTTTTCTTTTTCTTCTTTTCTCTTGTTCTCTACCCTTTATCTCTATAAACTATATGTTAAATAAATGTTATAATGTTAGACCAACATTGGCTTCACAGATTTTATGAATTTAACTTATAGTCTGAGACTTAAATCAATGTTTCATTAAAATAATTGTTCATTCTATATTCAAAACTGTAAACTTAACCAACTGTCATGGCTCTGTAGGTGGTACAGAGACGTGGTGGTACATTAACTTAAGACGGTTTTATTTTTTCAAAACGATCCTTTTTTAAATACTGGATTATTTTTATTCATGATTCCTGAGTCTTTTTATATCTAGGTTTTTTGTTCGCAAACATGCAAATCCACATTGTGAACAACACTATGAATCATGTTTTTACTTTCTCTGAGCGAAAATGACCCAAATGTTTACAGTTTGAGGAAATAAAGCTACAAATGTAATAATATTGTTGTCTTTAAAGCTAAACTATAAACTTTATAAACCCTAACCTGAAAAACAGTCATTTTGTTTGTTTTATAGTCTCTTGTGGCAGTAACAATGGGAAATCCAGTTAGAGTGAGCCAGTTTTCCATTATTTGTTGCAATTGCAGCCCGTTCGCCAGAACCTTGGTCTTATGTGCCGCCTCCGTTAGAGATGTCCATAGATCATTAGTTGCAGCACTGGCATGCTGGAATTTCAGCAGGAAAGCATTTAGTCCTTTTTTGAAAACTTCATCTCCCAGAAATAAGTGTACCATCCGGATCAACACTGGCCCTGTTTAAGAGACAGATTTTATTTTGTTGATTTATCATGATTTTCTTTTAATATGTATTGAAAGGTTTGACTGACTGATACAAGGTTGGAGACCCAATTTAATTTAGACAAACTTATAGTTCGACAGGGTACTACGTTTTGCGTGGATGGATTTACAAATTAATTTTATTATTAGGTAACCATTTTAAAAAAAGTTGGTATTTTTTCAAGGACCGGCATTTAATGTTGGAAAAAGGTCCGCTCATTATACTCGAGTTGTTTGGGTGAATTGCAAAACACCCGGCCAATCTACACTAGCAGGTTTAGTCATGGGATGAGCGGAAGAGTTCGGTTTGTGTCACTGGAGTTGGGCCTCGGCTACGATGTGACGAGCAACATGAGCAACAAATGTGGAATTTTCTAGCTGGATTAAATTCTATGTAAAATAATGGCCAGTGGCTATAATACAAGCAACAAATGACTAAAAAAACACTAGCTAAAGTCACAAAAACCTGACAAACAAATTGTCACTGTCGCTGAGCGACCCGGCGACCCCTCAGTGTAACGCAAGGAGCTCCAGGTCACAACCAGAAACCTGTTTAACTGAACTTCGCTGGCTAAGTACAATTCTTTTGCCTCCACAATGCTTATTTTTTCCAGAATGTAAGAAATGTAGGTAGGGACATTCTAGTGTGTCAAAACCATCGTTCTTCATTTATAACTCCCTGAGATTGTAATACTCGACATATCTTCTTCTTTCTCTATTTATAGGATGAACACTCCACCGTCTTTAGTATTTTTTCCGCCTGTAACAAACTGCATGCAGGGGTCTCCACTACTTTCTTATCTGAAACTGTCTTTCCAATTAGTATATGGATATGTTTGGAAAATAAAATGGATTGTAGGTCATTGTTGTCGCTTGCATTGTAGTCGAGGCCTTATCTATAGCTTTAGTATTTAGAAGTGTTCAAACAGAAACGTAGAAAAAGGCGTTGGTGGACCCAAATGGGTCCTTGGTAAATACCCATGTCCTTAAAGAGATATAAGTAAAAATTATCGTCTGTGAACATCAACACATTTTGTTTTTTCACTTTACCACAGTAAATATTTTTAAATGGAACACCGTAAATACTACATAAAATAAAGGTTATCGGATGACATACGGAATGATTTTGAATTGTATTGTCAGATAATAATATTGAAATATTGTTAATTTTTATACTAACACCAAGATAAAAAAAATGCAAACATAGAGGAGATATTACATTTTCATATTACCTTTGTCGTAAAATATACTATTGTAATAGCTTCCAAAGACTTCTTCTGGAGTGGTGATAGGCATGAAAACTGTTGTAACTCCATCCTTAAACTCTTCATTATAAATGCTTCCAGTTCGGGATACCAACACCCGATTGACGATGTTCCATTTTGGATATATCTGAGTAAAATCATCAATAAATTAAGAATGAGATTACATACGGACAAAATAGTTGTATTCTGAACTACTCCAGTAAAAATTGATGTGGTTATTGGACTACCAACCCAACCAGTAGAACCTATTCAGTTTTGTAGAACTTAAAAAAAACTGGTAGATGCAAGGGTATTTAAGCGTTAAATACCTAGACTTTCATTAACAAATGTGGAGGGCTTTATCTCCTTACTATATTAACTTCAAACTACAGTAATAAATCAGTTGTTTCTAATTTAGAAGATAACATTAATATTTCTGTAGCTAAAATCTTGTTTTATTGAAGTAAAACTAAATTTAATTTGCTGTGCACGTAAAGCACTATTAACCACAAAATCGTAATCAAACCCGTTTGAGCCGTTTTTGCAAAATTTGAATTTTAGTTGATTTTTAGCATTCTTTGTGAATGAGCTATATGGGGAATTAACTTATATGGTCTATAATGTTGGTAGCCTATCACTGTTGCCTCTACCAAGCTGTTTCTGTAATATATACATCCCATAAACAGTTAATATCCCAAACTAAGAAAAAAACTCATCTACTAAGACTTTATAAACGAGATTCATTATTATTTCATATTGCTTTATTTTAAGTTGTAAGATGCATCATGAACTAAAGTTGCTAGTCACCATTAGATTTTAATAGTAATTTGATTAATGTTGGTCAAATTATCTGCCAAGTTGTAACAACCCCTCATACAGAAGGGTAATTTAAACCTCATGAAAACAAAGCAGCAGTTGCATTACTAACTAATTTCATTAGTAGTTTTATATTTTTTAAATTTCTAACAACTTTTCGACTTGCAATGAAAACAAAACAAGATCTCGGCTTACATGGTCCATGGCTAGGGAGGCTAGGTGCTCTGCTAGGGACCACGGGTACCACAGGTCACTCCACCAGCTGAATGTCACGAGGCCGTCGACCCACAGCTTAGCCACCCCGTGAGCCAGTCTGTTTATCTCTCTCATCTCTGCGTTTGATAACAGCACACCTTCCCTGTGTCATATCATAACCCTTTAAACCTCTCATGGATCCATTTGATTTAATTATCAATGAAAGATTTAGCCTTGGTAGCTACTGTACTTTTCACATACCTTCCACCTCGCCCTTTACTCAAAAACTCCTGTGAAGGGCTAAAGTAGGGAATTTCCCCTAATCGATTTGCACCAGCGAAATATTTTTTAGAATGACTGTTATTTGTTTAGTGCAGCCAATGCAGAGCAAAGTGTAATGTTTGTGGCAGGTAACGTTAGGGCCGCCCAGTAGACTAGAGCATTTCCCCCACTAGTACCGCCCCTTCCGTCTCCCCCGTCAGACTCCGAGGCGTAGGCGTGGTCTCCCAGGGAAGTACAACAGGATGTGCATTATCAACGTACCCACTACTTTCTGCAACCTAGTCCTATAAATTCCGTCAAACTGCTAGAAATTACCCAACAAGTCAGGCCATGTTACGGATTGAAGTTTGGTGATTTCTGTAATTTTCTTGTCTGAGGTACTATAAGATTAGGTTAGATATTTTAGTATTACTGAAATTGACTTTTCTATTCCATTTGTACAATGATTTGTCACACTGGGTTTAATTCACTTCCATTTAATTGTTTTAATATAAAACCTAGATTTGGGTTTATATCATATGACATGATTATATTGTTCGTAAACCTTTACATGCACTATAAGTCAGTACATTCATATGCTACGTAATCTCTATATCAAAATATCAAAATCAATAGGTTCTGCTAATAATCCTCTCACAGATGTTTAAAATATGTATTTAAAAAAAAAACCTCAACTGCCCGTCACCATTGGCTAATGACCTAAACTACAACCTATTGCCCATTGCCTATTGCTATTGATTATAAATTATTGGTGAACTAAAGACAGCAAGGTACCACTGAGGTACCCGCTAAGTACTCCTTTAATTAGTCCCTCAAAAAGGGAATTTTCATTGTTAATTTTAATTGGCACACCTGTTTCCTGCAATCCTCACTTGTCTCGTTCTAGTGTATTAATCTATCTCCAAAATTGTCGACCCCTTTGAGGAAATGGGTAGATTGTCTTTTGACAATTCGAAAATAACAGTTTATATATTTTTCTTAGCATTGTAAAATTATGCTTGATTTTAAGAATTAAGTTTAGGCATAGAATAAACTCTACAAATACTGTATTTAACTGTAGTCTTTAACACTTAGTAATCTACAGATATTTGTAATTTCTCTACTTAATACAGCATAATGCATCTGAATATATAATTGTATTTTAATAACTGTATCTGTTTTATAGGTACTTAAACTATTTACTCTAGATTGTTTTATAACTAGTCTAATATTTATCTATAATTCCAGATGTATCTATTCATCAGCTATTACTTATAGCTCCAGTCTACCTCTGCCGTGCAGCGTAATGCAAGGGTTTGCATTTAAGTTTACAATGCCCAAAATACCCCTTTGGATAAAGCGATCTGGCTGGTTTTCAAACTTAAAAGTCATAAATGTTGCTTTACATGTTAGTACCAAATTTCATCAAAATCGAACCATTTTTTCGAGAGTCATCGCACCCACGGACACATACATTTTTGAACGAATGGTGTTTTTGGCATCTGGGGACCTCAAAACGAAAAGTTATCATGGTCCCGGGCTTAGGTCTTACCATGCCGAGTACGGTAATAGCTTCTTCCCTATAGGGGAAATTCGCCAAAAGGAGCTTTTTCAAACTTCTACAACTTAAGAGAGAAACATTATTTTGAAATAAAAATCAAATAAAAGTATCGTTAACTTTTTTCCTATCAAAAAATGTCGTTTAGGTGAGTTGATAACATAATTATCGTAGTGTGACCTAAAATCCAGCAAACCTCTGCGACACTCATTTTACTTCTCAAAACAATATATTTTCTCGTGATGTCATAGATTTTTCCATAGGGTATACCAGCGGCTTAAAGCTATTTTTTCCTAAATAATCATAGTAGAATGGTGCTGAATTGTTATTATTATTATACAGGCAAGGGGGGGCAGTTGCCCCCCAATAATTTGGAGGACATATTATATTAATATATGAAAAGTCACAATAATCGCGATCACGACCATTTTTGCCCCTTCAATTAAAATACTGAAATTATGCTTATGTTAAAGTGGAACTTATGTGCTATATTTGCTATGAAATCAATATAACGTAACACTTATGCTTTTAAATGTTTTTGTAATATGTACTATGAAACAAATCTGCTCAGTACTTACATTTCAAATATAACCCCGAAACTAGAAGTATATCCAGAATCTGGCAAAGAAACCAAGGTAATTTTGGGAAGTGGGCAGTTGATACTTAAAAACTCTTTGTAGAACTCCACAAATCGAAGTATGACAGAAGCTATCTTTCCAGGATTTGAGACAGCAGTCTTCAAATGCTCAATGGCATCAGTCTGGGCCCATAGGCTGAGGGAGGCACTGGCCCACGGAAACGTGACCTCACAATGATCAAGGGGTGTGATCACAAAGCTGACTTGATGAGGGGAAATATTCTGAGTATCTTGAAAGCTGTACCACACTACATCTGACTCTGTTTTTTCCATTCTGAAACACATATGACAAATAAATTGAAGTTATACAGTGTGATTCACGAAGATATGCAGAAACTTCGGAAGCTCATTCTACATGTAAAATTAAAGAAAACAAGTTATATAAACACAGGTCCAGAAATGCTTCGTTTTCCGTCTTTCTGTCTGTTTGTGTTTACGCAACTTATAAATAAGTTTCTACACGGTATTTTATATACTCACTTGTAAACCGTATACAAATTAATTAAATAAACTACTGTACACTGTACAGCTCACAACTTATTTAGCAGGAGTTTACAGCTGAATCGTCCAAAACTTAGTATTCATTTCTGAAATAAACATGAGTTATAATTCCATTTATTGTATTAAGTTTACAAATTTGTTTAATTGCAGCACCCTCTCGTACAGTTATTGCTAGTTTTCATTCTTAAATGCAGGAGGATTATAGTTTGTGGCAAAGGTGAATATATTGCACATGAAGATTTTGTTACAAACAAAACTTTAAAGACAAATATTTCTGAAATATGACTGATGACATCCTAGTTCTTTATCTTACTTAATTTTAATAGCTCATTAAGTATTGTAACTTTCAGAATATTGTATATGTTAATGTAATGCTACTCTGATGTATAAACATTGAATGTATGTATATTGGATCCTATGCATGACTCTGTTCTGTGTACAATAGAATGTATACATTTTACTGAATAAAGGAATGTTTTATTTGATTTGCATCATCATTCCTTTATCAATTCCCATTAGTGGTGTTCAAAGTCCGATCAAGGAACATTAAACAACTTATAGCTCAAATGCCCTCCTAAATATTTTCCTGTCTATAATTTCCTTTGCTTAGCTGATTTTTGTCTGTACAATGTTCTCATTTAATTGTCATTAAGTATCTAAATATATGTCTCAAATTCAACAGTACTAACTTTAAAAAATAATATTGCCTGTATATGAAGTAAAATGTTGGCTCTGTGAAAAAACCCTTAACTTGTTTCAGTTAATTTTGTATGATTATTTAAAGTTTATTTCCAAGGATTATTTTTTTAACTAAACCTCATTAACTTAGTTGTATAGATATAATATGTTATAGATTACTGAGTTAAATATGTCTCAACTTAAATACCTGAATAAACGAAAAAACCTTGAACTGGCTCTTTTGAACTTTGATAGAAACTGAAGCACACACCTAAAGTACTGACTTTGAAAAATGTGACTACGACGACATTTGTTTGTCCCAGAACTGAAAAAAAATAAATATTAGAAAACGACACATATGTTATACCTGTTAATGTGTGCAAATATCAACATTTCAGGCAAAACAAAATAAAGGTGTCAACGTCTCATATTTTGTAAAAATATTGGCAGTAAAAAATCTTTTTAAGGTAACAAATCTCTTCTTAAATAAAAAATAAAAACTTTATTTTACTCTCCACAAAGGAAACTTGATCAAAATTTAGACCTGACATCATGTTAAAAATTTAATCAAGTAGAACAAATTCATTTTCTTAGTCTTGTAATTGATAATAATTTAATCTGGGGCAATCATTGAATATCTAGTAAACAAATTTCATTAGGACTATATCAAGCTTTCCTTGTACTCTTTAGAAGATTTTTAAAAATTAGAAAGTTAAATAATTTATTTTTTAATTTTAACTAATTCTAATAAGTAAATATATCAAAGTTTTCCTTCCATTAAAGTTTAGTTTTCAATTAGTGGTAAATACAGTATCTTATCTAGTATAGATTATCAATCCATTATCATTCCTATCTTATTTACTGATTGATTTCATTTCAATTTGGTGTATATAGGTTTAGCTTACATTAACCACTAGAGGATATGTAGAATAGTTGCCACCTACCCCAAAGGTAGGAGAGGGGATTTCTCCCCTTCAAACTCTGTATAAAACAAGTAATTCTGAAATGTCTTCAATGAAAGGATTTCGGTGTGTTTAAAAAATTCTGAAAAAATTGTTTATCAGTATATTTTTGTATATAAGCTAAGTAGGGGGTTTTAGCCAATTCGTTATGTGGCGGGTGTGCGGAGGAAATATTTGCATAATTTATCCCCCCCCCAGAGATTTTTTTAATTACCCTAATTAATGAGCAGATTTTTGACTACCCGAATTAATATGCAAATTTTTTAAAATCTTTTTTTAATAACCCAAATTAATAATCAACAAAAAAAATTGTATTACCCTAATTAATATTCATATTTTTAATTAACATAAGTAACTAGAGTAATTGTGCATAAATCAACGTAACTAGAGTAATTATGCACTATTCAATGTAATTTTAACAAAAATCCCCCCTCCCCCCCAAGACCACCATGACAACCATGACAGTGATCGATGATAATGTCTTTGGGACAAAGAACCCCTAGACTGAGGGTCAAATTTATTGCCCTCCGTACACTGTACGGAGTACAATACAGTGCTCCAAACAGCCAATAGATAAATCCTAGTTTAATGTTTGATTTAAACGCATATCCCATTAGCATTAACAATAATAATAATAGTGATAATATTGGGTGCGAAATAAAATAGATGAAATCTTGTTGTTTTGGGGAAAATACGTTGTAAACGCATTAACATCCGAAAAAACTAGCAATCAAATTAGTGTTAGATAGAGTGAGATGTGTTGAGAGTGAATATCATATGAAACAACATAATTATGAACAAAACAAAGGTAGGGAATATGATGTTGAGCAATATGATGCTTGTAGTGTAATGGAGAGTAGGGTCAGAGCTTGTCAGAGCAATCACCATTAAAAGACCCTTCTCCGAATTCCATTATATTAGGGTAGTTATTACCCAGCAGGAGGTATTTAACGATGGACCCTTCTCCGACAGTGATTTATGATAATGATATACCGACAAAGGAGCAACCCCAACATTCCCGGACGTGGGCTTGTTTTTATTACTATGTAATTTCGGTAACAAAATACCCTTGTCAGAATGCCATTATGGATGGGTTGATTTATGACGTACCTGCTTTGTGGATTCACCCCAACATTCCCAGACATGGGGTTGTTTTTATTGTCATGGCATATAATACAGCGACGCTAGATCACATATGCTGCATCCCCCACCACACACTACCACCACCACAAACAGGGGTTTGGCCGATTGCATAGGCCGCGGGTGAGGTGGGTGACGGAGGGAGGGGGGCTCGCGAGTTTTTTCGAGAATTTATTTATTTTCGCACTTTTTCACGAATTTTCTTGCAAATTGTTTTGCAAATTAATTTTTTGTAATATTTTACTCGCGATTTTAATTGCAAATTATTTTTGGATTTTTTCAAATAAAAATCTGTTCCCGCATTTTGTTTCAAAAATTTTTCGCAATTTTTAAAATTATTTTCGCAATTTTTTGAAAATTTTTTGTTAACAATTTTTTTTGCTCATTTTTGGCAATTTTTTTAAATTTTTTTACCCTTCTTCCCGAAAACGAACATTTTTCGCAAAACTATACCGGAAGTACGAGGGAGCGAAACTCTCCCTCTAACCCATAATGAGAAACACACAAAAACGACGAGATACGACTGGCGATATTCCCCATTTATATGCATAAACCTAACTTAACAGAGCATAACATAACCTAAAGAAGAGATAAAACTGACTACGCGTCCTATTTATATGCACGAACCTAAATTTACACTGTACGTCTTAACCTACCGATGAGATATGTCTCAACATGTTTCCCATTTATAACTGGAAACGGTCTATCTTAAAAGAGCATGACTTAACCTAACGACAAGATACGACTGGCGATATTTCATATTTCTAAGGAGCCACTCCAACATTCCCAGACATGGGGTTGTTGTTATTACTATGTAATTTCGTTAACAAAAGACCCTTGCCAGAATTCCATTATAGTAGGGTTGATTAACGACATACACCTGCGAGGGTTTTATTGTCCAGTGGAGGGTCATTAACAAAGGATCCTTCTCCAAAGTCCATTATAGTAGGGTAGTTATTACCCAGCAGGTGGTCTTTAACAATACCGAATTAATTAGACAAGGGTGGTTTTCGTGCCGACACATGCGCTGCAGCTGCACCAGCCTATGGGAAACGCTCCGCCTAGAGCTGCACAATCCACAACCCACATTATTTGTTATTAACATTCTCAGAATAAGGGTGGTTTTCCGTAACACCTGCGCACCGACAAAGGATTCAAGCCCGAAAAATATGGTTAAGTGAATCCCACACCCTATTTGGCGAACACCCACGATCTCATTCTTGTTCTATACTTCACAGTGTGAGTGTGGTTGTGTAATAGTGTTATTGTGCTTCCGTATGTGCTGTACTGACAGTGGTCCCTGCACTTTTTGACATGACCTATAAAATGTTCGAGTTAACTTCCTATATATTTAATGATCAGCCTTTGTATGTAGTGTTTGACAACAGTAACAACCCCTGGTTCAAAGCTAAGGAGGTGGCTCAAATCTTGGGCTACGCTAACCCTAAAGAAGCAGTCAGAGACCATGTTAGAGAAAAATATCGCAAACCTAAACCGGAAGTACGGGGGAGCGAAACTCTCCCCCTAACCCATAATGAGAAACATACAATCTTTCTTAACGAGCCTGGATTATATTCATTACTTATGAAATCAAAAATGCCCATTGCTGAGAAGTTTCAAGATTGGGTCTTTGGAGAAGTTTTACCATCCATTAGAAAACACGGAGAGTATAAACTCAGAGCTGAGAACCAACAGTTACTGTACACTTTAAATCAATCCTTGGAATACAACCTTCAAATTATAAAAGTCAATCAGCATCTTGTGGCCAGTCACACACAGCTAAATGCAGAGGATATGGAACTGGAAAAAGAAAAGCAATCTATAAATCAAACGTTGACTGATCAGACACCTAAAGTAGCAGTGTTGCCTGAAGTTTCAAATCTGAAACATGTATTTTGTGTAGTGATTAAGGAAACCCTTCTAGAGAAGTACGGGCTTTGCACATACAAATGCATTCGAACACAAAAAAGAAATTTCAAACAAGCCTTGAATAAAGCAAAGGAAGAAGGATTGGAAATGTGCTACTTTAGAGATTATGTTCCAGACGGTATAAATATTGTAAATAAAGCTACAGAAGTAATGAAGAGTTACGGCATGCACATTGACTGCAGATACAACAACATCCTAACCTCTCACAATTTCGTTAATATAGTTGAGCATATCTTGGACAATGCATAGGTCTACATTTCGACACGTTCCAGAACCTTCGACGATAGTCTGCCAGTAACAGTGGCTATGTACTCTAAAATGAACAGAGCGGATTACGCAAGAAAGGTAATCACCATATCATTGAAGAAAATACGTTGTAAACACATTAACATCCGAAAAAAGCTAGCAACCAAGTTAGTGTTAGATAGAGTGAGATGTGTTTGAGAGTGAATATCATATGAAACAACATAATTATGAAGAAAACAAAGATAGAGAATATGATGCTAAACAATATAACTATGAAGAAAACAAAAAGGCTGTTAAATTTATTGAGGTGCCAAATACACATTACACTTACGAACCGTGCGAGCATGTACAACAATTAACGTGGACTCAAATCGCGATGGATGAAATGAGATTCCCTAGGCCATTGGAAATGATGTTGGAAGAAAAAATTAAACATCTAGTCTGTTGTGAAGAGATGTGTCACAACGAGTGCGCACAGTGTACTCCGAGGGTGAGCAGACACAACATCAGTCAGTAGCACGCTAGAAGTCGCACGTTACATATATTAACGCTTAAGTTTTCACGGACGATTATATCAAATTATTTATTTATGATATTGAGGTTATCAACAATAATGCTAGTGATAATTTACGGCGCGCACCCCAAATTAAAAAGAAAATATTATAAAGCGCGCTCCTTCATTATGGTAAAGATTTTATTATATTCATTAACAAACCTAACTTAACAGAGCATGACTTAACCTAACGACGAGATAGGACTGGCAATATTTCCTATATCTATGCACAAACCTAACTTAACAGACATAACATAACCTAAGAGGAGATGTAACTGACTACGTTTCCTATTTCTATGCACGGACCTAACTTTACGCTGTATATCGTAACCTAACGATGAGATATGTCTCTCCATGTTTCCCATTTCTAACTGGAAACAGTCTTAACAAACCTAACTATACCTATCGTAACTTAACACAACGATGTGATGCTGCTAGTTTTCATTTTTTTGGGTTGACATTACCCAAGCTTGGAACTTGTGTAATAATGAAAACGCAAACTTCTTCAAACATCGATTACTTGGAATTTTTTGTCAATGTGCAAACTTCTTCAAACCTCGATTACTTGGAATTTTTATCGGTGTACAAAAATATTACAAGTGCGAACTGGTTATTAAACGCGTATGTTATAATGCTAGTGGCAATATATGAGGGAAAGGCAGTTTATTTCAAGCGTTGCAAATTGACACTGAAACATGAATAGGGATCGATGTATCAATGAACAAGCTACGTTTTAACGTATTAACATACGAGAAGTTCAATTCCAAACTAAATACTCAATACACTAACGAGCCGCGTGAGGATGTACAACAGTTAACGTGGACTTAAATCACAACAGATGAAATGAGATTACGCCTACAATTGTAATTGATGTTGAATGAGAAAATGAGAAATCTATCCTGCTGTGACAAGACGTATCACAACAAATATGCACAGCTTAATCAAACGCTGTTATTACCAATCGTCACGTACGCCGTAATGAACATACTGACTTGAGCAAGAAAAGTGATCGACGTGTCAATGTACAAGTTATGTTGTTAACGAGCTAACATACGATATAGGCTCGAAGTCAAGTTATTCAGGCAACACTGCCACTTTAGAGGTCTGTTCAGACAACATTTGAATCATGACTTGGGTTTCCTTACGCAATATATATCATTTTTAGTTTTAAACACGGAGTTAATTTGATCCAGTTTTTTTGGTATTTGTTAGTGACTTTGTGAAGGATTGCAACGATTGTCTGTTGACTTTTATTGTTCACTGATATGAGCTTGAAGTGCTTTTTTAGGATTAACGTAGCTCAAGATTTGAGCAAGCTCTTTACCTTTGAACCTAGGGTTAATACTACTGTCAAACAGAACAGCTCCTATCTTGTTATTAAATACATAGGTGATGAAGATCGCTGATAGTACCAGTTGTCACGTACAAGATAATGCAAATTGTGACTGAATGAAGAATAGTGATCGAGATGACGATGACCAGTACTACTACTACCAGTAGTACTACTCTTCTTCTATCGGGATCGATGCGGTAGAATGAATGCCTACATTCACAGAGATTTGTAACGTCCATTTTTTAGGGGGGGGGGTAATATTTTGTTGAAAAACAAATATTACAAAAGTCAGTAGTGGGCATTTGGGGCTGCTAGACCGGAAGTGACGTCATCCGGTCACGTGACCGGATGCGCTGAGTCATTAAACACGTCATCTGAGCCTCAGCCAGTGACGTAGGCGGTTTTGTGACGTAATGAGGGAAAGTTTAAAGGTCAAGGTCACGGGGAGGTTATTTTAAAAAAGTACTACCTCGCACGCGTAAAATCCGATTGTGATTCGATAGTTTTCATTCGATAAAAATATCGAATGAAAACAATCGAATGAAGCAATCGAATGATACGAGTGCGAGGTAGTACTATTTCATTTAACTTTATTTTTACTTTTCTTTTTATTTACAATAAGTTATGTTTACATTAATTTATGTTTACAATAGTTCCCCGTTGTTTGTCATCATCGATGTTGTTGATCCGGAGTCGCGGCCGTCAGACGCAGTTTTCAAGTGCTGCGCTTGTTTGTCCAATCGGCCCATCCCGACTGTGTGTTCCTTGCCTATTTATGTGACCGCAGGGAACACACAGTCGGGACGAGCAGCTCGATGTTCACCGGTCGAGAGCCGGAGGTGTACTGGCTATTCACAAGCTAGCGTTGTAATCGTACTAAATGGTGGGGGTAAAAGTGTGGTGGGGCGGAGCAGATGACGGACGGCAGATGGCAGGCGGCAGATGGTAGGCGGCAGGTGGCAAGTGCGCGGCAGATGGTTGCTACTCCATTCGCCGCCAAAGTAATGCAAGCCGTCGCCGTAATTCTTGTATTTTATCTTGTCGGTTCATTTGATATGTTTTACATCTACATATGCAATAGCTGAAACACCTGCACTTACGACAAGCTTTCCCGTCAACTTGATCGCCTGGTATTTTAAAACATTGTAACTCGCAACAATATGTCTTCAAATTGTTATCGAATGATAAATTGTTCATCGGTGGCACCGACATGTTAGCTGCAGCGTGTGTTAGACAAGACTGAGACTAACTTCACTGCTCCCTCTCTTTTATACCTCTTCATAAGTTAACCCTGAATGAAAGTTCAAGGTCATCCGTTTAAATTTTAAAAAAAGCAACACAGCAGTATATATAATAATATACGGCTATGTTGGTGTTTTTTTTTATTATTTTCTTTTTTGTTCTTTTTCTTTTTTCTTTATTAAACAAACATTTTACAATACAATAAGCTTAAGTCTAACATTGATGACTAGAAATACAAACAGAGAAATACAAATAGAGACATTATGTACAATGATGCATGATGTGCAGAGTGAGTTCCGTCGAGTTGTTGCCGCTTACACCGTGTGATACCAAATACAACGTCCCCGGTTGAATATCTCGCAAGTCTTCATTTTGTAGCAGTTGAACAAATCGTTTTGGAAGAAATACTTGAAACTTCGGCTCATCTCCTGGAGTCATAGGTCCTTCGCACAATGATACTAGAATTGCTTCTCCATGTGTGGTTTCCACTTTCTTGATGCTATGAATAATGTAATGTCTTTGTTCTTTTAGTTCTGAACATTTTTTAGTTAGCAGAAGGTTCGATTTTGAGTGAGTGTTGAATTGATCAACCAATGTTTGTAGATATTGTTGTGATGCCATCTTCGTCAGTGGTGGTGTCTTCTGTGATGTTGCCTCTTCGGAGTCTCGAATAATACTCGTGCTGGAGTGGTGTTGTCTCCTCGTATTTATAGGCCCCGCTACCCCCACCACATTTCTGTTCTCCGCTACCCCCACCACATTCCCGCGTTTGTTTCAAGTAAGCAGCCAAACGATATGCGTTGTACAATGCACAGTTTGTTTGACCGTGTTTAAGATCTTTTGCAGCGACACAAATATTACCGAGATTAATGTTAAAGTCCTTACTGATAGTTATATCGAAAACATCACCGTGCGTGTACTTTTGTATCCAGTTCTTTTTTCTAATCCTCTTGTGTATATATGTGAATATTGTTTGCAAAAGTTAAACATAATACTGTGCAGATTACTGTAGCTTATAAATCCTTCATACCAATGTATGTGATGAAAGTAGTTTGTTATCCATTTGTTTGTACTTTTTGCTTTGGTGTTAAGTTTTTTAAAAGAAAAAGGAGCTTCAAACGTGAATGGGTAGGCTACAAATGTAAGCAAGTCTAAAATTACTAATTCCTTGATAATAAACCTATCATCATTATTTCGAAATGCTTGAAATTCTATTACACAAGGCTTTACACTCACTTCTTCATCCCCTCCGCTCATCATGGCACCTAGCGATCAACTAAACTGTTTTCCACACCACGGTAGGTTAAATACCAGGCCGTACAGTTGCAGGCGCGTTGGTGTATATTTAACGTGGGCACCGTCCCCAATAGGCCTACCCCACGTGTGTTCTTCTTTACTAAGTCAAACTTTAGTCTTTTTTAACTTCTTCTTCTTGTGTTTCGTGTTCTTCTTCTTCTTGTTTCTCCGTTTCTTCTTCCTGTGTTGTTTCTTCTGTAGCTTCTGTAGCGATTTCTACAAGTGGTTCAAAATCCTTTAACTTTCTCCACATGCAAACTTCATGAGGTATTCTATTAAAAATAGATGTATCCACAGGTCCGTACACGATGGTGCTATCAGGTTGTTTTTCCAAAGTATCGACCAAATATTCTTTAATAATAACGCTTGCAAATACCAACTGTCTCATGTACCTTGTAATAGGTTCTGTTGCGTAGTTTAAAACGTAGAATTCTTCACGTGACAGTAGAATCTTATTTTCATGTTGAGTCAAGTCTCTAATTCGCACTTGTAGTTGTCCGCGATGTTTAACAATATCGATTTCATTGTCACAATCCAAAAGTCGAATATGTGTTTTCCTTCCACACAAACTGTTAGTTAAATAACATTCTATTAAATGTACATGTTTCAAAAATGACTCCCAAGCATTTTGCGAAAATAAAACCTTTTTTGTTCCATGGTGTAGTATTACTGTAGGGGAATAATCCAATGATTTCATCAATCCAACTGATACACTTTTACTGATGCATGCTGAGATGGGGTAAAAGATTCGCAGAAAAACTTCAGTTAAAATGTGAGGAGGAATATTTTCTTCAACTTTCTTCTTCCTCTTTGGTACTACCTTTGATGGGTCTGCATTAATTTCCTCCTCTCTATCTCTTTTACCAAACTTTAAAAATGCAGTTATTTCCTTGATGATTTCTGCTTCACTAGTATTATCACGTTCCAATAACGGTGCTACCTCTGCATCACCTTGTACAACAGATGGAGAACTCATTTTGTAGAAGATGTTACCCATGAAAGACCCATGTTTTATAGACGATCAACTGAAGACCTGCATTGATGCTCCGCTATTAATAGGTTAGCGACAGTGGCGGTGCCGGTGGTGGTACAACGTTTTACAATACTGTCTTTACAATACCGGTCAACGGTGTGTATGTAACAATTTTATCGTGCAAAATTAAACAATACGCAGATGTATTTGCAGGTACGTTTTCTTGAAATTCCATTTCTATTTTTATATCAACACTAGACGATTTTACAGATTCATTTTGTTTGGAACAATCAATTACAACAATCGGAGCTTTCGATTCAAACTGTACGGGAGATAGTAGAGGTATATTTGTTTTGCCGTAATATGAATTTTGGAACCTAGCGTACATGTCGTATAAAACACTGTATCTGTTTTATCAAAAGAAATATTAAAGTTTTCGTAGGGAAAGAATTGTGAATTCAGGAACACTTTACAGTTTGTTAATTTACAATGGTCAAATTCACCAGCATTTTCAGTTATTATACTTTTCTTCTTCGTTTGTAATCCAAATATTACATATCTCGCTTTTTCCAAATGAGTAGAAGTTTTTACAGTCCATGTATGCCGTTGTGTTGTAGGTAAAACGGGGTATTCATGAAACTCCCAGCTTCTGAATGGCATTACAATGTCTCGATCTGATTTTAACTTTCTTAATAATGTAATCCTGTGTTCATCATTTAGTCGCACATGTGGTACTCTCCAAACAATCTTGTCTAATGTTAATTTCCAGTCTAAATTGGCATCAGTTGTTCCAGCAGCTGCTTTAATAATATCATTATCGTTTGATGATCTTAATAAAACTAGTTCTTGTTTTACATTTATTATTATTCTTCTGTAGTCTTCAGCAAATCCTAGGAGTAATCTTAAAGGTACGTAGAAATCAAAGTTTCCCGAAGAGTCAGGAGCGATTGTACTTTTGTCTGGTGCAACCCATCCTGCAACAGCTAACAGATTCTTCTCATTTGGTGTTAAAGACGCTAATCCTTTCAATGTACTGGAAATTCCAACCTTTTTTGTTGAATCGACTGTAACTCCTGAAATTTCATATCTAATCTCATCAAATAAAAATGCCATAGGATTATTTATGAACGGAACAGTGGTTCCAGCAGTACCATCAGTTTTTGTTACTTTTCCTTCAATATATAAATAACTTTCGCATGGAAGAGTATAAATGTCTTGTTGTTGTATAGGAATCCTAATTTCATCGTTATTGTTTAATTTGGACGAAGCGTAAGGGTTGTGCGTGTGATATTCCTTTTCCCATAAGGTCTCGTCGAATGTTGGACCCTGCGCTATATCCAGTATATCCATTGTTAATGACCTTTAATCCAATTTCTTCTAGAAAACGAATGTTGTCACTTGTTAATCCTTCTACAGCTGATGAGCTACTGACCTCTTTGCTGGTTGGCTCTCTCTTTTTAAATGATAACCCCATTGTCTAAGCGGATGATTTTATATGTATTCTTACAGTAATAGCTTCTCCTCTAAAGTCAATAAGGTTTCCGTCTTGATCCACTATGTTCAGCACGATGTCTGAAATGAAACTGGTGTTTAACGGTAGGTACACAAGGTTTTGAGGCTTTTCTACTATCTTGAAACCTGGTGCAACTGATGGGTAGAATGTGTGTAATATATGACGATTTTCTCCATCTCTATAGGATCCTTGTATAATGTTACATGTAATATCTATGCTGTTAACTTTGATGATCGTCACAGTTTTATTCCCAGAATGAGTTTTATTAGGTTCTAATACTTTTGCTTCCTTAGAAAACCCCAATAAACTACCAATTGAATGTTCTTGACTAAAATCAATATAATACTTAGACGTAATTTCGGCTTTCATTGTATTGTTATTGCCTTTTATCGTTATATTTTCTTTTCCCATATGTTTTTGTATAACTTCATTTATATTATCAATTTCATAAGCTCCTGTTGGTAAACTGAATTCTTCCAAAGCTGAATACTTTCCTTTATCATCTTTTGTCTTGTAATAATGTATTTTGTTATTAATTCCTTCACTAACGTTTGGAATAGAGTTATATGTGTTAAATCCAATAATGCGGCTTCCCATAGTCTTCCTTTTTGCAAACGTAGCGCTGGAAACAGAATACTGTGCAAAGTACATGAGTTACCGGTTAATGACACTGTATACGAAGACATCTTAAAGTTGACTAACACTTTTAGCTAAAAAGTCTAAACATAAATGACCGCAAATGGATGTATCATCAGGTTGTTTTCTTGTATGATTGTAAAAAACATTTTCTGCCGCACGAAAGTATTGTTGAAGTTCTTTCGGTGGTGGAAGGTCTCCAAAACTGTCGAAATAATAAATGGTTTTACCAAGTTTCTTGTAACACACCCAATGAGTGCCTAATCCTTCACTATTATCCAAATTTACAATACCAGTCTCATTTTTCCACATTTTAACCGGTAATTCATCTTTCATAAATACTCCTCTAAAAAATGGGATTTTCAAACAAGAAGCATATGTAATCAGTTCTTCATTTGTCAATTCTTTGTTTTTAATTATTAATTGCTCTTTCTTATTTAATACACACGATACGGTCTTAGGTATAATCCTCCTCCCTTTTTTATCATTGACCATATTGTTGGTTTCTTTTTAGCTTTACCACTAGTAGATCGACGTTTTCTTCTGATATTACCTCCTTGTTTCTTAGCGGGTTTTTTCCCACGCCTTCTTTTCTTTCCTCCTCCAAACGTAGTTTTTGCTTTCATTGCTGCTGTTACTGCTAAAGACGCTGCTTTTTCACCAATACTCGCGTCACTAGATTTTACTCTTTGCCAAGCTTTCTCAGCAAGTGCTTTATCCGCTATTGATCTATTTTTAGTATCACCAAATTTGGAATACGCTATATCGTGCTGTTTACAAGCCTGATCGAGCTTATTTATTCCAGGATCTCCTCTAGCAAGGCGTTTCTCTAATTTCGTTCCAGGACCACAATATTGATATCCTCCAGGTAAATGTAATTCCACAGGTAATAAATCAATCGCCTTGTTAACTATAGCTCCAACCGGTTTACTCAATAGAGAAAATGCTGTTGATGCTATTCCCCTTCCTCTCTGTAATCTCTCTCGATTATGACTGATGCGTTTAACCCTCGACATGACTATTTATAGCAAAACCTACAATCAGTAGGTGCACTCTATAAATGTTTTACAATGAATGTAATATCAGTTTTGGTTTCTTGTATTATATACTGTTTAAAATCCATTTATTATATACAAATGGATTTATTAATTAAATGTAGACATATTTAATAAAAGTAGTAAAAATAGAAATAAGGTGTAATTGAAGATGTTCCAGATGTTTCTCCGCTGGTGATGGTATCGTTGTCTTCGGTAAAATGAATAAACTTTAAATAGTTGGCATGTTCCCTTAGAAACTTGCCACTTAATCGTTGGTAATTGAATAACACATCCCAGTCTAGTTTATCTTTAAAATTGTCAATGTAATTCTCAGAGAGATTTTGATATTTACTTATTACTTCCCAACAGTTATTAAAATTTGGTGTCATCTCTACGAGAAAGTCTTCTGAAAACTGTTGTCTTTGTAAAATATGGATCCAGTTAACTCTGTGAAAATAAATTCTTAACATAGTCATTGTAAAGAGGTAGTGTATGGAAAGTTGTTCCCAATCCATATATCTATCAAACCGTTGAACAAAACCATCTGTCAACACTCCTTGGGGAAATCTCGGCTCTTGAGATATTAAACTCCACGCAGTAATATTGGATTCCATCATCCTCTCTGTATCGTCTCTCGAATATGACTGATGCTTTATCCCTTATCATGGGTATTTTAAATTCTTTTTTCTCTTATGTAATCTTCATTGTTTTCTGTTGGTTCATTAATCACATTCACTTTATCCTCCTTTCCTAATGTCTTGACTTTAGAAGGCTCAGACGGTTTATCTCGTTGATTAGGTTTCTCTGGATTGTGTATATTTTTCCAGTCTAAATAATTGTGACTGTCAACATCTGAAGCTGCATCTCTTCCTGAAGCCCGATGGATATAATGGAATAGAGCTGCACCAAACCTTTCCAAATGTTTTTCATATTCCGTAGTCCATTTCTTGTGTACAATATCAAACATTTTCTTATTTACAGCGTCTCCATCCTGCTCACAATCACCTACATTTGATGATTTTAATTTTTTTAAATCATAGCTTGTATCAGTTTTATTTTTTTTGTAAATCGTTAACAATTTTAGAGTAGCTAAATTTACTGCTTCACCATCATAAATGGGATATTGTATATCGCTTAACCTTTTACCGGAAAACCCCCAATGATCTTCGTGTACAGTTGGGGTTCTTTTTTTCATGTACTGTACCGTAACCGCATCAGACAACATAAGCGGATCACCAACATTTTGAATTACTTTTCCTTCAAAATTATAGTTGCCGTCAGGTGTTAACGGAAACCCAGCTCTTTTTTCACTATATCCAGATTTTACTCCAAACTCGGAATACCGTCCAAACTTGTCCACACTCATGATGTAACTGAATCGCTATCGTTTAGGTTCTTATTATATATATACGTCTACTGAACAATTATTCTTTGTTTTCGTAGTTCATCAACCAAAGCTACCCATTCGTTTTCTAAACCAGTGTGCCCAGCTTCCATAGCTTCATGTAATAACCTCATTCGATCAACTAACTTATTTATATCGTTGTAATATATTATATTAGTTTTATACAAGTTTTTCAATAATCCCCTTTCAGATGTGATAGGATCAGTTGTTTTTCTCTTTTTATGCAAAACATTTAATTCAGCAGAAGATAAAGCTCTTCTTTTAATCTGATCTTTTTTTTATTTTGAGGGGAAAAGACTAGATATAATACTTGTATATTTTAATGACCGATTTCTATGAATAGGTAGGTCTTTGGAATACTTTTTTCTATGTGCATTTGTATACTCTAATATATGTTTAAACAATTGTAAATCCCTTTTAGTATATTTACCAGGATTATGTTTAAAGATAAGTTCAAACAAACCTTTTGTACCTTTATATTTCTTATCTCCAATAACTATATCATCATTTTCGTTTATACCTAACTTGCTATCTCCAATCATTAATCCTTTATCCTCTATTCTAGCTCCATAGGTATGAAAATTTCGATTAGCATGTGCGGCGTGTAACATATTTAACGTATATGTTCTTCCAAGTGTTCCTTTCAACATAATATCCGTGCCTAATTTGTTTAAGTTGGATGGGTTAATATCCTCTTCTTCTGCTCTTGTATCTTCTACACTTGTATCTTCTGTACTTGTATCTTCTGCGATGTCCTTTTCCTTTAAATCTTCTATATCTCCGCTTTCTTCATACTCGTCGCTTTCTTCAGATGTTTGTAACTGGCCAAAACTTTCATCATTCTGAAATTCTTCTTCATATTTGGAAATTGGTAGTATTTTGTCTCCTTCGAAGCGAATTGAAGGTTTTTCCATATTTTGTGCTAATCGCTTTAAAGGTTCAGTAACAGGTTTGAATGTTGTTTCTAAAAATTGCTCTCTTTCATTTATACCTGATTTTAAAGCTCGGTCTTTTTGTCTAATAGAATCACTAAGTGATTTTATTTCCTTTAATAGCTTTTCCTGGTTAACCATCTTCACACCTTGACGACTTGTACAGTAATACCGCTAATCAGTGTATTAAAACGAATTTATCAAAACCTATTCTATAACGACCATCTTTTATAGCATGATCTTTCATAATAACCAAAAATCCATACTTTTCCGCCCATGCTTTTCCGCAAAGCTCTTTAAACTTTTCAAATGACATATCCGCATTCACATGATCGTTATATATATGTTTTAGGTTAGTATCATCTTGTTTGAATTCAATTAGAATATTTGCATTATCTCTGATAAGTTGTTTTGGGATTTTGCTATAAGTTTGTCCTATATATATGCTGTCTATGTTATTATGTCTTCCCATGGCAAAGTAGTTTCTAATAGTATCCTGATTTTCACATGATACATCGTCAAATATAAATATAGAATACGGTTTCGCTTCGTTTGGTTGCATAATGCTATCACTAGCGTTAAATTTGTAAAAATTAACATCAGACACATCAGATAGGATTTTATCCAGCAATTTATACTTTGGTTGATGTAGAGACTTTGAAAAAATATATAGGTTATTAAACCTTAATCCCTGTGGATTAGTGATCAAATTAAAGACGACATTGGTCTTTCCACAGTTTGAGGGGCCACTTACTATACATCGAACAGTGTTTGGAAGTAAACTACCGTGTTTACCATTGTTGATTTTAACGTTATCCACAGTTAAATCATCTATGTTATTAATATTGAATCGATCTTTATGGTGAATAATCTCCATCCTGCTCAAAGGTTAACGATGAAATGAGCTGCTTGCATTACACCAAGTCCTTTATAGGTATCCATGAATCCTCAGTTTTGTTAAACCCTAACCACCGCACTTTAACTGCGTCCTTTTTTCTTTGTAACACTTTTTCAACAAGATATACATCACCTACTGTTGACTTTAACATTTCATGTCCATAAAATGCACCTTGCAACAAATCTCCTTTGTTATCTTTTAAGATATACGTTTCAGGTACAGTCGGTTGCACTTTATACACTGTAAAAACTTCATTCGTCCAATTGGGAAGGTATTTCTTGGTAAACACTCCCTTATATTTACTAATCCGTACTTTATCACTTACATTAAATTTTCTTGGCTGCATTTTTTCTTCTTTAGGCTTTGTATTTTTCTTTATGCGTTTTAATACATCCTTTGCATTTCTTCTATTTACTTTGTTAGGTTTCATACCAATAGTTCTATGAAACCTGTTGTTATAATCATTTATTAATTGTGGTAAAACATCATACCATACGTAAGAACCTCTTTTTGAAAATTGTTTATACAGTGCTCCTTTTAAGGTTCTATCGAATCTTTCTACAATAGCTGCTTTTTTCTCTGAATTTGTAGAATAATGATTTATTTTATATTTATTCATTAACTGTGCAAAGTTTGTATTAAAGTATTCTGTTCTATCATCAGTTTGTAAATGTTTAATTTTGTATTTATCTCTTTTTATGGCTATTTCCATGGCTTCTGTTACGCTTTTACCAGTCTTGTCCTTTAGAGGCAAAGCGTCTGCAACTTTTGTAAAACAATTAATAATTGTGAGTATATATTTAAATCCTTTGTTTATTCTGCTATGCGGTCGCATTTCAATTAAATCCGCTTGATATAGATCATTTATCCCTTTTATAACAGTATTTCTTCTTGGAAACCTTATTCTTGCAGGTTTGTGTAGTTCATTAATAATCTTCTCCTTCAGGTCTGACATGATGGTTTCACGAAGACAGCTGATATGGTATTAAATATTCTTTTGTATAAATCTGCTTATATAGGTCAAGGTCATTCTAAACTAATGTATAAAAGGGGGAACACAGCAAATACTGCTGTGTTCCCCCTTTTATACGGAAAGGAAAAGGAAAAGGGATGTAGGACGATGAAAGGGTTACTCGTCAATAGGGTTGAGGGAATAGTGGCCGAATGGTAGAGTGTGGATGTTGTCTGCAAGGATGTGTCGTTTAACATCATTTGAAGAGAGAGCTTTTTTTTACTTCCGTCACGCTGTACAGCTTATGGTTGAAACTTCTGATTGTGTTGAATTTTGCTGTTATATCTTGATCTTCAAATAAACATTTCTTATAGTGATTAAAATGCACATTCTTCTTTAAATACAAACTTTTTACTCCTTTAGCTTTCTTAATGACTTGGTTTTCATTTAGTTGTAAAGAATATAATTTTGACATTAGTGCAACAATTTCTTGAAGTATAACACCATTGGCTTCATCTTTAAATTTGCCAAGCACTTTTTTGTTTCTGTCATTGTCGTAGTTTGGATGATCTTTTGGATAGTCGGAAAAGTCAAAGTCGTTTTTGTAATCAAATGTCCGAAGATCTTCATACATATCGTTAGTAATTATCCAATATATAAAAGCGTCTGTATCCATGTAGGAGATGCCGATGTTTTCCCGTCCATAAAAGGTGACCATCTTTTTGTAATGAAAATCGTACATATTAGTCTTGGAGATATCCAGGATTGACATTCCTATATACAAAGGACGATCCATCTTCACACTTGTTTTCTTCATAGATACAGCTACAAGATTTTCATTAATAATTATAGATGTATTAAAGTTCGGCTATTGTACGAGTTTCTGTAGTTTGTTCGGATCTGTAACAAGTTTAACGTTTTTATGTCTTCTTTTGTTTTCTAATGTTTTACCGAATATCGCATTGTTCATTAATTTAAAAAAGTTTTTTGAAAGGCTGATGTAGCAGCTGCTCTTCTGGTAGTATTCGAGTCTATGTACGGTTTCAACCAGCACGATTGGGAATATTCCACAGCTCTATTAATTTTAGTAAGACGTAAACCTAATTCGATAGCTTGTTGAACAACCCAATAATGAGCTACGTATCGTTGTTTATTGTTAAGGGTCATCATTAATTTGGGGTGTTTTCCAGTTGGTGAAATTTCTGTTCTTGCAAGGAGTGGAAGGTCATAATGAAGATCGTGTAAATGTTCTGGATATTCAAAGTCGCAATCCAAAATATATCCGGTATCTCCATGTTTTGGAATTTGTGAAATATCGCCAATACAGTCGGGATCAAGCCATTTAAAGTTGTCAAATGGAAGTGGGTTCGACATGGCCCATCCATACAGATTATTTGCGTCGAAATATCCCAAGTACGTTGAAGTTTTCTCTTGATCATGGTCAGGTAGATATTTGTTGTTGGCTTTAACATGTCTCGTCACGCTTTGAGTTAATCCACCTCTAACACCCGACTCAACCATTAAAACCATATCTATATCTGTTAACAGCTGGAGTTTACATTTTTTTTCTTTTAGCATTGCTTGCCAAGCTAGTCCTGGAGATGTATACGAATGTAGAGGGTCCAAACCGTATGCTGCAAAACAGGTTCTTCGGAATTCTTCCATAACATCGCAGAGAAGAGTCACGTCAAGTTTTACATAAAAGTCTGAGTATTCTCCCAAAGTCTTCATATCCAACTCGTTCCATACTCGACATGCATGTTGATAGTCTTCAAGTGAAATTTCCGATTCATTGAGTTTGTTGTTAAATTGTTCTGGTGGAGGAAGTGATGTTTCATTAAATCTATGCAGTCCATCGATGTAATCGTAGGGGAAGACTTCTTTTCTAAGAACCAGATCCATTTTACTACTGGCTACAATTTTGCTTGTTTCCATCAGATCTTCTCTTTTTAAATTCTCAGTTAATTTCATTAGGCTAGAAGGCATAAATCTAAACGAATCAATAAACCTAAATTTTATTTTGCCAACCTTTTTAGAGAAGCTTATAAATTTTTCCATTGTTGTTGCCAAAACATCTATTGCTCCATCATCTCTTCCTAACTCCGGGATGATGAAATGAGAGTCATATCCACTAAGGTTATGTAGAACAACGGGTATAAAAGATGGTACTTTGTAATTTAAGTTGCAAGCGTTACAGGCTGCACCTCTGTAGGCTCCTGTAAGATGGTCGTGATTACGCACTTTAACGTTATCTGATGTAAATAGGTTATTACACAGATAACATGTTGTTGCCAAATTGTGATGTTGAAGTTGGTGTTCATCTATAGGCTGCATCGGTATTTTAATTTTGTAGATTTCTTCCACCTTGGAGGCAATGTAATACAACTCATCTACAAAGTGTTTCGCTGCTTGTTCACCACGATAAATCTTCGGAGCAGATGATAGTCCAAATTCTTGAAGATGTTCTTCAGACAACGTGGATTTTGTTAGTATACAATAACTGTTTGGTGCATGTTTTTGATATTTGCTTCTTTTTGTGATATCCTCTTCTTGTTGTTCAATTGGAAGTAAGGATGCTTCGAAATCCGCGTACACAACAAATGGAACAGGGTATTGGTGATTTACTTTATCAAATTTTATCTGCGCTCTGCTGGGATGTGGCAATTGAATTCTTACCTCATAGTTTCCACTACATAACCTTTGATGTTCTACTAACCATTCTGTACCTCCTCTTCTTAATGGTTTGCTCACGTGGCAAAAGCATCTCTTACATGTTGTGATTTTACTTTTATGTTTTGTTAACTGTTTACATACGAGCCCTTCAAAATCTTTTATATACACGTAATGTGATATCTCTCCTTTATTGAATAATAACAAGTCAGTATGATTGTTGCGCTCTTTCGATGTTATGCGCAAGGGATACACATTATTTGATGAATCCAAACCAAATATGTTGACTGAAGCTGACGGATTTTGCTTTTCAAATTTAGATATATCAGTAATTGCAACAGGGTAAGTCATTCCTTGGAAATTATACTTATGTTGAACTTCTTCATATTCTCTATTAGGTCTACACACATGATGTTTTACATATTTGGCCAACATAGCATATTTAAAACATTCATTATCTTCATTTTGCACATTAATACAGGATTTGGTATCACTTACTTTTTTCGGAAGAGGAATATAACTACTTCCTATCATTCCGTAACCGTGTTTATGAACTCTAACATCCAGACTTGTTATACTTAATAAAGTCCATCCAGATCCTCTTCCTTCATGCTCTTGTATTTTCGTCAAAAGTTCCTCAAAACATTCTGTTACGATCTTTTCAATATCTGACGCAGCCATGATGGTTCGGTTTTTTGTCATAAAACCTCTTGGCGATGTTTCGTTTTGAATGTTAGTAAATATGGCATCTAGAAACAGTCCAAATTTGATAAAATTCAATCTTTTTTGTTCATTCTTTAGTGTTTTGGTTACTAATTCTTTGGCGTTATGTAGAAAGTTTTCAAGTTGTAATTTTGCATTGTCAATTTTAAAATGTGTTACTACTTTACCAGGTAGTGCTTGAGCGTGTAGCTCCACATCTACTGTTGTTGTTGAAGGAGGATGAAGTGTGGACAGAGCAGGCGCAGAAGACGATGCTGATGTTGAAGGACGGTGAAGTGTAGACAGAGCAGGCGTAGAAGACGATGCAGCTATTGATGTTGAAGAACGGTGAAGTGTAGACAGAGCAGACGGAGAATTCGATGCAGCTGTTGTTGTTGATGTTGATGGTGTTGATTGTGCATATTGAATAACACTTGGTCTGGAATGTTGGTGTTGGGCTAACATTTGATCTATTTCCTTCAATTCTTCTTCTTCATATTCTTCATCATGGTTGTTGTTATGTTTTAGTTCCTTATGAATTATTAAAAGAAATTCATCCTTAAATGAAGTCTTACAAATATTGCAGCGATGCATTATGTAGGTGTGATCTCCACAAGGGTCAACGCAATAATGAAAAACACTGCAAATGCCCCTCTATTTATACCCTAGCAAAAGTGGTGGGGGTACGTATTACGTTAAGTTTACTATTTTTTACATTTTATATTTACTGTCGTAGCTGGAGGCTACAAAGTTCTGTATTTAGGTCAAGGTCATTGAACATATTTGCCAAAACGGGGAATAGAGCAGTAAATGATTTCATTTTAAACCATAAACTGATCTATTCCCCGCTTTGTATTTAACAAGGACAATTTTCTCCAACAGGAAAATTTAATATATTTTAAACTCGGATGTGAAATCGGATTGTACACATTGCATCTCGATCAACTAAATTCAGGAAGATCTTGTTGAAGTGATGCACCTTCTAACAACGTTTCCAACACATTAATGTATTTTATCGCCTGTATCAAAATGGCTTGCCTTGAACTTTTTGTATCCATAAACGGTAATTTTGATTGTAAAAACTTATATGCTTGATTTATTTTTTTAATCCTTCCTCTTTCTCTAGCATTCCTTCTTCTCGCTTCATCATTCTTTTCCTTGTGATTTGTTGTAGGCTGCATCGATGTTGTAGGCTGCGTCGATGTTGTAGCCTGCATCAACTCTGCTGGGCTATTCATAGCTGAATAACTATACTCTGAAGCTGTACGCCTTATATATGTTTACCCCCACTATTAAAGTCAAAGGATTTAGATGGTGGGGGGTGTAAGTGATAGGTAAAGGATATGTTATTTAACAATTACTACCCGCGAATTTTTCCCAAGTCTCGTCAGTGGGTCACGGTCACTTTAACATATTGCCAAAACGGGGAGTAGAGCAGAAGCGGTTTCACTTTGACCGCAAACTGATCTATTCCCCGCTCTGTATTTTAAAAGTAAACATTAGGTCTTGTCACTATTGAGCAGCCTTTGCTCTTTGAAGCTCAAGTTCTAAGTCTGCAACCAAGAGAAAATCTGCATCGTTCTCCTCCCATTGTTCAGGAGAACGCGGCTGTTCACACCACTTTCTGAAGGCGTGCTCCATCGCCTCATTATACTCCTCCAGTATAACATGATAGGGTCTTGGTTTTTGTTGATGGAGTTTTGTTGTAGGAAATACATATATCTTCCAATATCTTACCAAACAGAAGTTTTCTAAGTCCCGAAGTGGGTCAAGGTCGTCTGAACATGTTGCCAAAACGGGGAATAGAGCAGTAAGTGATTCTCACTTGGACCACAAACTGCTCTATTCCCCGCTCTGTATTAGGAGAAGAGGACTAGTTTAAAGCTCGCAATTATAGGCAATAAACCTGATAACGGAACACTAACCTCTCCCCCGAAAAATTATTCACCCAACAAAAAAACGATATGGTCAGTTTACAACAGTCGCGCACTCTGAAACCGCAAGGACGTTCATCACTGTCTAGGCGTCAGAGTACTACGAACCGAAGTACAATAATACCTGACCAAGGTCCCCTTAAGTTTATTTCCCCGAAGATGTATCCCCCAAGATAAGCAAAATGGTCAGTTAACAACAGTCGCGCACTCTGAAACCGCAAGGACGTTCATCACTGTGTAGGCGTCAGAGTTTTACGAACCGAAGTACAATAATACCTGACCAAGGTCCCCTTAAGTTTATTTCCCCGAAGATGTATCCCCCAAGATAAGCAATATGGCCAGTTTACAACAGTCGCGCACTCTGAAACCGCAAGGACGTTCATCACTGTGTAGGCGCCAGAGTACTACGAACCGAAGTACAATAATCACCTGACCAAGATCCCCTTAAATTTTACAGATATTTAAACAAGATTCCCTTAAATTTTACAAATATTTAACCAAGATCCCTTTAGATTTAACCAAGATAAGCAAACTAACTGAATCTGTTTCTCGTGAGTGAGGGCTAAGATAGGTAAAAAAAGTCATCCGGTTTTCATGCCGTAATGACTCAAGGTCGGTTTTCGTGCCGTACCTTTTTGTAAGGGGTTAGGAAAGGTGTTTATTTGAGAAACATAATCCCCCCTGAGATATTTAAAGACATAAGGTTGGTTTTCGTGCCATACCTTTTTGAATGGGAGCGTGAAAGAAAAGTACATATTTCATTAGAAAATAAAAACACTTCAAAGACACTTTAAAACCAACACCAAACTAACTACAGTTAAACTAACTACATTTACTAGCAGCAAACTACAAGCGTTATTCTAACATGCTTAATAATAAACAGACATGCCTTAAGCTAAGGTAGCATCTCTAATATACAGTGGTACCAACTCTATACTAGAGATACTATTGCGGACAGCGCGTGCAAACAGCTAGCTAGGCTGTCGGCCTGTGACTGCGAACCCTCTGCGGGCTGCTCCCGCTTTTATAGGAATATATCATGGGGGGGGCAAGGACTTCGACAGTAGTTTCTTCCAACACTGTATCGCATACTCTGAATTGCTCCAAGTCCGGTAACTGGGTCAAGGACACGTTAACATATTTTGTAAAATAGCAAAGGTGTTACCTTTGCTATTTTACTTTGGAAGCAAGCTGTACTACGTTTAAACAAGGGAGACTATTATCCGTTTTACATAAAACTCCTTGCACGATCTTTTGATAAAATGGAAAAGATTAATGCCGGAGGGCGATTCCCATTCCACCAAAATACAATGCATATCATTTCTATGCAACGGTCTCTGCTCTATCTTTACTTTTAATTTAATGCCTTGGAACTCATAAGTAAGGATGGATAGAAAGGCTTCTGAAATAGCAAGCTCGGAAGGAACAAGCCAAGTGTTTACACCTACAGCTTCCATAGCGATATGATGATTTTTACCACGCTGTTGCAGTATATAAAACATTTCCCCCTCCAGTTTTTATTTTTAATACAACATTTTTGTGTCAACCTTTTCAGCATGAAATATCTCTAAGTCCACATTTCTTCCAATATTTGATCAAACGACGGTTTTTCTAAGTCCCGTCAGTAGGTCAAGGTCATCTGACATAATGCCAAAGCGGGGAATAGAGCATAACATACTGCTCTATTCCCCGCTCTGTATTGGGGAAGGGGACAAAAGACAACAAACAAGAGACTGATTTTAAACAAGAGACTGATTTTATATTTCACAAACGTTTCTCATGGGTGAGATAGGTGGTGTCAACCGGTTTGCATGGCCGTATTGGTCTTATTGACAAGGCCGGTTTTCAGGGCCGAACCTTATTGTCAGGGGGTTAGGAAAAGGATGAGAAACAAGATACATTACTTTGAAAATAAAGACTTTACCAGCAACTATGTAAAAGAAACAAATTAATCAGTTAACGTTACTTTTACAAAAACAGCCGAGGTCGGTTTTGCAAAGGTCAACAGTATCACTGAAACCCGGTGGGACGTAGACCCAAACACCCGGCGTCAGGCTGCTGCGAACCCAAGTTTTGACCAAGGTTGTTGAGGGACCTGTAGGGCCGGGAGTACATATGTTATTAGTAAATAAAACACTTCAAACCGATACCACACACTAACATATATATTAGACTAACTACATTACCTAGCAGCAAACTACAAGCGTTATCTAACATGCTTAAACAAACTAACTAAACATGCAAGGGCGCGGATCTCTTAATTGCGCGTCGGGCCCAACGCACACTTAACAGACCTACGCTGCAGCAGAGTGCAACCCACTGGGACGTATATCCAAACAACGGGCGGCAAGCTACTGCGACGAAACTGCGGACTGCTCCCGCTTATAAAGGCAAAGTGACGTCACCGAAGCGGAAGGGGGGAGGTCGAGGGGGGGTGACCTTGAACTGACCCAAAACCGGGGGGGGCGGTTCCACTCGGGGGGGGGGGTCCGCTCGGGGGGTCCGCTCGGGGGGGGGGGTATGATGTAAACCGGTCCCCAGCTTTCTACCCATATATGGATAGAGCAAGGTTTCACTTTCGAGAACGCTTTACTGCGTCTGCAACCTCATTCCAGCTTTGTCTCTCGAACTGGAACTACGTGCCGATCAGCAGCGCTACAATGACTTCCCCTGTGAGCCTCGAGAAACTGCGACGCCTGAAGGAGTCCCTGAAGGAGACGGTTGAGAGAAGAAGTGGTTTTAAGAGGCCAACTTCTTTCGAGGCCACAATAAGAAGAAATTTTAAGAACCATTCGCTCTACTTCAACCAACATCCGTCAACTGAGCATCGACCTTCGACTTCGACTACAAGTCAGCCTCGGCCTTCAACTCCACCTCTCACCATGGATGAGGTGATGGAGCGGACGAGGGTGTTGAAGGAAGAAGAATTAGTCACTCCTCTAAACTTCACATCACTTAAATTTAGAAAGCTAAAAACAAATATTGAATACAAGTTTGTGGCAAGGCTCAGCGGAAACAGCTATATTTTGCAACATGAAGATTTTCACTTCAAGGTCCAACTGCCTCATTCCCTGCCGCAACCGCCTAGAATCCCATCCGAAAAGGAACTGTTTTTCGTCAGACAAGAGGGCAAGGCGCATTGGCTAATTAAATAAATTGTCACATCTCTTATCCATTTCCTCCACCTCGACTAACCGCAACTCCTTCAGGACTCCTCTTCATGGCACCAAAAACGGTCCTTTTCAGGACCACCCTAAGCATTTCAAGTTAGGGACTTGGCCTGTACATAGGCAGGAGACTGTTAGTCTCATGTTTGTGTGCAGCCCACTTTGTGAAAATGTCTAAGTCCTAAGGTCCTTGACCTTGACCTTGACCTTGAACATGACCCATTTTGGGGGGTTGGGTGAGGGAAGGGGGGGTGGGGGGTGGGGGGGTACAACGTTTGTGCAAAGTATGTCATGTGGGTACTCAAATTACGCGGATTGATCAGACGAACAGGTTGGTGCAAACAGAATTCAGATCCGACCAAGGGTATAGCAGTAATAGCAAAAAACAACTATTTTGGAGGTCAAACCTAAATAACTTCTTTATTTACGGATTAAAATATATCAAGTGGGTATCAAAATTACGCGGATTGATCAGACGAACAAGTTGGTGCAAACAAAATTTAGATCCGACCAAGGGTATAGCAGTAATAGCTAAAAACAACTATTTTGGAGGTCAAACCTACATAACTTCTTTATTTACGGTTTAAAATATATCAAGTGGGTACTCAAATTACGCGTATTGATCAGACGAACAAGTTACTGCAAACAGAATTCAGATCCGACCCAGCGTATAGCAACTGTAGCGAAAAACAACTGTTTGAAGGACAAGGTAACGTTGTGGTGGGGATAGCTGTCTATCCTACTCGCTAGTGCTACATCATTATACTTCCAGCTCTTGTCGGATGAACATCTACCTATATAGTTTGTGTTAACGTCTGAACATGTCACAGTTTTACAGGAATATGAGTAAGGTGTCCTTCAGTAGCCCGCTTGCCACCACCTTCTACTTCTCCGACGATGAAGATAGAATGTCTACGCTTTTAGCGGACAATGAGCGGTTCCATCGTAGAATAGCCAAGGTTTGAACACTCTTAGCCAGTTGTCTGCTGCACAAGAAGCAACACATGGAAACATGCACTAGTTTAGATCATAGTGACTGTAATATTTATACACATCCAGTGTTGAGACGAATTAATTGAAGTTTTCAGTTAAGGAGCTAAGGTCTTGACAGTCTAAGAGCTAAACCCTAACTAACACATGTAAACTAGTTATTGTGCGATGTAAGACTTGGTGGGGGGACTGGTGTAGTGGGGGGACTGTCATCTGCCACGCACTTGCCACCTGCCGCCTGCCACCTGCCGCCTGCCATCTGCCGCCTGCCATCTGCCGTCCGCCATCTGCTCCGCCCCACCACACTTTTACCCCCACCATTTTGTTTGATACCAAAACGCTACCTAGCGAATAGTCAGTACACCTCCGGCTTTCGACCGGTGAACATCGAGCGCTCTCTCCGCGCTCTTCACAAAATAACATTATCATGTCACTCAAGATTCGATGTATTTATTATGACTCTATTTATCTATCAACTTCTACGGACCTGGAGGTTTTTAAAGAAGAGTTAAGACTTCTCCTAGCAAATGGTTATAGTTTATCTTTAGAACTGATCGCAACAAACAACATAGACTCTGCGCAGGGGTCAAAGTATCTACCAACTTTTATCAGAAAACGAAGTGATGGTCGCGACTCCGGATCAACAACATCGATGATGACAAACAACGGGGAACTATTGTAAACATAAATTATTGTAAACATAACTTATTGTAAATAAAAAGAAAAGTAAAAATAAAGTTAAATGAAATAGTACTACCTCACACTCGTATCATTCGATTGCTTCATTCGATTGTTTTCATTCGATATTTTTATCGAATGAAAACTATCGAATCACAATCGGATTTTACGCGTGCGAGGTAGTACTTTTTTAAAATAACCTCCCCGTGACCTTGACCTTTAAACTTTCCCTCATTACGTCACAAAACCGCCTACGTCACTGGCTGAGGCTCATATGACGTGTTTAATGACTCAGCGCATCCGGTCACGTGACCGGATGACGTCACTTCCGGTCTAGCAGCCCCAAATGCCCACTACTAAAGTCTAATGAAATATTGATTTAAATGAAGGGATATATTAAATTCCAAAACGCAATCGATATTAAATTCTAAATTATATTTTGGTGAAATTCGGTTAAACATTTTATTCGTTGGCAACAATTTGGCTCGGAACCTTCTTTGTTCTTATCACGAAGACAAAAGCAAGGGAAGCAATAAACGTGCAGAATCGCGACCTGGAACGAATCGCTTCCTACGGCCACCGTCAGGGGCGCTGCGGAGGACCCTTCGAAGTTCCTGGAGCCGTTGGACATTTGGTCTCCGGTCGTCGTGCTGTGCAGTTCGCCCCGCTTGCCATCCGGTATCCACGTCGGTCGTCCCGCTCCGTCAGACACGCGAATCGCTTGGTGACAACCAGCTCGTCGACGACGTTGTCTTCGTTTTGGTAAGTTTGATGACTCATCTACGTAAATAGAAGTAGTTTTGCTGTTTCTAACGATTTGTTTCCAGCCTGCAGCTCGCTTCTATTTAAATGAAATTAAGCATCGTGATTGCGTGACTCACGCCGCGACAGGTCCGCTTACTAACGCTTGCTAATTTCGTAGCCATTTATTTAGCTGTTTCACCCCTGCTAGTGTAGCTATTAGAAACACGTTTTTCCTCGTAGATTTTTTTGACTAAATTTCCTCAGCAGTAAAATTTACAAAATTTAAGTTACGCCCACGCCGGTGACGCGTAACACCTGAATTTTCCTGAACGTTGTGTCACGTTACGGCTTGTCTACTTGCTTGATTTTGCTAACTTGCTATTCGCTTTGTTTGAGTAGCTAACTAACAGAATAGTTACGAGTTTAAAATAAATTAAGAAACAAATTAATTAATCGAGTTGTATTGTTTTCCTAAATTAAACATTAAAATAGTACGGACACGAATACAATTAAACTTAACGGTCAACTACGGAGCGAATTCGCTCATCGAAGACGAGGACCGGAATACCAATTCGGGTTATTCCTGGTGTAATGAACGTGAAGAGCTGCTGACCGTCACTGTATAAAATAGTTTAAGTAGGAATCCTTACTGTGTATTTTATGCTGACTTAATTAAGTGATAAGAGTGTTGTGTGTCGACGATTTCAGGAAGTCCACGTACGTAAGGATTTGTTTTTATTATATCGGTCCAAGGAGTTATCGAAGATGTTATCAATCTGTGACGCGCTGTAATAAATATCCACGTAGGGAGCACGTTATCAAAACCGAGAGCCACGTAGGTGTTAAATATCGTAGCTACAGTGGTAAACAAAGCCTAGCTGGTCGTCTGAACTCCGTGTGATTATAATCACGTTTCTACTGCCATCTACATTTCTTATCTTAAATTTGGTTCGATAAATCTCTCCTGGGAGCCAGCAGTATTTATTTTATTGCTTGGCGAAGGGAATTAGGTCTAAATTCCAGTAAATAAAAATCATTGCAGTTAACCGGTACTTTCAAATTGGCCTTAAATAGATTAAAATCTCGCACGATTGGCATTAAGTGCGTTTTTATTTTTGTAAAATTTATTTTCTAAATTCAACCCCAAAAACCTTTTACGAGTGGCGAGGATGAATAAATAAATGTGAACCGCTATGGCATCTTATATGATTTGATGTTCTGAGCCAAGACAACTCGTTTATTAAGTACGAATGAAGTATTATTCAAGTGATTGTCGGTTGAGTAGTATTTTACGAACCCTGGATTACTCATAGTAGACTGAGCGATCTCGGTATTTTTCTTTGTAAGACAGATTAGATAATTGGGAATAAAATAAATTTTCTTTTTGCAAAATCTGTCGTTACAGATTGTCAACTGTTTGGTATATGCAGAGTTTGACAACCACATCGAAATTGATCGTCATCGCAATGTAAATGTAGACTTTGTCGGTTAAATCATAATTAGTCAGCAACCAACACTCGTACAAGATTGATTGTTTACGTAGAGTACCTCGTAAAAACGTTGCAGCTCCCGTTATTTTGGATGTTCAATGTTTCAAGGACAACAATAACGATTATATTCTCTAGGAAGTGCACAGTGGTACACTGTTAATGCATCATATCGTCAAATCACCGTTTACTCGAGATTTCCTTACAAAAGAGAAACTAAGTGAAAGCTATTGGCTCACAAAACACTGTCACGGATTGGAATGGGATCAAGTTGATATCTGATATAATGTACTAGAGGGAAAGTTACGAGCATGTATCACCAAACGACTGATCGTCTATGTCAAAAGTGCTGAGAAAAAATGATTTGTGCGATGCAATTTCATCACAGATCACTGTACTACTAATGTCATTGTTATCAACGATATTTGTTGCGGGTCATTATCATTAATCAACAATGGTTACGTGGTTGGTTACATCTAAGTGCAAACATCGATGATGATTATAATGTGAATGATACCAGTTGCTGCTTCTGTTTTACTACTAGTACTACTTCTGCTACTGTCGGTATCGATAAAGTAGAATGAATACCACAGAGATACAAAAGTATCCGTCCAAACTACCTGTACAAAATGTTGGATTCTACGCTGCGGATCAATTACCACTTTATATCTGACCATCTACTGCTATGAATAAATTAGTAATAAATTAGTTGTGTACTCGGAATAATTTTTGTATATTTTCCATCCTCCTCTGTTTGTAATTAGTTTACAGACTCATATCCTCAATGAAAAACAACAATACATAAATAAAATTAAAATAATAAACAGCTCACAATTACCACATACACACACACACACACACACACACACACACACACACACACACACACACACACACACACACACACACACACACACACACACACACACTTAAATGTTAAACTTACGACTAAAGGAGATTGTTTGGGGTTAAGTGTAATAATTAACACAGTGCTTATGTTCTGAACGTGGCTATATGCTATATGTATTGACTACGAAAACTAATTTACAAAGGTATTTACATAATATTCAAGTCTTGCTTTACATATTTAAATAAACTCCAATGGTGTGAATCTGCTATTGGAACTCCTTAGACTGTGCTTCACCAAGCGAATGTGTTATCCAAACCCGCTGTTGTAGCGCTCGATGTCGGTGTTGACCAGGACCTCGTAGCTCCCTCGATTAATTTCGGACTGTTTGGATATATTTTCGTGGCCAAGTACCTAATCTATACTCTATCTCTAGGATTCTTAAAACATACAATGGAATGTGCATTCAATGAGTTCAAAGAGATGTCCCTCTGCCCACAAACAAATCCCTCTGTTCTTGATGAAACAAATTTTGAGTGATGAAAACTACACTAATGTTGCGATGATGACATCCTTTAGTCTGGGAAGCTGCTCTAAATGATTGACGGTGCCGCTCGTTTCTTATGGACTGCTCTCTTCTTCGGCGTTGATTGTGAAACTGTACTGCGTCGTGTAACAATTAGAGTTAATCCTGCATTTTTCGGTACTCCTGATGATTTATCAATCCACATATTTGCCACTTTATTAACTAATTGTTTATACTTTCGTGCATTTCACCATCTTTGTCCAAAAATAATCCACACATATACACCACATCTGTACTATCGTAAAATTCCATTTTTAATAATATTTGCCTTTTGTTTCCTAGGTTTTGAACAGCAAATGTATTACCATCCTCCAGCCATGACACTATGGGGCAATTATCTGGTGGTTTTGGTAGCCATCCTGGTTTCTTAGTTTCCATTTCGATGGTACTTGGCCCCTTTCGCTTCTTGCTGACAGTTGATGGTTTTACAGGTGAAATCTGTTGCGGTGGTGTCGTCAATGAATGATCACTAGCATTATTGTTCAAAACCTCAATCTCATCAATAAATTATTTGATATAATCGTCCGCGGAAACGTAAGCATTAATGTATGTAACGTGCAACTTCTACCGTGCTACTGACTGGTGTTGTGTCTGCTCACCCATGGAGTAAACTGTGCGCACACGTTGTGACACATCTTGTCGCAAAAGACTAGATGTTTAATTTTTTCTTCCAACATCAGTTCCAATGACCTACGGAATTTCATTTCATCTATCGCAATTTGAGTCCACGTTCATTGTTGTACATCCTGTAAAGTAATTTTGCTTAGTTCACAAAAGGTAACAAAGTTAGAACTGACTGGAACACTAATTATATTCTCGCTTAGCCTGTGAGAGAAAACTCTAGGATTGAATATTGAGCAAATACAGATAAAATATGTACACTGTTTAATTACACACTTTAAAATCAGAATACATACTTAAAAAAATATGCACAGATAAGATCTAAACAAACTGAATATAGGTAACATACAATAGACAAAGGATATTGTCCCTCTGCAAGGAAAATGGCGCTGTTCGGGAATATGCTTAAAAGTATCTATTTTCCATAGCATTAACACATACTGAAATCACTGTCCCTGTAAAGGTTAGACTATTACTGATTTAGTGTACATTTGCCATTATATATCCCTCATACGAAGATACAACGATACACTCCAGCACGTAATTAAGTAACAAAGTGAACCCTCATAAAACAAATCATCAAGTCTGAAATCTAAATCTAATTTACTACGATCCCAAAAAATCTACTCTAATATATGACACATTTAAAAGGGCAACCCTGTTACTAGGGCATATCCTATGACAAGGACTTGGGTCCACACTCTTTCCCAAAATTGAGTTCTCACACAAGTACTAATTATTTAAACATCCCCAAATCAAAATTAAATACAACACTTATTTATTGAAAATGCACTTATTTATTTGCATAGGGCCCTAAGCTTTTTATTTTTTAATTACTTCACGTTTAAGTATTTTAACGCTTATTTTTCCTTACTGTCTATTAAGACTCTTTACTTAACGTTTTACTTCATTTCAGGCAAACCTTATTTAACATAATTACTACAAATAAATTTAATTATGTTTTTTTACTCAAGAAGGAGCTTGTACCGTTATTTGAGCTTTTATTAACTTTAATTCAATTTTTGGTAAATGAAGCATAACTTTCTGTGCACAAATCTGACGATGTTCCACATACCGTAAATCTCATAATAGTCCTTGTCCCAAGAGGTTTTCTGCCCTGGCTGCGATGTTGCTATCTGGGGTTGTCTAGAGGCCGCTGTCCGCCGGTCTTGCTGTTTGGGGTGGCCCTCGCCTCTTCTCACGGGTCCGCGGTGTCCTGGTCCGGAGTAGTGCCGGGGCCCTCGCTTGACCGAAGTTCGGGGTCGCTCGACCCGCACGGGTGGCTCCACTCGAACGTCTCGGGAGATCTGTGTCAGTGATCTTTCGTCAGCTTCCCCGTCCTGGACTCTCTTGGCAGGGATGGTGACCAGTGATGAGGAATCTGTATGCTTGTCTGAAGTGTGAATCTTGGTGACAGTCGCTGTGGAACTCTAAGTGCGGCTTAATACTCGTCCCCTCGATGACCCTGCTTATTTCTTAACTCTCTCAAGAAAGAATTCCTTCCATCGTCTTCATTCCTCCCTCTTTTTCAGTTCCCTCTCTCTGTTCATGTTTTCCCCCAGATTATGTCCATCCCATAATCTATTAACCAATCGGGGTGACGATTAGCCACGCCTCTACTATTTGATTAGCTGATCATCTATCAGCGGAAATACGCCATTTTTGAATGCTGATACTGCCAGTTGGTAAGTTCATTGATTTCTAGGCAAGAAACTTTCCCACGAAGTATTTATCCTTCTATTCGATACGTTGTGTTAATGTTTCCCATTGTACATTTGAAACTTTTGCTAGTGCAAGCTCCGCTCAAAGGCTCCCTTGTGTTTCCCACGTGCGTTTAGCCACGTGTGGTTCTTTATAAATTACTAGTCCCACAAATCAATTTTAACTATATATACATTTTTATAAGGTTTACACTCCTCGCACGGTTTGTAAGTATAATGTGTATTAAGATCCACATTAAATTTATCAGTGTTTTTTTGTTTTCTTCATAGCTATATTGTTTAACATCATATTCACTATCTTTGTTTTCTTCATAATTATGTTGTTTCATATGATATTCACTATCAATCACGTCTCGCTCTATGTGACACTAACTTTATTGCTAGCCTTTCTCGGATCTTAATGCGTTTACAACCTATTTTCTTCATTGATATGGTGATTAATTTTGTTGGGTCATCCGCACTGTTTATTTTGGAATACGTAGCCACTGTTACTGGCAGACAATCGTCGAAGGTTCTGAAACGTGTCGAAATGTAGACTTATGCGTTGTCCAAGATATGCTCAACTATATTAACGAAATTGTGAGAGGTTGGGATGTTGTGGTATCTGCAGTCAATGTGCATGCCGTAACTCTTCATTACTTCCTTAGCTTTATTTATAATATTTATACCGTTAAGAACATTTTCTCTAAAGTAGCTCTTTCAAATCCTTCTTCCTTTGCTTTATTCAAGGCTTGTTTTAAATTTATTTTATTTTGTTCAAATGCATTTGTATGTGCAAACTCCGTACTTCTCTAGAAGAGTTTCCTTAATCACTACACAAAATACATGTTTCAGATTTGAAACTTCAGGCAACACTGCTACTTTAGGTGTCTGTTCAGTCAACGTTTGATTTATAGATTATTTTTCTTTTTCCAGTTCCAAATTCTCTGCCTTCAATTTCGTGTGACTGGTTTCAAGCTGCTGATTGACCTTTATAATTTGAAAGTTGGATTCCAAGGATTGGTTTAAAGTGCAGTAACTGTTGGTTCTCAGTTCTGAGTTTATAATCTCCGGGTTTTCTAATGGATGTTAAAACTTCTTCAAAGACCCAATCTTGAAACTCCTCAGCAATTGGCATTTTTGATTTCATAAGTAATGAATATAATCCAGGCTCGTTAAGAAAGATTGTATGTTTCTCATTGTGGGTTAGGGGGAGAGTTTTGTTCCCCCGTACTTCCGGTATAGTTTTGCGATACTTTTCTCTAACATGGTCTCTGACTGCTTCTTTAGGGTTAGCGTAGCCCAAGATTTGAGCCACCTCCTTAGCTTTGAACCAGGGGTTGTTACTGTTGTCAAACACTACAAACAAAGGCTGATCATTAAATAAATAGGAAGTTAAATTCAACATCTTATAGATTATGTCAAAAAGAGCAGGGACCACTGTCAGTACAGCACACACGGAAGCACAACAACACTATTAGACAACCACATACACACTGTGAAGTATAGAACAAGAATGAGATCGTGGGTGTTCGCCAAATGGGGTGCGGGATTCACTTACCCCTATTTTTCGGGCTTGAATCCTTTAACGGTGCGCAGGTGTTACACAAAAACCACCCTCAGTCTGAGAATGTTAATAACGCATAATGAGGGTTGTGGGTTGTGCAGCTCTAGGCGGAGCGTTTCCCATAGGCTGGTGCAGCTGCAGCGCATTTTTCGGCACGAAAACTACCCTTGTCTAATTAATTCGGAGGGAGAAGGGTCTATTGTTAAAGACCACCTGTTGGGTAATAACTACCCTACTATAATGGACTTTGGAGAAGGGTCCTTTGTTAATGACCCTCCACTGGACAATAAAACCCTCGCAGGTGTATGTCGTTAATCAACCCTACTATAATGGAATTCTGACAAGGGTCTTTTGTTAACGAAATTACATAGTAATAACAACAACCCCATGTCTGGGAATGTTGGAGTGGCTCCTTAGAAATAGGAAATATCGCCAGTCGTATCTCATCGTTAGGTTAAGTCATGCTCTGTTAAGTTTATGCATAGTTCCTTCTGTTGTTAAGGTTTATGCATAGAAATGGGGAATATCGCCAGTCGTATCTCGTCGTTTTTGTGTTTCTCACTATGGGTTAGGGGAGAGTTTCGCTCCCTCGTACTTCCGGTATAGTTTTGCGAAAAATGTTAGTTTTCGGGAAGAAGGGTCTAAAAAATAAATGTAAAAAAATTTCGCAAAAAAGTTTTGCCCCAAAAAATGCAACAAAAATTCGCAAAGAAAATTTGCGAAAATAATTGCGAAATTATTTTGCAAAAAATACAAAAATATTTGAAAAAATTACAAAAAATTGCAAATAAAATCATAAATAAAATTCGCAAAAAACATTTGCAAACAAATTCTGAAAAATAAATTTGCAAAAAAGTGCAATCGGCCAAACCCCTGTGCCAACGTTTTGTGGTGGGGTAGTGTGTGGTGGGGGATGTAGCACATGTGATCTAGAATCGCTGCATTATATGCCATTGCAATAAAAACGATCCCACGTCTGGGATTGTTGGGGTGAATCCACAATGCAGGAGCGTCGTAAATCAACCCTTCCATAATGGTATTCTGACAAGGGTATTTTGTTAACGAAATGACATGTAATAAAAACAAGCCCGCGTCTGAGAATGTTTGGGGTGGCTCCTTTGTCGGTATATCATTAACATAAATCACTGTCGGAGAAGGGTTCAACGTTAAAGATCACCTGCTGGGTAATAACTACCCTAGTATAATGGAATTCGGAGAAGGGTCTTTTAATGGTGATTGCTATCGGGCAATAAATTTGACCCTCCGTCTAGGGGTCCTTTGTCCCAAAGACATTATCATTGATCACTGTCATGATGGTCATGGTGGTCAGGAGCGGGGGAAATTTTTTTTAAACTACATTGAATTATGCGCAATTACTCTAGTTACGTCGATTTATGCACAATTACTCTAGTTAGGTAATTAAAAATATGAATATTAATTAGGGTAATTAACAAAAATTGGAACATGAATTAGTGCAATTAAAAACATTTATAAAATTGCATATTAATTAGGGTAGTTAAAAATTTGCATATTAATTCGGGTAATTAAAAAAATGTCGGGTTGGCGGGGAATAAATTATGCAAATTTTTCCTCCGCCACCCCCGCCATATACAGAATCGGCTAAAGTCCCCTACTATGCTACCTTACTTTATTACCTTTACTACTTTACTTTGTCTGTACTAATAAAGTAGCTGTGAGTGTGTGAATGTGTGTGTGTGTGTGTGTGTGTGTGTGTGTGTGTGTGTGTGTGTGTGAGTAGTGGTGAAATACCGGGGAGGGGCCACTTCCGGCGCTTTTTTCCCATGTTATTCTTATGGGGAGCCGTTTTTGCACCGACGCCAGCTCCCGCCTTACACAAGTTTCCTTGTTGGCCTATATTAATACCCAACCCTTGCCTATATTAAATATATTTTCCCAATCCCTCCTCTATATTTTTTAAAATTTTCAAAAACTATCTCTGGTGTGTTTTGTGTCCTTGGATGTGTTATTGTCCTAGTGTTTTAATAAATTCCCCCAAATTAAAAAAAAAAAAATACTACCACCAACTTCCTGATTTAAAACTTGGATGATTGTCGTAGTGTTTTAATAAATTCTACATATCCCAACTACGGTCGAATTAAAACTGTCTTTTTGCGCCCTAATTTTGACCCTATTTTAAAATTCATTTTAATACATTCTTTGCAGAAATCCACGAGTTCTGGCTACTTGGGAACCCGAGCCATTTGACATATAATAAATCACCCTTCCTCCTAATTACCTTCTCTACCAAATACATGTCTTTATATTTAGTCTTTAACAATTCTTCTGTATAAAATCCTCCTTTGATTATATTGCCATTTTCATCTTTCAAAATATAAGTCACAGGCTTTGTTTTCTTAACTTCTGCTATTGTAAAAAGCTCTCCCGTCCAGTTGGGGGTATATCCTTTACTAAATACATGTTTATATTTAGATATCCTTACACTATCCCCCACCTTATATCTTGGCTTTTTAACTTGTACTTTAGATGCTAACCTTTCATGTACATCTTTAGAGTTCTTAGCACTTACTTGGTTAGGCTTCATCCCTATGGATCTATGTACTTTATTATTATATATCCTTATTAACTTTGGAAGTATATCCAACCACTTGTAACTCCCCTGTGCACTAAACTCTCTATACAACCAATTCTTTAAAGTTCTCTGGAACCTTTCCGCAATAGCCGCCTTAGTTGTAGAGTAAGTGTGGTAGTGATTAATATTTAGAATTTTCATTAGTTTGGTAAAATGTTCATTAAAAAATTCTTTTCCGTTATCAGATTGAATATTTTTAACTCCCTTTGGGAGAATAGTTTTTATAGCTTCTGTGACTACTAATCCAGTTTTATTCTTTAGTGGAGCAGCATAAGCTTTTTTAGAAAATGTGTCTATTAAAGTTAAAATATATTTATTCCCAGAATTCTCTCTAGCATAATTCCGCATATCTATTAAATCTATTTGAACAGTTTCGTTTATACCCAACACCTTAAAAGACCTTCTAACAAAGTTCTTTCTCGCGGGCTTATGCAATTCGTAAGCAATTTTTTCCATTTGTTATTCTTTATTTTTAATGTTAACGTATCTGCCAGTCTCTGTCGTTTCAAAAACACCTCCATTGCTACCAATTAACATACCATCACTCATTCTTTGATATACATAGTTTTTTGGCAAATATGCCCCTCCATCTAAAGTCTTAAATCCGCTTAAAGATGTAGGGTCTGCAACCAACAATTTAGGATTGTACATCATCAAATCGATTTCATTATTGTCTTGCATAAATTTATTAGTTTTATTGTTAAACCTTAATGCATGTGATTTTAAACAAATATCAAATTTAATATTGTCTTGTCTAAAAGTTTTAATATTATCGTCATACCTCAAAACCTGCGACATTAAACAAATATCACCCCTATCTTTGCCTTCAGGTACATTCTTTATTAATTTGTCCTCTGCATCCCACATATCTCTATCTAATGTTAATACATTATAATATTTATCCCCCTGTTTTATTATGCTTTTCTCACCTTTTGTTAATATTTGATTAACAACAGCCACATCGTTTGGCAATGTTCCAGGTAAAATATTTGTTAATTGCTTATTTTTACCATCAAATTTAAGACCGTCTAAAGTCACAGTCTGATGTTTTGTAACACAATCGTTCTCATCAACAGCGGGTTTAACACGAACTAGGCTTTTATTATTACAATCCCAAAAGTTTAGATCCATTTTTGGTACTTGAGAGACGTTTACAACATCATCGCTTTCTTTACCAGCCAACAAATTACTTATTTTTCGCTTTTTGGCATTCCAAATACCATTCTCCGATTCCAAAAATTCATAATTATTTTTGTCTTGTACAAATACACCATCTTTTCTTATTAAAGTTTGCTCTAATGTGGGTACATCGGTTGAGCTTTCACCTCGTTTAACATTAGTAATTTTGCGTTTATTAGCGTTCCAATTATTACTCTTGGATTCTAAAAACTTATATTTAGTATTACCTTGTACGAAAGCATCACCTTTTCTGGTTAACGTCTGCCCCAAAGTCGATACATCATCAGTAAACTCCCCACCTTTAACATTACTAATTTTATAATTTAAAGCATTCCAACCATCATCTTTTAGATTTAAAGTAGTTTCTTTAAAACTTCTAGCTTCTGGTTTACTATACGGGTTATATACGCGATAAAATTTATCTATCATCTTTTTATTTAATAAACAATTCCACTTTCCCTCAATTCTTCTATGATAGAATCTATCTCATTATCCACTCCAGAATTTCCCGCCAATCGGCTTAACCAAAGCAGTCTTAACCTATCTACAAGCTCATTAGGATCGTCCCAATAAACATAGTCTATTTTATTACCAGTTACCTGCCTTAAACCTTCACCAACAGTCTTAAACAGGGGTTTAATTATATTAAGATATTTAGTGTGTTTATTACCTGACATCGCCGCACCTGTTTTATAACCCTTTAAATGTGCATTTGTAGCTTCCAAAATCTCTTTATAATTTTGCAAATCAGCCTGACTATAGTTTACGGGTTCTTTTAAAGTTAACAATTCCCACAATCCCTTTGTCCCTTTATAAATTTTTTCTCCAACTGTAACATCATCATTGGCAATTTGAACTTCCTGATTCCCAATAAAAAATTTATGTCCTTCTCGCCTAATACCATATGTGGTGTCTGTCATACTACTTCTACTAAGGTAATTTCCTAAATAGTCTGATGCTAAAAGACCAAAATCTAATTTGTGTGGTGTTATCTGTGTTATTCTTGGTATTCTAGACGGGGTCTTTTCTAAAATCATTGGGAGAACTGGCCTCTCTGTTTTTGTGGCTAAATTTTTTAATTCTTGCAAAGGCTCTATTAACGGTTGGAATGTTTGGAACCTCTCTTCAGCCTCTAGAAATTTACCACGTTTTAACGCCCTATATTTTTCTCTTATTTGTTTTGCAGACTCTACCAATTCTTGTTGAATATTTGTTTTCATTTTATTTACATTTTATTTATCTCATTTGTCAAAGGATTATACTCAAACACTTTATCGTGTATTATTAGGCAATATGCAGATGTGTTTGAAGGGACATTTTCTGCAGTTTCAATTTCTAATTTAATATCTACAACCCCCTCTTTTACTGATTCATTCTGCCTAGAACAATCTATTACAATTAGAGGATATTTCGTTATAAAGTCAGCTCTGTTAAACATAGGATCGGGGACAGTGTTGTAGTAACTCTCCCTAAACCTCACAAACATCTCATAAGCTTTAGAGGCATCTCCATTTTCAAAGTCGAGATTTAAATCACTATAAGGATAATATTCAGAGTTTAAAAACACTTTGATATTTTTCAATTTACAGTGATCAAATTCATCAGTTCTTTTTCGTGCACTGTTGTCCCTACCAGTTTGGAAACCAAATATAATATACCTGGGCTTCTCCAAACTCGAAGACGTCTTAACTGACCATGTATGTCTCTTGGTTTAGGGGTATGATGGGAGTTCGTGTAGCTCCAAACTTCTAAATGCAATTTGCAAATTTTTATTTTGCAATAACATCTTTTGTAATTGAAGCTTCTCCCCATCAGATGGCACCACATCCGGCATCACCCACTGAATCGATTTAAGTGTAATTTTAGGAATAGGATCGACACCAGTTGGAGCATTAGATGTTGTTAATATACAATTTAAGTCGTTTTTGGATCTTTTCAACACCAATTCTTGTTTAACATTTACTAAAACCTTATTAAAATCCTCAAACACACCCATTAACAGCTCTAACCGGACACAAGTACTAAACTTGCCGCTTTTATGGAACTCCTTTAAATTTTCATCAGAATCAAATGCTACATTTGACAATTTAGTTGTTTTATTGTAAGAGCACAATATTTTCATAAGACTGGAAATTCCCGGATTTCTTACAATATCTATTTCTTTACCAGCAACTTCGTATCTAATTTCGTCAAATAAGAATGCAAATGCATTATTTATAAAATGTCCTTTATCATGATTCTCTATTTCTCCTTTAATATACAGATAACTCCTACATGGGAGTGTTAGTAAATCTTGATTATTTATGCATATTCGAATTTCATCGGAATTATTTATTGCTAAAGTGTTGTGTGGAACATAGGAGTGATTTGTAATTTTAACCACGCTATCATCGTATTGGAATTTTCCTGTAACGTCTAGAAAATCTTCCATTTTTATTAATAGAAAATTTTAACTTCAACCCAATTGATCGCAGAAACCTGGCATTTTGCACACTCAGTCCGTTCTTGTAAATTCTCATATCTTTTTTATATGACAAGTAATTGTAGTTTCTTCTTTATTAAAGTCAATTGGCTTGTCGTGTTGATCTGCAAATGTAATGCTAACAACATCTAAACTTCTCTTATTTACAGGGAAGTATATAATATTTCTGGGGACCTCAATAATTTTGTAGCCGGGAGGAGCTTCTGGGTAAAAACTGTGTATGGTGTGTGATTTGTCACCATTTAAATAAGACCCATTCGCAATATTACATTTTACTCTAATCACATTTACATTATTTATGTTGATTTTATTTACGGATTTAAACGCAATATCTGGAGTAGAAAATCCTTTAAATCCCAACAATTCAGACCCTAAACACGGTTTTGTAAAATCAAACACATGGCTAGAATGTAATGTGGCTTTCATAGTTTTATTATCGGCTATAAGTACAAAATCTGGGAGTTGCTTTTGAATTTCCTTCGCAAGCTCAAACACTTCGTATGTACCTTCAGCAATTTCAATTACATTTGCGGCTTTGTGATCATAATAATACACATCCTCACCCTCGTCTATAGTTAATTTTGTGTCTTTAAGTTTATTTAATTTTGGAACTAGCCCTTTGTAAAATATAAGTTTGACTTTTGTATTAATTAATGCTACTTTATTTTGTATAATAACTTCAACTTTACCAGCTAATGCCCGGTTTAATTCGTCAATTGTGACCTCCCCTTTTGGGGTTGTAATTTTGTGCATTTTGTAATATGTCAAAGTATTTAGAGGTTTTTTAACATTAAATATAGAATTATAACTTTGAAAATCTACCAGTCCAATTACATAATCACCATTTAATTCTATAGGAGGAAAGAACACAGACTTCAACTCTGGCTCTGTACCCGTAAATGTTATAGTAAATGAATCCCTTTTTATAAACTAAAATTTTTCAGAAATGATAAACATAAAATTCCACAAATGGAACTGTTTAAATCTTGTATTTGATCAGTTGTATAGTAAATTTTAGATGGTACAAAATATTCAATTACCTCTTTTGGAGGCTCTATTCCAAATGGGTCAAAATATATTACAATATCTTTATTTTTACGATATGCTGTCCAATGTGTGCCCCTATCACTGTCTAAATTAATAATTCCACATTCTTTTACTTTTGGTCTCTGTTTTCTTAGCTCGTTTTTTAGGTACACTCCTCGAAAGTGAGGCACGTCTCTTGCTGCCTCTAACAGCTGAAAGTTGTCCATCTTTTTTATTAAATTTTAATCCCATTCCCACTTTTGCTTTGGCCTTCATCAAATTTGTCACTGCATAAGCTGCTGCTTTTTCGGCCAGACTGGCGTCCTTTGCCGAAACCCTAGTCCAAGCCTGGTCCGCTAATCTCATATCTGCCTTGTTCCGGGCGGCTGTATCAGGATTATTCATGTAGAATATGTCGTGCTCTTTACAATAAGAGTCTAGCTTATTTTTTGGAGGTACATTTCTGGCTAAATTTTCACGCACGTTAGTTCCAGGTCCACACCATTTATAATTTCCAGGTATGTGGAGAGGGAAAGGAAGGTTGTTTATAAGGGTATTTAACAAGCCACGGCCTCTATATGGCTTTAAGAATAATCCCTTACCTTGGACCTTTTTACACTTTCTCTTTGCCATTTTTATTATATAAAAAATGTCATTTATTCAACAAAAGAACAAATTTAAAATAGCACATAAAGAAAATACACCATTTTTATTATATAAAAAATGTCATTTATTCAACAAAAGAACAAATTTAAAATAGCACATAAAGAAAATACACCAAAGAAGTTGGGTCTATTTCCTAATAATATTCGCTGTCTTATAATAGGGCCTAGTTGTTCGGGGAAGACCGTTGTAATTTATAACTTAATTGTAAAAAAAAGGATTAAAGTTTACAAATTTATATATAATATCCAAATCTTTAGAACAAGAAAAATATAAAAAAATAATTGAAATATTCCGTCTGTGTGATGAAGTTAAATTACACACATATTCAAACTGTGAAATCACACCAAATGATGTAGAATCACACTCAATAGTTGTATTTGACGACATAAATAGTCCAAATATCACACAATTTTTCTCAATGGGCAGACACAAAAATATTAACAGTTTTTAGTTGTGTCAATCTTACAGTAAAGTAAACAAACATTTACGTGACAATGTTAATTTCCTAATATTATTTAAACAAGACGATTTAAATTTAAAACATGTGTATAACAATCATGTGGGAAATGATTTTTCATTTAACCAATTTAGAAATCTCTGCCATCAATGCTGGGATAGGTCTAAATATGGCTTTTTTGTAATAGACAAGGAAAGGCCAAAGAATAATGGGAAATATAGATTTATGTTTGACCAATTTTATAATGACCAAGGGCAAGAGTGTTGATGCCATCCAGAATAAACCTCTTGTCGTCATCAAAAGAGAGTACCTTTTTGCTCATCGTTAATGTTTGAAGATGGTGGTTTGTGGATTTAATTCTTGTAACATTCTCATAGTAATCTTCCCCGGTTGCAAGACAGTGTAAGTAATGTTGGTGTCTTAAGAGATGTTTAACTGTAGCGTTGTCAGCTCCCTTTGCCTTTTTAACCTCTAGCTCATTTTGATTTTCTTTTTCGTATAACCATTGTAAAGGAATGAAAGAGTATAATTTTGGCCTTAAACCACAATATTCATACATAATTTGACCATTTAATTCGTCTTTAAACTTGCCCGTAACTTTTTTATTTTTATCAGAGTATAAGAAATGGTCTTTACTATATGCAGAGGTGTCGAAACAGTCCAAGTCACTTTGTATTTCCTTGTAAAAGTCCTCTGTTACTATAGAATAAAGAAGGCTGTCTGTGTCTGTGATTAAGAACTTTTTATTCTTAAATTTTGACATATAATTATAGTGGAAATCATACATTATTACTTTACTGATATCCAAAATGGTCATTCCTAAATATATTGGTTTATCAAACTTTACAATTAATTTATTTAAATGTACAGCATGCAAATTGTTATCGAACATTTTGCTACAGTCAAACCTTGGCTTTGTAACGTATTTTGTTAACTTAGACTCGTCTACAAGATGTATATCACGAAACTTGCGTTGGTTCATAATTGTTCGACCAAAGAGACTGTTATTTAACAGTTTGTAAAAGTCTTTTTCAAAATCGTGTTTAGCTTTTTGTCGCTTTTCAATATTAAAATTAATATAGGGTGCGAGCCATTTTGATTGTCTGAATTTTAAAATTCTGTGGTATTTTGTAACTACCAAACCCAGTTCTTCGTATTTTTTTAGTGCTTTATAATGTAAAATATATTTGGTTTTGTCATTTAAATTTGGTATTAATTTTCCATTCATTTTTTCTGGTGCGAGCGGGTAGTCATTATGCAAATCGTGTAAACTTTTATCGTATTTTAAATCAACTTCCAAAATAAATCCAAAGTTTTCATTTTGATTGTATTTATAATCTTTCTCATTTGTCCATCTAAAGCCATCAACAGGCAACGACTCGCACATTGCTGTAGAGTATAGCGAGTTACAGTCTAAGTATACAAGATAGGTGCTTTCTTGATTTGGGTCATAATGTTCGCCCATGTACTTATTGTTGGCTTTAGCATAGCGCGTGGAAATCATGCTTACACCGCCTCTAATGGCATGTTCTATAAACAAATGCATGTCAACGTCATGAAATAACTGTAATTTTATGCCGGTCATTCTAAGACATGCCTCCCATGTTAGTCCAGGCAGTGAGTACATGTGGTCAGGGTCAAGTTTATAATCCTTTAAACACAAGTCCCTAAATGTCTCAAACACATCAGCCAATAACAACACATCTGTTTTAAGGTATAAATCGTGATATTCTTTTAAATTCTTTATATTAAAATGATTCCATACGTTTTTAGCATGTTCATATTGTGCAGGAGATATACATTCTTTAGTTAGACTGCTGTAAAATGCCTCTATGGGTGGGAGGGGCTCTAAAACCTTTCTGGTCCTGTCATGTATTCGTACGGAAATTCGCCCTTACGTTGTAGTAGTGGATTGTCTATAAATCTAAATGTATTTAAATTGGAAGCTAATTTGCTTAAGGGAAGAGACAAAAAGTTGTAGGAATCCAAAAATACCAAAACATCAACAGAGAACGAAATATACTTTTCCATATCTTTGGCTATGCAATTCAATTTGCGATTGAATTTTCCCAAGTGTTGCATTATTAAATGACCATCATAGTTTTTAAGATTGTGGAAGAATACTGGAATTTTCTTGGTTACTTTATAGTTTAAATTGCAAGAGTTGTGGGAGGGCCCCCTGAACTCGCCTGTTAGGTGGCAGTGGTCGCGCACTTTATCACATAGTAACGGCTGTTGGCATATGTGGCAGTGTGTAGAGTTTTGGAATAACATCTCTTGCTCTGGAGTCATTACAAGGGGAACATATACTCCCATCTGACTTTTAATAAAGTCATAAGTTTTAAATAACTTTTCGAAAAACACATCCATTACATTTTCACCGCTGTACAACTCTTCGTAAATAATTTTAGAATCTCTCACTACAACATAAGCAAATCCAGAGGGGGTGTGTTTGCCACAGTTTATAAAACATTCGAAATCTGCATAAATCACAAAGGGAGCTTTAAGTTGATATTTGTAATTCGTAAATTGTAATGTATCTTTTTTAGACATTTGTACTCTTTGGGCATCAAAGGTTTTACAATATGTTGTGTGACGTTCCAATATATCTTTGGTGCAAAAATGTTGCAAACAGAACTTGCAAAAATATTTCTTATGGTCATCTTTTGTAGAATTAAACATTAACTTATCAAAATCACGAATTAAACAGTAATGTGATTTCCGACCCTGTTGTAGAAGCAGCAGGTTGACGTGCGTATTACTATTTAGTTTAGTTATTCTCAATGGATATATTAATTGTCCTTCAATTCCATATACATTAACACTTATGTTATTTTGTTTTTCAAATTTATCAATGTCGGATATTTTTACGGGATATTTTATATTTGACATATTCAACTGACCTTCATAGGGTTTGTAGTAAAATACTCGATTTGCATGTTCTCCATGATTCCTTGGTTTCAAGCTTGCTAAAATACTCCACACGAAACATTTATTATCACTATTTTTAATATTTAAAACAGCGTGTTTTGATTTTATATTTTCTGGTGTGGGTATGTATGACTTGGGAGTTAGGGGTTTAAACTTGTAAACATGCAGCTGCCAGTATTTAGTATGGTCATATATCCATCCACTGCCTTGGGCTTGATACTTGTGCATGGAGGTATCGATCTTAAAAAGTGCTTCTTTAATTTGAGTTTTTAAATCTTTGTTCTCAATCGTTAACATCGTCAAACTTCGAAAATCAGCAATACATTCTTTGTCAATGATTAAATCACCATTATTGTCCACCGAGTGTTTGATGAACTTTACCCTCCTAATAAGAATCCATTTGATAGGTAGGGGACAAGATTGAAGAGTGTCTAATACTTCCACAGATTCACCGTTAAAAATATACAACTTGTAAGGTCGTTTGTCACATCGTAGGTGGTGTCGGGGTTTGTTCCGAGTGATGACTCTCTTACACACATTACAACTATCATGTTTTTCTAGCATATGCGCTTTAAAATGATTGTTATTATCAAATATTTGATGGCATTTTTTACAAATTTTAGGAATAACTTTGTGAATGTTACGATAGTGTCTGATTAAATTACCTCTTTTGGAGCAGGGCGCGGAGCACATCGCACAGGACAACATGTTCGATGTAAATAAGTTTTGAGATGACATTACTCTGCTTTTTATAAACAAAAAATTACCATTTTTTAAATTAGACAAAAATTATTTAACAGCGGTTTTTAAATTATATTTTACAAGTTTACGAGAGTTCATATTCGAAATGCAGTCACATTCGAAATATGATTTACAAATGGATATTTAAATATGGAAACCTTAAAATTTGGAAATGGTGAATTGGAGATTTACAAATATTAGGCTATTTCACAATTTTCGGATGGATTAACAGTTGTGATTGTCCCTGAAGACACCACCTTAGCTACAACTACCGTCGCTAACACTCCCAGCTAACCGAAGTCCTGGGTGTGAGACGTGGAGAGGCCGTGGCGCCGAGACGTCCGGTGGAGAGGTGAGCCGCGACGAGTCCGGTGTGGTGACGTCATCTGGTGCCGGTGGTGACGTCATCCAATGCCGCTCGCCGCCTGGATGACGTGTCAGTGGTGAGATGTCGTGTCACTGGTGGTCTTGTAGAACAATAGTGCTGTGTGTTGTCGGTGGCTCCTTATATACACATTGAGAGGATTTTTCAATTTAACCAGGAAATTACCTCACATTGAGAGGCTGGATTTTCAACCAGGAAATTACCTCATAGCTAATTCTGGTCAATGTGTCAAGCACATGACCGACTTTAGTGTGTAAGTATGTCAATGTGTCAGTGAACGTTGGATCGTTGTGTGTGCCATGGCGTCATGGTTGGTGGGCAGCGATGCGGATCGTTGCGTGTGCAAGCAGCGGTGCGGATCGTTGTGTGTTTTAATTAATCAGTTGGCAGTTTTAATTCGACCGTAATAGTTGGGATTTATTAAAACACTACGACAATCATCTAAGTTTTAAATCGGACAGAAGTTGGTGGCAGTATTTTTTTTTGTGAATTTGGGGGAATTTATTAAAACACTAGGACAATCATCCAAATTTTAAATCGGACAGAAGTTGGCGGCAGTATTTTTTTGATTTGGGGGAATTTATTAAAACACCAATAACACATCCAAATTTTAAATCAGACATAAACACCAGAGATAGTTTTTGAAAATTAATTTTAAAAAATATAGAGGAGGGATTGGGAAAATATATTTAATATAGGCAAGGGTTGGGTATTAATATAGGCCAACAAGGAAACTTGTGTAAGGCGGGAGCTGGCGTCGGTGCAAAAACGGCTCCCCATAAGAATAACATGGGGAAAAAGCGCCGGAAGTGGCCCCTCCCCGGTATTTCACCACTACTTGTGTGTGTGTGTCTCAGATGATTTTAAAAACAGCTCCTCGAAACTGCTCCCGGACCATAAATCGTTGTAGAGGTCCAACAAATGTTACATACATTTTTCCCCCCAGACCTCGGGTTTCCGCCCCAGTGGCATCAAAAGCTGCCATGTTATTCTTATGGAGAAAACTTGTTTTCTACATGGCTCGAAAACGGCTCTTAAAATCTGCTTCAGGACCAAGCTAAGCAGGCTTGAAGACTCCTGCTGTTGTTGGGGGACTTAAGACTTCGGATGTTTTTTTCCCGTCCTCAGGACTCCACCCCATTAGCTTCTTCTATCACTTCTCAACATCCAATTTTGACGTGTAATGGTTCTTTGGATTTGTTTTACAAATCCGCATGACTTGAGTCTATGTCTATAAGTCTATAAGTCTTGAGCCTTGAGTCTATGATAACTAATTTTATATTAATATAAGTCCTACATTTTTGCAACCTTTTGAGAGGAGTGTCTTCACTCTAAAAGGAGGAGTGTTAAAGTATAAAATTAAGTTTTTACTTACTCTTTGTTATTTGTGATGAGAGGCATGTTACTTATTGGAATCAATGGACGCTTTACCCCAATATTTATAGAAAATATGGCTCTGAAATGTGGTTCATCAAAACAAGGAAAAGTGTTACGAGCACCTGTTTTGAAGTCTGTCAAAGCATACCATCTGAAAAAAGTTATTTATCAAAGAGGCGAAGCTAGAACTGACAAGTCCTCTCTACCACTTAACCTCTAAAGTTGGATGCGACCTATTTCATTTTTTAATATGTTATTTTTGATTTGATTTTGTAGCCTAATGGGAAGTTATCTGTCACTTGTGTGCTCATTTGATACATCTAATCGTTTGACTTGTTTATTAGTTAACACTATATTATTTGTGCTTTTAATTGATTTTGAATTTATTTTCTAAAGGTTTGGTTGGGGGATGCCTCACTTTCAAAAAACACCCACCTCAGAAACTCAGAGGTCCTAAGAATGGCCCTGATTATAAAGACAAAATTTTTGTATTGGAATAAATGGAACAACTTTGGTGAAAACAAATACTGGATTTTACCCAAAGGAAAGATAGGTCTGAAAGCTTACTGCTGCCAGCCGTTATGGGTCCCTTCATATAAATAAAACCTTAATAACTTAATCATGTGCTTGAATTCCATCCAACTGAACCTTCTGGGAAGGGATGAGTCTTACTCTGGTTCCTAAAAATACCTAATCGTTTCTGTAGCAACCAGACATGCTGCTAAACATACTGATTCCTACTACTGAGGTTGTGGTAACTAAATCACGATTTTATTTAAGGTCAGAAAGGCGATTACAACATTAGATTAAATCATTCAAATAAATATTTTAAATCTGATTGAGTGTTTTACTTATTATCAGAGCTACTTTTTACCTATCTTTACAGTATGTGCCGTCTATAAAATCATTTTTTAGAGTTTTTAAGGTTCTGGAGGTAAAAACATTAATTAAAGGAACGTCGTAGCAAAAATACAACCACTCCATCCTTACTTAATCCTGACAGTCAAAATAATTAATGGTTAAAATTAAAACTCCAATGCCTTTCACTCCTTGCCGCTCACATATTCCTGACAGTGACAGTAGTGTGCATTTGAGGCTGCTGGGGCGGAAGTGACGTCATCCGGTCACGTGACCGGATGCGCTGAATCATTAAACACGTCATCTGAGCCTCAGCCAGTGACGTAGGCGGTTTTGTGACGTAATGAGGAAAAGTTTAAAGGTCAAGGTCACGGGGAGGTCATTTTAAAAAAGTACTACCTCGCACGCGTAAAATCCGATTGTGATTCGATAGTTTTAATTCGATAAAAATATCGAATGAAAAAATCGAATGAAGCAATCGAATGATACGAGTGCGAGGTAGTACTATTTCATTTAACTTTATTTTTACTTTTCTTTTTATTTACAATAAGTTATGTTTCCAATAATGTATGTTTACAATAGTTCCCCGTTGTTCGTCGTCATCGATGTTATTGATCCGGACGAGTTGCGGCCATCACTTCGCTTTCTGATGAAAAACGGTAGATACTTCGATTCCTGCGCAGAGTCCATGTTGTTTTTTGATGCGTAAAGTTCCAAAGATAAATCGTAGCCGGACGCAATTAGAAGTCTTAACTCTTCATTAAAAACCTCGAGGTCTTGGAAAGTCGCCAGATGAATAGAGTCATAATGAATACACCTAATTTTGATGGACATTTCAACAGAGAGCTCGATGTACACTGGTCAAGAGCCGGAGGTGTACTGACTATTCGCTAGCTAGCGTTTTGGTATCAAACAAAATGGTGGGGGTAAAAGTGTGGTGGGGCGGAGCAGATGGCGGACGGCAGATGGCAGGCGGCAGGTGGCAGCTGGTGCGAGGCAGATGGTTGCTACTACATCCACCATCATTAGTCAAACCCTATTAGGGATGACATTATTGATTCTGCATCAGAAGATATTGTGCTAGAAACTTCATGTACTTGTATTTCATCATTTGTATTGTCAGCTTGCTCAATATTAAAAGAAGAACATGTGGAAGAAACAGTAGTGCCTTGTATTTGCGAATCCATGTGAACTATGCAAGAGCCGCAGGTATACTGAAGTGATACAAGCATGTAGGATAGGCACTCGCCTTTACCCCCCACCACACCAGTTTCCCCCACCAAGTTTTCACATCGCACAATAACTACGGGACATGCATTAGTTAGGGTCTAGCTCTGACTCTGTGAGGATCGGAGCTCCGTAACTGAAAACATTAACAATTCTTGCTCGACACTGTTTTTGCGCAATCATAACAGTCACTGTGATCTAATTTATTGCATGTACTCATATGATGCATCTTGCGTAGCAGACAACTTGCTAAGAATGTTTCAGCCTGGAGTATTCTACGGCGAAATCGCTCACAATCCACTAACAGCGTAGACCTTCTATCTTCACAGTCGGAGAAGTAGAAGGTGGTGGCAGGCGGACTGTTGAAGGACACCTTCGTCATATTTCTGTAAAACTGTGACATCTTTAGAATAACACAAACTCTATAGGTAGATGTTAATCCTGCAAGAGCTGAAAGTATAATGATATAGCGCTAGCGTGTATGATACCCACCCGACCTACCCGCACCACAACGTTACCTCGGTATACTTTAAACTAGAAATAACTTGTCGTAGTTTAATCCATAAACAAAGTATTTATTTATGTCAGGCATTGAAAGTGTTGTTTTCGCGCTATTTCTTCCCTACTCTCAGTCGGATCTGAATTCTATTCGCACCATCTTGTTCGTCTAATTAACCCGCGTAATTTGAGTACCCACTTGCTGTACTTTAACTCAATAATAAAGAAGTTATTAATATGTAACCTCGAAAACATTGGTTTTTTCGCTATTTCTGCTATACCGTTGGTCGGATCTGAATTCGGTTTGCACCATCTTGTTCGTCTGATTATTCCGCGTAATTTGAGTACCCACTCGCTGTACTTTAACCCAATAATAAAGAAGTTATTAGTATGTAACCTTGAAAACATTGGTTTTTTCGCTATGTCTGCTATACCGTTGATCGGATCTGAATTCTGCTTGCACCATCTTGTTTGTCTGATCAATTCGCGTAATTTGAGTACCCACATGACATACTTTGGACAAACTTTGTACTTTTTTTGCTTCTGCTGCTATACCCTTGGGTGGATCAAAATTCTGTTTGCACCTCCTTGTTCGTCTGATCAATTCGCGTAATTTGAGTACCCACATGACATACTTTGGAAAAACTTTGAACCCCCCCCAACATGGGTCATGTTCAAGGTCAAGGTCAAGTTCAAGGACCTTGGGACTTAGAAATTTTCACAAAGTGGACTGTACTCAAACCGGAGACTAACAAAATCTCCTGCCTATGTACAGGCCAAGTCCCTAACTTGAAATGCTTAGGGTGGTCCTGAAAAGGACCGTTTGTGGCGGGAGGGTGGGATGGTAAGGGATTTTACTTTACAGTCCACTTCACTCTACTCTCTTCTTTAACCAAGGACAAGGTCTGCTTGTATGACACTTCTGGTGGTGCCGGAATTGATCGTGGCAATTCCACCTCAAAGAGAACTTCACCGGCAGTTAAGTAGTAGGTGCTTCCGTTCTTCAGCACCGCTCTGTACGGGAAGTTTCTTCTCAAATGTCTGAATTTTGTTTTGGTAACTTCAATGGGAGATACCAATTCGTCTTCCGTCAAGGTCTTCATCTTCTGCAACACGTGCAGATGATCCCGTGTGGCAGAGTGTCGTTCCGTTGTTGATGAAGAAGTCGAACCAGAAGAACCTTGTTTGTAGTAAAGAGGGTGGTTTTTAAAATCCCTCTTTAGCCTCATTCTGAGGGAAGAAGGTTGTTTAAATCCGCTTGTCTTTGGAGCCGTCTTCTTCAAGGATTCCTTAATCCTTTTCAGCTTCTCGTTGGTTATCGGCGAAGTCATTTTGTAAGAAGAGAGAGAGCGAGAGCTGTGAAGTGTACCAGTCAATGGTTGAAGCTGGAATGAGGTGGCGGAAGGAGTAAATCGAGTCGCGTTAGAAAGCTGAGTCTCCTTCAAACGTTGCAGTTTCTCGGGTGTGATGGGAGAAGACATAGTGCAGAGGTGGATACAGTTCGCAAGGCAAAGCTGGAATGAGGTACCAGACGGAGCAAAGCGGGTCGTCAAGTGTAACCGTGACATTTCCATATACGGGTAGAAAGCTAAAGACCGGTCTACATCCTGTTCCCCTTCCACCGTGACGACCCCCCCCCCTTGACATCACGGGGAGGAGCCCCCCCCCCCGACGTCACGGGGAGGAGCCCCCCCCCCTTGACGTAACCCCCCCCCCAATTTGGGTCATGTTCAAGGTCACCCTCCCCCCCCTTCGACCTCCCCCCTTCCGCTTCGGTGACGTCACTTTGCCTTTATAAGCGGGAGCAGTCCGCAGTCTCGTCGCAGTAGCTTGCCGCCCGTTGTTTGGATATACGTCCCAGTGGGTTGCACTCTGCTGCAGCGTAGGTCTGTTAAGTGTGCGTTGGGCCCGACGCGCAATTAAGAGATCCGCGCCCTTGCATGTTTAGTTAGTTTGTTTATGCATGTTAGATAACGCTTGTAGTTTGCTGCTAGGTAATGTAGTTAGTCTAATATATATGTTAGTGTGTGGTATCGGTTTGAAGTGTTTTATTTACTAATAACATATGTACTCCCGGCCCTACAGGTCCCTCAACAACCTTGGTCAAAACTTGGGTTCGCAGCAGCCTGACGCCGGGTGTTTGGGTCTACGTCCCACCGGGTTTCAGTGATACTGTTGACCTTTGCAAAACCGACCTCGGCTGTTTTTGTAAAAGTAACGTTAACTGATTGATTTGTTTCTTTTACATAGTTGCTGGTAAAGTCTTTATTTTCAAAGTAATGTATCTTGTTTCTCATCCTTTTCCTAAACCCCTGACAATAAGGTTCGGCCCTGAAAACCGGCCTTGTCAATAAGATCAATACGGCCATGCAAACCGGTTGACACCACCTATCTCACCCATGAGAAACGTTTGTGAAATATAAAATCAGTCTCTTGTTTAAAATCAGTCTCTTGTTTGTTGTCTTTTGTCCCCTTCCCCAATACAGAGCGGGGAATAGAGCAGTATGTTATGCTCTATTCCCCGCTTTGGCATTATGTCAGATGACCTTGACCTACTGACGGGACTTAGAAAAACCGTCGTTTGATCAAATATTGGAAGAAATGTGGACTTAGAGATATTTCATGCGGACAAGGTTGACACAAAAATGTTGTATTAAAAATAAAAACTGGAGGGGGAAATGTTTTATATACTGCAACAGCGTGGTAAAAATCATCATATCGCTATGGAAGCTGTAGGTGTAAACACTTGGCTTGTTCCTTCCGAGATTGCTATTTCAGAAGCCTTTCTGTCCATCCTTACTTATGAGTTCCGAGGCATTAAATTAAAAGTAAAGATAGAGCTGAGACCGTTGCATAGAAATGATATGCATTGTATTTTGGTGGAATGGGAATCGCCCTCCGGCATTAATCTTTTCCATTTTATCAAAAGATCGTGCAAGGAGTTTTATGTAAAACGGATAATAGTCTCCCTTGTTTAAACGTAGTACAGCTTGCTTCCAAAGTAAAATGGCAAAGGTAACACCTTTGCTATTTTACAAAATATTTTAACGTGTCCTTGACCCAGTTACCGGACTTGGAGCAATTCAGAGTATGCGATACAGTGTTGGAACAAACTACTGTCGAAGTCCTTGCCCCCCCCCCATGATATATTCCTATAAAAGCGGGAGCAGCCCGCAGAGGGTTCGCAGTCGCAGGCCGACAGCCTAGCTAGCTGTTTGCCCGCGCTGTCCGCAATAGTATCTCTAGTATAGAGTTGGTACCACTGTATATTAGAGATGCTACCTTAGCTTAAGGCATGTCTGTTTATTATTAAGCATGTTAGAATAACGCTTGTAGTTTGCTGCTAGTAAATGTAGTTAGTTTAACTGTAGTTAGTTTGGTGTTGGTTTTAAAGTGTCTTTGAAGTGTTTTTATTTACTAATGAAATATGTACTTTTCTTTCACGCTTTAAAACTGATCTTGGTCAATACTTTGGTTCGCAGTTGCCTGGCGCCCGTTACTGACCAACGTCCGACTGGGTTTCAGGATGTTGTAGACCTTTGTAAAACCGACCTTGGTTGGTATGTCCTTTTCTTACACGCTATAACTAACCTTGGTCAAAACTTTGGTTCACAGTTGCCACGCGCCCGTTACTGACCAACGTCCGACTGGGTTTCAGGATGCTGTTGACCTTTGTAAAACCGACCTTGGTTGGTCTTTGTAAAATTAACTTTAACTGATCAGTATGTTTCTCATCCTTTTCCTAACCCCTTACAAAAAGGTATGGCACGAAAACCGACCTTTGTCAATATGGCACGAAAACCGATTGACATTACCCATCTTACCCTCGAGAAACTTTTGAAAATACTCCCTGCAAACCATTTGTAACTTCCTTTTGTTTGGATAAATTAATAAAAGGTTCTGTTATCAGGTTTATTGCCTATAACTGTGACCTTTCTTCAAAATTCACTTCCCTAATACAGAGCGGGGAATAGAGCAGTTTGTGGTCCAAGTGGGAATCACTAATTGCTCTATTCCCCGTTTTGGCAACATGTTCAGATGACCTTGACCCACTTCGGGACTTAGAAAATCTTTGTTTGGTAAGATATTGGAAGATGTATTTATTTCTTACAACAAACCCCCCCCCCCCTACTCAAGGTCAGAACCATTTGGGTGGGGGCTCAACTGGTTTGGCTGACTCGGGTATAAAAGAAGTTCCCCATCACTGGTAAAATCATTCTGCTGCTTGTGCTTGCTCACACAGGATCATGGCGCATATCAGAAAACACACCAAACCGATGAAATTTAACGTGAAGAAAACGCCGCTGGTTTTACCCACTACCTCTTCAGCATCAACTTCTTCTGCCCCGTCTATACTCCGCCAGGTTATATCATCGCCTCCTTCTACATCATCCTTCGGCCCTTCAGATATACTCCGCCAGTCATTATTATTATCTTCAATTCTTCCGGAGAAGATGACTGATTCACCGCACGATTCTACATCAAAGTATTCGCAGTCTTCTCCATCAAAGTTTTCGCCATCTTCTCCATCAAAGTCTTCGCCATCTTCCCCATCACCAAGGTCAAGGTCTTCTTCTTCATCGAGTTCGAGGTCATCTTGTTCATCACCAAGGTCAAGATCTTCTTCTTTATCTTCATCGATTTCGAGGTCATCTTGTTCATCATCAAGCTCAGGGTCTTCTTCGACATCGAGCTCAAAGATATCTACAACACCCACCAAGCCTTTAACTACTGGACCAAAAATCATTTCTCCAATCGTCACTCCACCTTCTACAAGTCTTCGTCCTTCAGTAATTTGCACAAGTATTAACCGTCCTTCAGAAAGATTTAATGAGCTAAAATCGTTGAGGAGGAAGTGTATGCTTCCTGCACAACAATGTGGTTATGTATTTAAAAAAGGTGCAAAGAAAGGTCAACGTTGTGCTAAATCCTGTGTCTTAAATGAGGAAGTGTGCGGTTCTCATTTAAAACACAATGCTAACGTTTCTCTTTCTTCACCACACCTAACAGTGAAACCATCCAAGATTCGGATTAATAGGCTTATTAAAAATAAACAATACTACTTTGTTAAAACAATGGGCTTTGCAAAAGTACTTTTAAAGTGTGGAGATCAACGCTACATTTTAAAATTACCTAGAGGCATGTTTCATCCTCCACGCCCAACCAAAATAAGACTATTTAATCCGAGTTGATTCGGGGACCACTGTGTGGAAAACATTACAGTAAAAAAAAAAAAAAAAATTAAAAAAAAGTGTGGACAACCTATTTACATTTTGTAGCATATGCTGCAGAGTGTAAATAGATTTTCCACACTTTTTTTACAATGATACAACGACCTTGACCTAGATAACAGACTTTAAGGTGATCTTGACCCACTTACAGAACTTTATACTCTGTTAGTATTAAATTGTTCATATATTGTTACAATAATACCCCTTCCCTATCACTAATTACCCCCACCACTTAAATCGGGGGGTATAAAAAGAGGTTTTTCATCATTGCTTATCTCATTCTGCTACTTGTGTTAGCACTAAGATATATAGCAGCTATGTCACCAAAGGATAATATATTTCCTTCTGCAAAATCAATCGTGGGAATTATAAAACATATTGTGATTGAAAGTGAGGATGAAAATGAAGACGAATTGGAAGATGTCGAATTATTAAGTGATATGGATGCAATGGAAGATCTTGAATTATTAAGTGATATGGACAGTGATGATCTTGAAGCAGGATATATGGAACAAATTGAACCGTTAAGTGACGTGGAATCTGAAACCTATAGAATCTATCAGCATCTTCTCTATTCTGAAGAAATACATGATGAAAGCCCAACCACTAGTAGTAGTTTGGATGGGTTATTTTTAGATAGCGCACGAGGGGTATATCATATTCGTCGACGACTATTTCTTTCCGATGCTTCTGATACAACTGATTCCGATTCATCAAATGAGTCTGATTAAGTGTTGTTTTTTCTTGTCAACTGTCAAACTTTAAATACAGAGCGGGGAATAGATCAGTTTGTAGTCAAAGTGAGAACTACTTACTGCTCTATTCCCCGTTTTGGTAATATCGTTGTATAACCTTGACCCATTTACAAGACAGAAAATATTTACCAGCTTTCAATTTTTGTTTGTTTTGAAAAAGTGGGGATAACTTATACATTTAATGGTGGGGGGACGTCTATTTAATGTCGATGAAACAGTGTATATTTATCATATCGGCATTATGAACCCACCAGCAAACTCCGTTTGTTACAGCTTTCCCCTCATCGATATCGATGATGTGATAAAACGTACATCAATAACAAAACGGTTTGAAATGGAAAGGCGACTAATAAAAGTCGACGTAATTCCACAAGATCTTCGTTCGGCAATGTTGACCATCGAATATGTTAAAGATGAATCTACAACTGAATATCCCTATTGTTTTATGAAATTTTTAGTTGATCGAGATGCAATGTGTACAATCCGATTTCACATCCGAGTTTAAAATATATTAAATTTTCCTGTTGGAGAAAATTGTCCTTGTTAAATACAAAGCGGGGAATAGATCAGTTTATGGTTTAAAATGAAATCATTTACTGCTCTATTCCCCGTTTTGGCAAATATGCTCAATGTCCTTGACCCAAATACAGAATTTTGTAGCCTCCAGCTACAAACGTAAACTTAACCTAAAACGTACCCCCGCCACTTTTTCTAGGGTATAAATAGAGGTGCATTTGCAGTGTTTTTTCATTATTGCGTTGACCCTTGTGAAGAGCACGCCTACATTATGAATCGCTGCGATATTTGTAAAGCTTCTTTCAGAGATGAATGGCTTTTAACCATTCATAAAGAATTGAAATATAACACCAATACAAATACAGAAGAACCAAATGAAGAAGAATTAGATTCAATCGACCAACAACTAGCAAAATATCAAGAAGAACAAAATGAAGAAGAACACAACGAAGAAAAAGAAGAAAAAGAAGAAAATGAAGTTTCAAGACCGAGTGTCATTCATTATGCACAATCAACGCCATCAACATCGACTTCTACGCCTGCTATGTCTACACTTCACAATCCTTCATCATCAACACCATCAACATCGACTTCAACGCCTGCTATGTCTACACTTCACCGTCCTTCAACATCAACAGCTGCTATGTCTACACTTCACCGACCCTCAACATCAACAGCAGTAGATGTGGAACTACATGCTCAAGCACTACCTGGTAAGGTAGTAACACATTTTAAAATTGACAACGTAAAATTACAACTTGAAAACTTTTTACATAACGCCAAAGAATTAGTAACCAAAACACTAAAGAATGAACAAAAAAGATTAAATTTTATCAAATTTGGACTGTTGCTAGATGCCATATTCACTAACATTCAAAACGAAACATCACCAAGAGGTTTCATGACAAAAAACCGAACCATCATGGCTGCGTCAGATATTGAAAAAATCGTAACAGAATGTTTTGAGGAACTTTTGACGAAACTACAAGAGCATGAAGGAAGAGGATCTGGATGGACTTTATTAAGTATAACAAGTCTGGATGTTAGAGTTCATAAACACGGTTATGGAATGAGAGGAAGTAGTCACATTCCTCTTCCGAAAAAAATAAGTGATACAAAATCCTGTATTAATGTGCAAAGTGAAGATAACGAATGTTTTAAATATGCTATGTTGGTAAAATATGTAAACAAAGACCATCAAAAAAGACCGAGTCAAAAATATGAAGAAGTTCAACATAAGTATAATTTCCAGGGAATGACTTACCCTGTTGCAATAACTGATATATCAAAATTTGAAAAGCAAAATCCGTCGGCTTCAGTCAACATATTTGGTTTGGATTCGTCAAATAATGTGTATCCCTTGCGCATAACATCGAATGAGCGCAACAATCATACTGACTTGTTATTAATCAATAAAGGAGAGATATCTCATTACGTGTATGTAAAAGATTTTGAAGGGCTCGTATGTAAACAGTTAACAAAACATAAAAGGAAAATCACAACATGTAAGAGATGCTTTTGCCATGTGAACAAACCATTAAGAAGAGGAGGTTCAGAATGGTTATTAGAACACCAAAGGTTATGTAGTGGAAACTATGAGGTTAGAATTAAATTGCCACATCCTAGCAGATCATACGTACAATTTGACAAAGTAAATCAACAATACCCTATTCCATTTGTTGTGTACGCGGATTTCGAAGCATCTTTACTTCCAATTGAACAAGAAGAAGAGGATATCGCAAAAAGAAGCAAATATCAAAAACACGCACCAAACAGTTATTCTATACTAACAAAATCCACGCTGTCTGAAGAACATCTTCAAGAATTTGGACTATCATCTGCTCCGAAGATTTATCGCGGTGAACAAGCAGCGAAACACTTTGTAGACGATTTGTATTACATTGCCTCTAAGGTGGAAGACCTCTACAAAATTAAAATACCGATGCTACCTATGGAAGAACATCAACTTCAACATCACAATCTGGCAACAACATGTTATCTGTGTAATAACATATTTACACCAGATAACGTTAAAGTTCGTGATCACGACCATCTTACCGGAGTCTACAGAGGAGCAGCCTGTAACGCTTGCAACTTGAATTACAAACTTCCATCTTTTATACCCGTTGTTCTACATAACCTTAGTGGATATGACTCTCACTTTATAATTCCCGAATTGGGAAGAGATGATGGGGCAATAGATGTTTTGGCAACAACAATGGAAAAATTTATAAGCTTCTCTAAAAAGGTTGGCAAAATAAAACTTAGGTTTATTGATTCGTTTAGATTTATGCCTTCTAGCCTAATGAAATTAACTGAGAATTTAAAAAGAGAAGATCTGATAGAAACAAGCAAAATTGTAGCCAGTAGTAAAATGGATCTGGTTCTTCGAAAAGGGGTCTTCCCCTACGATTACATCGATGGACTGCATAGATTTAATGAAACATCACTTCCTCCACCAGAACAATTTAACAACAAACTTAATGATTCGGAAATTTCACTTGAAGATTATCAACATGCATGTCAAGTATGGAACGAGTTGGATATGAAGACTTTAAGAGAATACTCAGACTTTTATGTAAAACTTGACGTGACTCTTCTCTGCGATGTTATGGAAGAATTCCGAAGAACCTGTTTTGCAGCATACGGTTTGGACCCTCTACATTCGTATACATCTCCAGGACTAGCTTGGCAAGCAATGCTGAAAGAAACAAAATGCAAATCCAGCTGTTAACAGATATAGATATGGTTTTAATGGTTGAGTCGGGTGTTAGAGGTGGATTAACTCAAAGCGTGACAAGACATGTTAAAGCCAACAACAAATATTTACCTGACCATGATCAAGAGAAACCTTCAACGTACTTGGGATATTTCGACGCAAATAATCTGTATGGATGGGCCATGTCGAACCCACTTCCATTTGACAACTTTAAATTGGTTGATCCCGACTGTATTGGCGATATATCACAAATTCCAAAACATGGAGATACCGGATATATTTTGGATTGCGACTTTGAATATCCAGAACATTTACACGATCTTCATTATGACCTTCCACTCCTTGCAAGAACAGAAATTTCACCAACTGGAAAACACCCCAAATTAATGATGACCCTTAACAATAAACAACGATACGTAGCTCACTATTGGGTTGTTCAACAAGCTATCGAATTAGGTTTACGTCTTACTAAAATTAATAGAGCTGTGGAATTTTCCCAATCGTGCTGGTTGAAACCGTACATAGACTCGAATACTACCAGAAGAGCAGCCGCTACATCAGCCTTTCAAAAAGACTTTTTTAAATTGATGAACAATGCAATATTCGGTAAAACATTGGAAAACAAAAGAAGACATAAAAATGTTAAACTTGTTACAGATCCAAACAAACTACAGAAACTTGTAGAACAGCCAAATTTTGGAACATCTATAATTATTAACGAAAATATTGTAGCTGTATCTATGAAGAAAACAAGTGTGAAGATGGATCGTCCTTTGTATATAGGTATGTCAATCCTGGATATCTCCAAGACTCATATGTACGATTTTCATTATAAAAAGATGGTCACCTTTTATGGACGAGAAAACATCGGCATCTCCTACATGGATACAGACGCTTTTATATATTGGATAATTACTAACAATATGTATGAAGACCTTCGGACATTTGATTACAAAAACGATTTTGACTTTTCCGACTATCCAAAAGATCATCCAAACTACGACAATGACAGAAACAAAAAAGTGCTTGGCAAATTCAAAGATGAAGCCAATGGTGTTATACTTCAAGAAATGGTTGCACTAATATCAAAATTATATTCTTTACAACTAAATGAAAACCAAGTCATTAAGAAAGCTAAAGGAGTAAAAAGTTTGTATTTAAAGAAGAATAACAGCAAAATTCAACACAATCAGAAGTTTCAACCATCAGCTGTACAGCGTGACGGAGGTAAAAAAAGCTCTCTCTTCAAATGATGACAAACGCCACATCCTTGCAGACAACATCCACACTCTACCATTCGGCCACTACTCCCTCAACCCTATTGACGAGTAACCCTTTCATCGTCCTACATCCCTTTTCCTTTTCCTTTCCGTATAAAAGGGGGAACACAGCAGTATTTTGCTGTGTTCCCCCTTTTATACATTAGTTTGGAATGACCTTGACCTATATAAGGTGATGTATTAAAAATGAATATTTAATACTATCGTAGCTGTGTTAGCAGAAACATCATGACGGATCTAAAGGAGAAAATTATTGATGAACTTCATAAACCTGCAAGAATAAAGTTTCCAAGAAGAAATACTGTTATAAAAGGGATAAATGATCTATATCAAGCGGATTTAATTGAAATGCGACCGCATAGCAGAATAAACAAAGGATTTAAATATATACTCACAATTATTAATTGTTTTACAAAAGTTGCAGACGCTTTGCCTCTAAAGGACAAGACTGGTAAAAGCGTAACAGAAGCCATGGAAATAGCCATAAAAAGAGATAAAAACAAAATTAAACATTTACAAACTGATGATGGAACAGAATACTTTAATACAAACTTTGCACAGTTAATGAATAAATATAAAATAAATCATTATTCTACAAATTCAGAGAAAAAAGCAGCTATTGTAGAAAGATTCAATAGAACCTTAAAAGGAGCACTGTATAAACAATTTTCAAAAAGAGGTTCTTACGTATGGTATGATGTTTTACCACAATTAATAAATGATTATAACAACAGGTTTCATAGAACTATCGGTATGAAACCTAACAAAGTAAATAGAAGAAATGCAAAAGATGTATTAAAACGTATAAAGAAAAATACAAAGCCTAAAGTAGAAAAAATGCAGCCAAGAAAATTTAATGTAAGTGATAAAGTACGGATTAGTAAATATAAGGGAGTGTTTACCAAGAAATACCTTCCCAATTGGACGAATGAAGTTTTTACAGTGTATAAAGTACAACCGACTGTACCTGAAACGTATATCTTAAAAGATAACAAAGGAGATTTGTTGCAAGGTGCATTTTATGGACATGAAATGTTAAAGTCAACAGTAGGTGATGTATATCTTGTTGAAAAAGTGTTACAAAGAAAAAAGGACGCAGTTAAAGTGCGGTGGTTAGGGTTTAACAAAACTGAGGATTCATGGATACCTATAAAGGACTTGGTGTAATGCAAGCAACTCATTTCATCGTTAACCTTTGAGCGGGATGGAGATTATTCACCATAAAGATCGATTCAATATTAATAACATATATGATTTAACTGTGGATAACGTTAAAATCAACAATGGTAAACACGGTAGTTTACTTCCAAACACTGTTCGATGTATAGTAAGTGGCCCCTCAAACTGTGGAAAGACCAATGTCGTCTTTAATTTGATCACTAATCCGCAGGGATTAAGGTTTAATAACCTATATATTTTTTCAAAGTCTATACATCAACCAAAGTATAAATTGCTGGATAAAATAAAATCCTATCTGATGTGTCTGATGTTAATTTTTACAAATTTAACGCTAGTGATAGCATTATGCAACCAAACGAAGCGAAACCGTATTCTGTATTTATATTTGACGATGTATCTTGTGAAAATCAGGATACTATTCGAAACTACTTTGCCATGGGAAGACATAATAACATCGACAGCTTATATATATAACAAACCTATAGCAAAATCCCAAAACAACTTATCAGAGATAATGCAAATATTCTAATTGTATTCAAACAAGATAATACTAACCTAAAACATATATATAACGATCATGTGAATGCGGATATGCCATTTGAAAAGTTTAAAGAGCTTTGCGGAAAAGCATGGGTGGAAAAGTATGGATTTTTGGTTATTATGAAAGATCATGCTATAAAAGATGGTCGTTATAGAATAGGTTTTGATAAATTCGTTTTAATACACTGATTAGCGGTATTACTGTACAAGTCGTCAAGGTGTGAAGATGGTTAACCAGGAAAAGCTATTAAAGGAAATAAAATCACTTAGTGATTCTATTAGACAAAAAAACCGAGCTTTAAAATCAGGTATAAATGAAAGAGAGCAATTTTTAGAAACAACATTCAAACCTGTTACTGAACCTTTAAAGCGATTAGCACAAAATATGGAAAAACCTTCAATTCGCTTCGAAGGAGACAAAATGCTACCAATTTCCAAATATGAAGAAGAATTTCAGAATGATGAAAGTTTTGGCCAGTTACATACATCTGAAGAAAGCGACGAGTATGAAGAAAGCGGAGATATAGAGGATTTAAAGGAAAAGGATATTGCAGAAGATACAAGTACAGAAGATACAAGTGTAGAAGATACAAGAGCAGAAGAAGAGGATATTAACCCATCCAACTTAAGCAAATTAGGCACGGATATTATGTTTAAAGGAACACTTGGAAGAACATATACGTTAAAAATGTTACACGCCGCACATGCTAATCGAAGTTATCATACCTATGGAGCTAGAATAGAGGATAAAGGATTAATGATTGGAGATAGCAAGTTAGATATAAACGAAAATGATGATATAGTTATTGGAGATAAGAAATATAAAGGTACAAAAGGTTTGTTTGAACTTATCTTTAAAAATAATCCTGGTAAATATACTAAAAGGGATTTACAATTGTTTAAAAATATATGAGAGTATACAAATGCACATAGAAAAAAGTATTCCAAAGACCTACCTATTCATAGAAATCGGTCAATAAATTATACAAGTATTATATCTAGTCTTTTCCCCTCAAAATCAAAAAAAGCTCAAATTAAAAGAAGAGCTTTATCTTCTGCTGAATTAAATGTTTTGCATAAAAAGAGAAAAACAACTGATCCTACCACATCTGGAAGGGGATTATTGAAAAATTTGTATAAAACTAATATAATATATTACAACGATATAAATAAGTTAGTTGATCGAATGAGATTATTACATGAAGCCATGGAAGCCGGGCACACTGGTTTAGAAAACGAATGGGTAGCTTTGGTTGATGAACTGCGAAAACAAGGAATAATTGTTCAGTAGACGCATATATATATATATATATAATAAGAACCTAAACGATAGCGATTCAGTTACATCATGAGTGTGGACAAGTTTGGACGGTATTCCGAGTTTGGAGTAAAATCTGGATATAGTGAAAAAAGAGCTGGGTTTCCGTTAACACCTGACGGCAACTATAATGTTGAAGGAAAAGTAATTCAAAAAGTTGGTGATCCGCTTATGTCGTCTGATGCGGTTACGGTACAGTACATGGATAAAAGAACCCCAACTGTACACGAAGATCATTGGGGGGTTTCCGGTAAAAGGTTAAGCGATATACAATATCCCATTTATGATGGTGAAGCAGTAAATTTAGCTACTTTAAAATTGTTAACGATTTACAAAAGGAATAAAACTGACACAAGCTATGATGTAAAAAAATTAAAATTATCAAATGTAGGTGATTGTGAGCAGGATGGAGACGCTGTAAATAAGAAAATGTTTGATATTGTACACAAGAAATGGACTACGGAATATGAAAAACATTTGGAAAGGTTTGGTGCAGCTCTATTCCATTATATCCATCGGGCTTCAGGAATAGATGCAGCTTCAGATGTTGACAGTCACAATTATTTAGACTGGAAAAATATACACAATCCAGAGAAACCTAATCAACGAGATAAACCGTCTAAGCCTTCTAAAGTCAAGACATTAGGAAAGGAGGATAAAGTGAATGTGATTAATGAACCAACAGAAAACAATGAAGATTACATAAGAGAAAAAAGAATTTAAAATACCCCCATGATAAGGGATAAAGCATCAGTCATATTCGAGAGACGATACAGAGAGGATGATGGAATCCAATATTACTGCGTGGAGTTTAATATCTCAAGAGCCGAGATTTCCCCAAGGAGTGTTGACAGATGGTTTTGTTCAACGGTTTGATAGATATATGGATTGGGAACAACTTTCCATACATTACCTCTTTACAATGACTATGTTAAGAATTTATTTTCACAGAGTTAACTGGATCCATATTTTACAAAGACAACAGTTTTCAGAAGACTTCCTCGTAGAGATGACATCAAATTTTAATAACTGTTGGGAAGTAATAAGTAAATATCAAAATCTCTCTGAGAATTACATTGACAATTTTAAAGATAAACTAGACTGGGATGTGTTATTCAATTATCAACGATTAAGTGGCAAGTTTCTAAGGGAACATGACAACTATTTAAAGTTTATTCATTTTACCGAAGACAACGATACCATCACTAGCGGAGAAACATCTGGAACATCTTCAATTACACCTTATTTCTATTTTTACTACTTTTATTTAATATGTCTACATTTAATTAATAAATCCATTTCGATATAATAAATGGATTTTAAACAGTATATAATACAAGAAACCAAAACTGATATTACATTCATTGTAAAACATTTATAGAGTGCACCTACTGATTGTAAGTTTTGCTATAAATAGTCATGTCGAGGGTTAAACGCATCAGTCATAATCGAGAGAGATTACAGAGAGGAAGGGGAATAGCATCAACAGCACTTTCTCTATTGAGTAAACCGGTTGGAGCTATAGTTAACAAGGCGATTGATTTATTACCTGTGGAATTACATTTACCTGGAGGATATCAATATTGTGGTCCTGGAACAAAATTAGAGAAACGTCTTGCTAGAGGAGATCCTGCAATAAATAAGCTCGATCAGGCTTGTAAACAGCACGATATAGCGTATTCCAAATTTGGTGATACTAAAAATAGATCAATAGCGGATAAAGCACTTGCTGAGAAAGCTTGGCAAAGAGTAAAATCTAGTGACGCGAGTATTGGTGAAAAAGCAGCGTCTTTAGCAGTAACAGCAGCAATGAAAGCAAAAACTACGTTTGGAGGAGGAAAGAGAAGAAGGCGTGGGAAAAAACCCGCTAAAAACAAGGAGGTAATATCAGAAGAAAACGTCGATCTACCAGTGGTAAAGCTAAAAAGAAACCAACAATATGGTCAATGATAAAAAATGGAGGAGGATTATACCTAAGACCGTATCGTGTGTATTAAATAAGAAAGAGCAATTAATAATTAAAAACAAAGAATTGACCAATGAAGAACTGATTACATATGCTTCTTGTTTGAAAATCCCATTTTTTAGAGGAGTATTTATGAAAGATGAGTTACCGGTTAAAATGTGGAAAAATGAGACTGGTATTGTAAATTTGGATAATAGTGAAGGATTAGGCACTCATTGGGTGTGTTACAAGAAACTTGGTAAAACTATTTATTATTTCGACAGTTTTGGAGACCTTCCACCACCGAAAGAACTTCAACAATACTTTCGTGCGGCAGAAAAGGTTTTTTACAATCATACAAGAAAACAACCTGATGATACATCCATTTGCGGTCATTTATGTTTAGACTTTTTAGCTAAAAGTGTTAGTCAACTTTAAGATGTCCTCGTATACAGTGTCATTAACCGGTAACTCATGTACTTTGCGCAGTATTCTGTTTCCAGTGCTACGTTTGCAAAAAGGAAGACTATGGGAAGCCGCATTATTGGATTTAACAACATATAACTCTATTCCAAACGTTAGTGAAGGAATTAATAACAAAATACATTATTACAAGACAAAAGATGATAAAGGAAAGTATTCAGCTTTGGAAGAATTCAGTTTACCAACAGGAGCTTATGAAATTGATAATATAAATTAAGTTATACAAAAACATATGGGAAAAGAAAATATAACGATAAAAGGCAATAACAATACAATGAAAGCCGAAATTACGTCTAAGTATTATATTGATTTTAGTCAAGAACATTCAATTGGTAGTTTATTGGGGTTTTCTAAGGATACAAAAGTATTAGAACCTAATAAAACTCATTCTGGGAATAAAACTGTGACGATCATCAAAGTTAATAGCATAGACATTACATGTAACATTATACAAGGATCCTACAGAGATGGAGAGAATCGTCATATATTACACACATTCTACCCATCAGTTGCACCGGGTTTCAAGATAGTAGAAAAGCCTCAAAACCTTGTGTACCTACCGTTAAACACCAGTTTCATTTCAGACATCGTGCTGAACATAGTGGATCAAGACGGAAACCTTATTGACTTTAGAGGAGAAGCTATTACTGTAAGAATACATATAAAATCATCCGCTTAGACAATGGGGTTATCATTTAAAAAGAGAGAGCCAACAAGCAAAGAGGTCAGTAGCTCATCAGCTGTAGAAGGATTAACAAGTGACAACATTCGTTTTCTAGAAGAAATTGGATTAAAGGTCATTAACAATGGATATACTGGATATAGCGCAGGGTCCAACATTCGACGAGACCTTATGGGAAAAGGAATATCACACGCACAACCCTTACGCTTCGTCCAAATTAAACAATAACGATGAAATTAGGATTCCTATACAACAACAAGACATTTATACTCTTCCATGCGAAAGTTATTTATATATTGAAGGAAAAGTAACAAAAAATTATGGTACTGCTGGAACCACTGTTCCGTTCATAAATAATCCTATGGCATTTTTGTTTGACGAGATTAGATATGAAATTTCAGGAGTTACAGTCGATTCAACAAAAAAGGTTGGAATTTCCAGTACATTGAAAGGATTAGCGTCTTTAACACCAAATGAGAAGAATCTGTTAGCTGTTGCAGGATGGGTTGCACCAGACAAAAGTACAATCGCTCCTGACTCTTCGGGAAACTTTGATTTCTACGTACCTTTAAGATTACTCCTAGGATTTCCTGAAGACTACAGAATAATAATAATAAATGTAAAACAAGAACTAGTTTTATTAAGATCATCAAACGATAAAGATATTATTAAAGCAGCTACTGGAACAACTGATGCCAATTTAGACTGGAAATTAACATTAGACAAGATTGTTTGGAGAGTACCACATGTGCGACTAAATGATGAACACAGGATTACATTATTAAGAAAGTTAAAATCAGATCGAGACATTGTAATGCCATTCAGAAGCTGGGAGTTTCATGAATACCCCGTTTTACCTACAACACAACGGCATACATGGACTGTAAAAACTTCTACTCATTTGGAAAAAGCGAGATATGTAATATTTGGATTACAAACGAAGAAGAAAAGTATAATAACTGAAAATGCTGGTGAATTTGACCATTGTAAATTAACAAACTGTAAAGTGTTCCTGAATTCACAATTCTTTCCCTACGACAGCTTTAATATTTCTTTTGATAAGAAAAGATACAGTGTTTTATACGACATGTACGCTAGGTTCCAAAATTCATATTACGGCAAAACAAATACACCTCTACTATCTCCCGTTCAGTTTGAATCGAAAGCTCCGATTGTTGTAATTGATTGTTCCAAACAAAATGAATCTGTAAAATCGTCTAGTGTTGATATAAAAATAGAAATGGAATTTCAAGAAAACGTACCTGCAAATACATCTGCGTATTGTTTAATTTTGCACGATAAAATTGTTACATACACACCGTTGACCGGTATTGTAAAGACAGTATTGTAAAACGTTGTACCACCACCGGCACCGCCACTGTCGCTAACCTATAAATAGCGGAGCAGCAATGCAGGTCTTCAGTTGATCGTCTATCGGCGCATGGGTAACATCTTCTACAAAATGAGTTCTCCATCTGTTGTACAAGGTGATGCAGAGGTAGCACCGTTATTGGAACGTGATAATACTGGTGAAGCAGAAATCATCAAGGAAATAACTGCATTTTTAAAGTTTGGTAAAAGAGATAGAGAGGAGGAAATTAATGCGGACCCATCAAAGGTAGTACCAAAGAGGAAGAAGAAAGTTGAAGAAAATATTCCTCCTCACATTTTAACTGAAGTTTTTCTGCGAATCTTTTACCCCATCTCAGCATGCATTAGTAAAAGTGTATCAGTTGGATTGATGAAATCATTGGATTATTCCCCTACAGTAATACTACACCATGGAACAAAAAAGGTTTTATTTTCGCAAAATGCTTGGGAGTCATTTTTGAAACACGTACATTTAATAGAATGTTATTTAACTAACAGTTTGTGTGGAAGGAAAACACATATTCGACTTTTGGATTGTGACAATGAAATCGATATTGTTAAACATCGCGGACAACTACAAGTGCGAATTAGAGACTTGACTCAACATGAAAATAAGATTCTACTGTCACGTGAAGAATTCTACGTTTTAAACTACGCAACAGAACCTATTACAAGGTACATGAGACAGTTGGTATTTGCAAGCGCTATTATTAAAGAATATTTGGTCGATACTTTGGAAAAACAACCTGATAGCACCATCGTGTACGGACCTGTGGATACATCTATTTTTAATAGAATACCTCATGAAGTTTGCATGTGGAGAAAGTTAAAGGATTTTGAACCACTTGTAGAAATCGCTACAGAAGCTACAGAAGAAACAACACAGGAAGAAGAAACGGAGAAACAAGAAGAAGAAGAAAACGAAACACAAGAAGAAGAAGTTAAAAAAGACTAAAGTTTGACTTAGTAAAGAAGAACACACGTGGGGTAGGCCTATTGGGGACGGTGCCCACGTTAAATATACACCAACGCGCCTGCAACTGTACGGCCTGGTATTTAACCTACCGTGGTGTGGAAAACAGTTTAGTTGATCGCTAGGTGCCATGATGAGCGGAGTGGATGAAGAAGTGAGTGTAAAGCCTTGTGTAATAGAATTTCAAGCAATTCGAAATAATGACGATAGGTTTATTATCAAGGAATTAGTAATTTTAGACTTGCTTACATTTGTAGCCTACCCATTCACGTTTGAAGCTCCTTTTTCTTTTAACAAACTTAACACCAAAGCAAAAAGTACAAACAAATGGATAACAAACTACTTTCATCACATACATTGGTATGAAGGATTTATAAGCTACAGTAATCTGCACAGTATTATGTTTAACTTTTGCAAACAATATTCACATATATACACAAGAGGATTAGAAAAAAAGAACTGGATACAAAAGTATACGCACGGTAATGTTTTCGATATAACTATCAGTAAGGACTTTAACATTAATCTCGGTAATATTTGTGTCGCTGCAAAAGATCTTAAACACGGTCAAACAAACTGTGCATTGTACAACGCATATCGTTTGGCTGCTTACTTGAAACAAACGCAGGAATGTGGTGGGGGTAGCGGAGAACAGAAATGTGGTGGGGGTAGCGGGGCCTATAAATACGAGGAGACAACACCGCTTCAGCACGAGTATTATTCGAGACTCCGAAGAGGCAACATCACAGAAGACACCACCACCGACGAAGATGGCATCACAACAATATCTACAAACATTGGTTGATCAATTCAACACTCACTCAAAATCGAACCTTCTGCTAACTAAAAAATGTTCAGAACTAAAAGAACAAAGACATTACATTATTCATAGCATCAAGAAAGTGGAAACCACACATGGAGAAGCAATTCTAGTATCATTGTGCGAAGGACCTATGACTCCAGGAGATGAGCCGAAGTTTCAAGTATTTCTTCCAAAACGATTTGTTCAACTGCTACAAAATGAAGACTTGCGAGATATTCAACCGGGGACGTTGTATTTGGTATCACACGGTGTAAGCGGCAACAACTCGACGGAACTCACTCTGCACATCATGCATCATTGTACATAATGTCTCTATTTGTTTTTCTCTGTTTGTATTTCTAGTCATCAATGTTAGACTTAAGCTTATTGTATTGTAAAATGTTTGTTTAATAAAGAAAGAATAACATAAAAAAAGAAACAGCAACATAGCAGTATATTATTTTATATACTGCTGTGTTGCTTTTTTTTTTAAATTCAAATGGATGACCTTGAACTTTCATTCAGGGTTAACTTATGAAGGGGTATAAAAGAGAGGGAGCAGTGAAGTTAGTCTCATTCTTGTCTAACACACGCTGCAGCAAACATGTCGGTGCCACCGATGAACAATTTATTTTTCGATAACTATTTGAAGACATATTGTTGCGAGTTGCAATGTTTTAAAATACCAGGCGATCAAGTTGACGGCAAAGCTTGTCGTAAGTGCAGGTGTTTCAGCTATTGCATATGTAGATGTAAAACATATCAAATGAACCGTCAAGATAAAATACAAGAATTACGGCGACGGCTTGCATTACTTTGGCGGCAAATGGAGTAGCAACCATCTGCCGCGCACTTGCCACCTGCCGCCTACCATCTGCCACCTGCCATCTGCCGCCTGCCATCTGCCGTCCGCCATCTGCTCCGCCCCACCACACTTTTACCCCCACCATTTAGTACGATTACAACGCTAGCTTGTGAATAGCCAGTACACCTCCAGCTCTCGACCGGTGAACATCGAGCTGCTCGTCCCGACTGTGTGTTCCCTGCGGTCACATAAATAGGCGAGGAACACACAGTCGGGATGGACCGATTGGACAAACAAGCGCAGCACTTGAAAACTGCGTCTGACGGCCGCGACTCCGGATCAACAACATCGATGACGACAAACAACGGGGAACTATTGTAAACATACATTATTGGAAACATAACTTATTGTAAATAAAAAGAAAAGTAAAAATAAAGTTAAATGAAATAGTACTACCTCGCACTCGTATCATTCGATTGCTTCATTCGATTTTTTCATTCGATATTTTTATCGAATTAAAACTATCGAATCACAATCGGATTTTACGCGTGCGAGGTAGTACTTTTTTAAAATTACCTCCCCGTGACCTTGACCTTTAAACTTTTCCTCATTACGTCACAAAACCGCCTACGTCACTGGCTGAGGCTCAGATGACGTGTTTAATGACTCAGCGCATCCGGTCACGTGACCGGATGACGTCACTTCCGCCCCAGCAGCCTCAAATGCACACTACTAGTGACATAGCTGGGTTTAAAGTACATTTATTTAATATCTACATTATAAAAAAATATTTTTATTTTTGCTAAGCGATTTTAGGCCTCTTAATTATTATTTTATTTACATGTTTGCCTTACCTAGTAGAGTCAGTCTTATCTTCATAGCTTACACGAAAAAGCCCTTCGCCTACCGTATCCAAATCTCCTTCAAAATTCATGTGCAAAGTATACATCTTGCCATCTACCAAAGGTTTATAAAGGGTAATAATGTAGTAGTCATTCTCTTCTTCATGTTTAGACTCAGAAATATCAAGTTTCGACCGATTACCCTTTTCAACAACAGTAACTTTTTTATTGCCACTACCATATATTATCAATTCTATGAAGTTTTATGAAGGATGTTTCTTGAGTACATTCTATCTGAAAAATGAAAATTTTCAACATAAAACAACAAATTCCTCAGTATACAGCCCTCTATAATGTGTGTGAAAAGGTTTATGGTTGTAGAGCTCAAGCCTTGGGGCTTCTGGCTAGTGCTAGCTTAATGGTTAGTATCTAGGACGGGGATGATGGTTCAAGGGGTCTTGGGTTTGATTCATTCACACAAATTGAGGGGTTTGGACTGCTTTACCTTAGACGTGTGTATGTCATTTATTTACAGTTGCAGCACACAATATTAATAGTGTTGCAAGAGTTAAGGATTTATTTTTTTCTAGATCAATTTTAAAACCGTCTTGAAATATCAAAATCACACACCCATCACACCCACACAACATCAAGATCCCATTCAATCATATTTTAATCGTACATATTTTGAACACTGCCTTAAAATGCAGCATTAAGGTATTACATAATTTAATAAATATAATTGCTTCATTTAATCAAAAAGATCCATCTCAATACAATGGGCAAGTGAATTATAATTTTTTAAATATGTATCAAAAGGCAGATGTGAAATGAATAGAATAAATGTTATCGATTATTCATGATAAATGTGTTAGGATATAGACCTGGCAATTCTCTATACTTTATAAAAGTTACTGACTGATTAAAATAATTTGTTATGAGAGCAATTAATTAGTTAAGTTTTATTTGAAAGTTATAAGTAGGGGGCAATAGCCGATTCAAAACCAGCAAAGGCGCGGTGAGGATGCGAGGATGCAAGGTCACCCCCCCCCCTCATGACCTTGACCTTGACCTCGACCCCCCCCGTGACGTCATCCCCCCCCAGCCCCCCCGTGACGTCATCCCCACCCCGTGACGTCATCCCCACCGACCGAAATTAGCATGCAAGTGAGGAGGAGCCCCCCCCCGGTCGTGAGGAAAAAACTTTCGAAAATTAATAACTAGCCTATTTACCCACCGATTCCCAGGGGACTTTTTCCAGAGTGTAGGCCTATCCCAGAGGAAGCGAATGACGTAAGAGCCCCATAAATCCGCCATTAAACAAGGCCGCTATTAATTTATAACCGCGTTTTCCTTATGGGATCTCAGCTGTTTACCTACCGATTTTGACGAAACCTCACCACATGTCGGACAGCAGTCTAAGTAAACCATCCTTTAAAGAAAATTGAAAATCAACCGTTAAACGGGCCCGCTATTAATTTTTAAACGCGTTTTCCTTATAGACAAGTGAGGAGCCCCCCCCCCCGACCGACCGACCGAAATTAGCATGCAAGTGAGGAGGAGCCCCCCCCGGTCGTGAGGAAAAAACCTTCGAAAATTAATAACTAGCCTATTTACCCACCGATTCCCACGGGACTTTTTCCAGAGTGTAGGCCTATCCCAGAGGAAGCGAATGACGTAAGAACCCCATAGATCCGCCATTAAACAAGGCCGATATTAATTTATAACCGCGTTTTCCTTATGGGATCTCAGCTGTTTACCTACCGATTTTGACGAAACCTCACCACATGTCGGGCGGCGGCCTAAGTAAACCATCCCTTAAAGAAAATTGAAAATCAACCGTTAAACGGGCCCGCTATTAATTTTTAAACGCGTTTTCCTTATGGGATCTCAGCTGTTTACCGACCGATTTTGATGAAACTTCACCACATGTCGGGCGGCGGCTTAAGTAAACCATCCCTTAAAGAAAATTGAGAATCCACCGTTAAACGGGCTCGCTATTAAGCCCCCCCCCCGTGAGCGGCTCCGCGGAGTCACGTGTCGAGGCGCGTGCTAGGGCCTACGTGACCGCCCGGGGCTGTTTACTCATCAGCGGCCTTCCAGACCTCTCACTCCTCCGACAAGTGCGTCGCATGAGGCCTCCTCCCGACTGGAGTGCTATTTATGAGCACATCCTCAAGGGTTTCGTCAGTTTGTCTTTGGAGCTCTTGCTGTGCGGACGAAGTATTGCTGTTTCTGAGTTAGTCTTGACCAGAGCCCCTTTCACGATGGATATCGCTACGGTGGAGGTGTTTGTTGATGAACCCAACTTCCACCGCTACCTTCTGCTAGGACCAGAGTTCCTTACCCCCACGAGGATTAGGGTCGAGGAGGCGATGAGGAGAGGTGCACATATCTTCCTCAGGCCGGGGTGGTGGGGCCCAGCTGGACCCTTAATGTCCTTTCGTCGTTTCGACCCGGGCGATCCAGCGCAGTGGGACGAGGTTTTACAAGGGTTGCAGTTCACCCTTAACCATGGTAGAATGGCAGTGCTGGATGTCCAGGAGAATGTCAGAGGACCTGGACAATAACCGATTACCTTTAACCCACTACATGTTTTTTCCGGTAATAAAGACTTCTTTTACCCTTAACCTCATTCCTTAAAAAGAAATAAAAATAAAAAGTTTACTTATAAACTTGAACATGAGGACCCCCCCCCGCGTCAGCGATAGACCACCTCTCACGTTTCTGGAAGCTTCTAGAAGGTTCGCTGAAGCGTGCAACCTGGGTATAAAACCGAGGCAGAGCCGCGCGCGCGACCTCAGTGTTGTTTGAGACGTCACCATGAACGGGAACGGAGTCAGTGCAGCTGAAGTGGATCAAACGATCCGCTCCTTCTTAGAGGAGCTGAACGCAATGAACGATTAGAACGCCAACGCACCGTCAGTACAGCAGGGATGCGCGTCAAAGAAGAAAAAGCTCGATGGGTGGACTGTAAAGAGGAAGGAAGTGCCTATCGATTCCCCGACACTGTGCTGGTCCGCTGGCGGATATCAGTACACTGTGAAGAACCCTACCAACAGCGGTAATGTACTGTTGAAGATGAATGTGTTCAAAGGAGGTCGCCCCACATTCAGTTGCGGCTTGTACTTGGACGAGGAGCGAAACGATGAAATCTGCATATGTCTAGAGGACCTGCTATCCAGATTGCAAAACCTATGGCTGGCAAATAGCGAGACGGGAGAGTCAAGATACGACGGGATCACTAGGACCGCTACTCCTCTATCCACCTGGCGAAAGACCGATTGCACCATCTCATGGAAAACCAAGAGGAGCGCACACTCCAGGCGCGCTACCCAGTAAACGAGAGAGCATGAAAATTCCACTAAGCAGTTGATAACCGAGATGCTTCTAGAACAATCCACTTGTTTACGCAGTAAAGCTTTCCATTACATCACCCTTCCCGGAATTGAGCGTGGAAACTTCCACTAAGCAGTTGATAACCGAGACGTTTCTAGAACAATCCACTTGTTTACGCAGTAAAGCTTTCCATTACATCACCCTTCCTGGAATTGAGCGAGTAACTATGTCATCATGTTGTTGATACGTGCGAGTCGGCACGTAGACACCACCAATAAAAGGCGACTCGGTGGCGAGAGCCGGTCATTCTGCATCCAGCCGCTGTGCCATGCTCAACACGGACCAGAAGATGGACCTCAGGACAGCCCTCAACAGCTGCAAGGCCGCGGGTTACACCCGCATCGTAGACCTACAGGAGAACGTGGTGTATCCCATTCGCTCGTTTGAGCGAGTGGACACACCGTACGGCGAGGCGGTGATGGCCACCTTGGAGGGTCTTGTCAGCGATGATCCGATTCGCATTTACATGCCTCGGCGGTACCTTGCAGTCCTGGACGATAACACCATCACGCAGTATAACGTTGGTGTGAGGCCGAGGATGAGCCTTGTGAAGAGGAGCAGCTCTCCAGGCAGTAAAAGTCCTCTCCTCGAATTTGTATAAATAAATGGTATTCCTTATTCCCTTATTTCCCTTCAATATTAAAAAAAGAAATAAAAAAAAAAGAAATCAAATAAAAAAAAAGCAAGAAAAGAATTTAGTTTTAAGAGCCGAGGTGGTGGTGCATGGCAGTCAGTAGACGCCATGGACTTGAGGTGGAAACACCCGTTCACCGCCATCGTGGCCGGGCCCTAAGGCAGCGGCAAGTCGCACTTCGTGGCTCGCTTCATAGAGCACGCTGACCACATGTGCGATACGCGGTTCGCCCGTATCACTTGGCACTATGGCAGTGGTGGCGGTGGTGGTAAGAGCCGTGCGGACTCTGCCGTGCGCTACGTAGCCGGCCTACCAGACCTGGACGACTACGACGGTAGCGAGCCCGCCCTGGTCATCGTCGATGACATCATGCGCGAGGCTGGTCCCGGTGTGGCGGACCTGTTCACCAAGGGCTCACACCACCGCAACATGAGCGTGTTCTTCATCACGCAAAACCTGTTTCATCAGGGCAGGGGCCAGCGCGACATATCGCTGAACGCTCATTACATAGTGTGTTTTAAGAATCCCAGGGATCGCGCTCAGATCAAACATCTGGCCCGTCAAGTATATCCGGAAAACCCCAAATTCGTGGAGGAGGCTTACGCGGACGCCACGCATGATCCGCACGCCTACCTGCTCATAGACTTGAAACAGTCCACGCCTGAAGAGATGCGCGTACCTTCAACCATTTTCCCAGACGACCCGGTAAACTACGTGTACCTACCCAAGAAGAAGTGATAAATAGGCCGAGCGCACGCCAGTGTCAGTCATCATGTCACACCGCGTGAAGAAAGACGCAGCGCTGCTGAGGGCCCTAATACACGCTACCCCCAAAGAACGCAAGGCCCTGTTAAAAGCGTGCGACAAGAGTCGCATCAAGCCATTGTGTGAGTGCGCGTATAACGTGCTACGCGGAAACGTACCGCTTTCTCCCTGCCTCAAACGCAAATTGAGCAAACACAAACAGGCGCTCAGACGGCTGGTGAAACGCGGTGAGGGTTGGACCAAGAAGCGACACTACCTCGTCCAACGGGGCGGAGGGATCCTCCTACCTCTGCTGTTGAACGCTGTTCTGCCCGTTCTAGCGCAGAAGCAAATCGGACATGGAGTACGCTAGGAAAATGGTGGTTGTACCGCAGGAGCTCATCGAGAGATTGCGAGAAGGACCGGGACCAGGAACGGGACCAGGACCAAGAGGAGGAGCAGGTAGCGCCAATAAGCCAGCCAGCCTGGACGCTGAGATGCATCGCATATTGAGCGACAAGCGGCTGGACGATACGGAGAAATGGAAACAATATCAGCAGGTGTTACAGCGGTTCCTGCACTTTTCCGCGGCTAAACGTCAACCCATAGGTCTGTCAATCATCGAGGGCGAGGAGAGGGAGGAGGGAGCGGCGGAGGGTCCGAGTCAGATGAAGCGCGAGTCTAGCGCCTCGGCGGAGGAGGACATTGTGGAATCGTTCTCAAAAATCTACAGGTCGGTGGCGCGCAACTTGTTGCGATTCATGACCCGTCAAGGCAGCCCCATCGCCTGGGACGCCATTGGGACGGTGTACGTGAACAAGGTGAAGATCCCCGATTCCAATATAGTGGACATCGCGCACAGCATAGTGAGAGCGCGAAGGGCGGACCGATTGCCTACCGGCTGGCATCAAGTGATGGCCGCCTTGAAGGACATGAACGTACCCAAAGAATACGTGAGCAATCCCACGGCGTTGCGTTACTTAGGCGTGGGACTGGACTTGGCATCGAGCCCCTGGGGAGACACGACGACAGCCTCGTCGACACCCCTCTCACCGAGGTTGACGCCGATACTGGACCGCTTGAGACCGCGACCTCCAGCAGCCCAAAGAAGGATAATAACCGAGGAACCTGACCGGGAATCGTCATTGGACAACTGGGAGCCGTTCTCACTGTAATGGAGAAGTTGTACTACGACCCGAGCCAGCCCGGTTCCCTCGGTGGTGTGGCCGCCCTGGCCAGAGCCGCGCACCTACCGAAACGTCGGGTAGCCGACTGGCTGCGCGCCCAGGACACCTACACGCTGCACAAGCTGGCGGGCAAGCGGTTTCCCCGCAACCACTACGTCGTGTTCGGGCCCCGGGAGCTGTGGCAGGCGGACCTGAACGACATGCGCGGTCTGAGCCGGTACAACGACGGAGTCAACTACCTACTGACTGTGATCGATGTGTTCAGCAAGCGGCTGTTTGCGGTACCGCTGAAGAGGAAAAGCGGGCCCGCGGTGGCTGCCGCGTTCGAGAGAATATTTGCTGAGGCGACTCCTCGCTGCCTTCAGACCGACAAGGGGACGGAGTTCACCGGGGCAGCGACCAAGCGAGTGTTCAAGAGTCACGGTGTCAACTACTTCACCACGCAGAACCCCGACGTGAAGGCGGCGGTGGTGGAGCGAGTCAACCGCACGCTCAAGACCCGCATGTGGCGCTACCTAACCTACAAAAACACGTATCGCTACGTGGACGTGTTGGACAGGCTTGTGGACGCCTACAACCGCAGCCCGCACAGGAGCCTGGGTGGCGGTGTGCGACCCGCGGACGTGGACAGCGGTGATGGAAAAACGGTGTACAAGGCGTGGCGTCACATGTATGGAAAGGCGATCCGGCGGCGCAAGCCCAGGTTTGAGCCGGGCGACACGGTGCGTATAGCCAAGGAGAAGGGCACGTTTGCTAAAGGTTACGAGACCAATTGGAGTAAGGAGCTGTTCGTGGTGGACCACGTATACGGGTCGCATCCTCTGCCATTGTACGTGTTGCGCGACCTGAACGGGACGCCGCTGGAAGGGCGCTTCTACGAGCACGAGATGCAAAAGGTGACGATCGCCCCGGACCGCCTGTACCAAATAGATAAAATACTGAACACCGAGGGGCGAGGCTCCAGTAAGCGCTACCTAGTCAAGTGGGCCGGTTACGGAGAGGACTTCAACTCTTGGGTACCCGCAGCGGACGTGCAACAGCTGCGATGACGAGGCACGACCAGTTTTACCTGACGTTGCCCAGCAACAGTTCAATGAAGTACTATCCCAACAACATGGTGACAAACTACACGACCCATCTACCCTCGACCGTTGATCTGTCGGACGGCGAGTGGGAGGTCGCTCTGGCGGAGGCGCACTACCCCTTCTCTTTTCTGACCGTCGGTGAGGGGACCTACATCAAACTAGTGCTGGGAATGAGGGACTCGAAAGGCGAGTTGGCCGTGGTGGACAAGTTGACAATCAAAGTGGAGCCGGGCAATTACGGTAGTACCAAGGAACTCGTGCACGCGATCAATATCCACCCTCAAATGAAGAGTAACCTGTGCACCTTCTCGTATGACGAGAGGTCCTCCAGGGTGGAATTGCTGTCGACGTCTTCGGCCGTTCAGAGCCTCAAATTGAGCCCCAGTTTGGCGCTACAGTTTGGCTACGAGGTGGATACGGATATCGTCAAGCGTCACAGGTCCGTGAGGCCGGCTAACCTCTTCGCCGGTCTGCCGTCACACATGTACGTGTATTGCGACCTGGTGGAACCCCAACTGGTGGGCGACGCTGTGGCGCCACTACTGAAGATCCTCAACATCGACATCAGGAATTACACGTACGGCGCCCACACGACAGTGTATATAATAGACCCGCACTACGTGCCGGTTATTAAAACCTCGTTCGAGAGCGTGGAAATCGATTTAAGGGACGACCAAGGGCGATACTTGCCATTCCACTTCGGGACCACGGGCATGAAGCTTCATTTCAGGAAAGAGAGGCAGCGGCAATGAATCCGAGCGATCCCTATCTGGCCTATTACCACCTTCAACAGGCGGGCCATGGCGTGTCCTCCGTGTACAGAGGGGCCGCTTTCCAACGCGGTCACGGCATCGGCAGCTTCCTGGGCGGTCTGATCCGTGCGGTGGCCCCGCTACTCAAGTCGGGCGCGTCGGCACTGGGCAAGGAGGCGCTGAGGTCTGGTGTGGGCTTCTTGGGCGACGTGGCGGCAGGCACGGCCAACCCGCGAGTCGCGGCCAACACCCGGCTCAGAGAGTTTACCGGGTCGCTGAAACGCAGGGCTGATGAAAAACTGGATCGCGTGCTGACCGGTGGTGGCACCTATAAGAGGAGGCGTGTACAGCGGGTCACCCCTCAGTCTCTGGCCAGACTTCTGAGAACAAACGTCAAGCCAGTGAAGAGTAAGTCGGTGAAACGCAGCAGCGGCAAAAAGAAGCAGGCCGTGAAGAATAAGAAGAAGAGGACGAGTAGGGCGGTGAAAGACATCTTCACATAAACCGCCCCGCCACGATGTCGTTCATACATCAGAAATCTTGCGAGTGCGTCAAGACCGAGTTGGACCTGTTCTCCCTGCCTCCAACACAGACCAGTATCGAGGGCAGCAAATGGGTCTGCTACAAGCCGATCTCGTCGCTGACGGACGACTCGCCGATAGAGTTTGTAGTGCCCGGTCACGGGGACGAATACACCGATCTGTCGCAGACGCTACTGTATGTGAAGGCAACCATCAAAACGGCCGCTGGGGCCGCAGTGACGGGGGAAGATACAATCAAGCAGGTTGGCCCGGTGAACAACTGGCTTCACTCGCTGTTCAGTCAAGTGGACCTGTACCTCAACAACAAACTGGTGTCGCCACAAAACAACACGTACGCCTATCGCGCCTACCTGGAGAACCTGTTGACCTATGGCAAGGACGCCAAGAGCACACATCTCACCGCGGAGCTGTTCATGGAGGACACCACCGCTAAGATGGACGATTGCGAGGAGAGAAACGTGGGGCTCGTAACGCGGCGGACGTGGATCGTGAGCAGCCGCTTGGTGGACATGGTGGGACATCTGCACGTCGATTTGTGCAACCAGGACAAGTTCATGTTGAACGGTGTCGAGATGCGGTTCCGTCTGATCAGATCGCGCGACTCGTTCGCCATCATGTCCAAGACCGTCACTGACTATAAGGTGGTGATTAGCGACGTCAGCCTGTTCATGCGCCGCTGCAGGATCAATCCCAGCGTACTGTTGGCGCACAGCAGGACGCTGGAGACCGGCACAGCCAAATACCCGATCACCCGGGTGGAAGTGAAAACCGTCACGCTGCCGAGCGGTATTCGCGGCAAGACTATGGACAGCGTGTTCCTCGGTCAACTGCCGAAACGAGTCATAGTCGGGCTGGTGAACAACCAGGCGTTCAACGGAGACTACAAGAAGAACCCGTTCAATTTTCATCATTATAAGGTGAATTTCTTCGCGCTGTACGTGGACGGCGAGCAAGTACCCGGCAAACCGCTGCAACCGGATTACTCCGTGGGTGGAGAGCTGTGCGTGCTTGAATATCACACGCTGTTTAGCGGTACCGGCATCCATTACTCGAACATCGGTAACGATATAGACCGCTCCCAATACATGTACGGCTGTACGTTGATGGCGTTCGACTTGACGCCCGACCTGTCAGCCGGTCAAGCGAGCCACTGGAACCTGGTGCGCAACGGCAATCTGCGCATAGAAGTCGGGTTCGCGGAAGCCTTGACGGAGACAGTCAACTGCATAGTGTATGCCGAGTTGGACAACGTAGTGGAAGTGGACCGCAACCGCAACGTGACTGTAGACTTTGGCGGTTGATTCCGCTTCGTCCCGCCACCGCTAGGTGGTGCGCGCGCACCTGAGGTTATCCCGCTAGGCGTGCTCCCGCCAGCGCTCAGTCGAGTTCTGTCAGCCGTACGGGATGGACGTGCCGCCGCCAATCTACAACGAGCCACCGCCAGCGCGCTGTCATCACGGTAGCGTGGTGATGGATATGCAGTGTTTTAAAGACAGCGACAACGACTTTCTACTGAAAGAGGTTTGCGTGGTGGACGTGACTACCGGCACGCTGCTCCTACATCACATCGCCCGCCCACCCTTCAGTAAGGACCTCCTGACTCCCGAGAAACAGCGCGAGAGCGTCTGGCTTACGCGCCACTGCCACGGCTTGGAGTGGGACCAGGGGGACATTGCGTACGTCGCCCTGCTGGACAAGCTGCGCTCCTGCCTCATCCACCGCCCCTTGGTCTACGTCAAAGGATCGTAGAAGAGGGACTTTGTACAACGCCACCTCATAACCGAGCCCGCCGCCACCACCGCTCAGGACATGGAGGATCTGGGCTGCGGGTCGATCAACGGTCCGCCCACCTACCAGACCCTACGCTGTCGCCACCATAAGAGCTCCCACAACCGTTGCGCCCTTCATAACTGTATCGTCTTACGGGACTGCCTCGTGGCTAACGACAGACTGGACTCGTCCGCCTCGAGCTGCCTGTGTTGCTTCCGTCCACGATGAATACCGTCCAGATCAGAGAATGCCTGGTGAGGATCCCCGGACTGAGGAACGTTGCGGTCTACGCCTCTGACCAACTACCGGACGTGCCGGTCAAGCCTCTCACCGCCATCGTGTCCAACACGGTAGCACACACCGAGGGAGGCGAACACTGGGTGGCGTTTTACTGCTCGGAAGAGGACAGACTCGAGTACCTGGACAGCTACGGAAGGCCGCCATACCAGGCCGACTTTGAAAGGTTCCTGAGGCGCAATCCTCATCACCGCCACTACGTCTACAACAGGTATCGACTCCAGGGCTACGATACTTCTGTTTGCGGCTACTACTGCCTCACTTACCTGTACTGCCGGGCTGTTCTCCACACGTCACTCAACGACTACGTCCAGCTCTTCGACCCTGCCGCTCCCGCCGCCAACGACGCTCTGGTCCGCAGGCTCTTCCACTCCATATTCGCTTAAAACTAGTTTGTAAGGTTTTTGTAGTATGCACATGTAACCTTATTACTGTACAATACATGCCTCATAATGATAAAGCTTGTGTTTTCATTTCTCCTTTCTCTTTACTAAATTTAAAAAAATTAGCAAAACTGAGGCAGCGGGGCTGGACCTCAGGTTTATATACCAGCGGCGCGTGTCACTGGCTGAGCCCCCGCCAAGCGGCAGTGAAGGTCGCCAAAGAGGGCGCGAGACCCCTCGGACATCAGCAAGCCGCTGAGCAATTCGAGGGTGACCCCTCGGACATCAGCAGACCGCTAGGCAACTCCTTCAGGGTCGTCCCCGACACGCGCCGCCAACTGCTCCCGGTTGGCGGGGGCTTTTTAAGCTGCACGGCTCGGGCCAAACGGCCCATAACGCCTTTCTCTCTTACACTTGAGTTTTTTCTGAGCCTAACGGCTTGTGACTTTTGAGTGAGCAAAGGGGGAAATAAACAACTCGGGTTCATGCTGTACATAAAGCTATTATATTTTCTTACAAATATTATTTACAATTTTTTTTCTTAAAATTAATAATATAATTAGACCGGGAATTCCTCTTCTTCCTCGTCTTCGTCCTGGCGCTGTCCCTCCTCCTCGCCGTCCACCTCCATCCGCTGCGGTCGATCTTCTCCTCCTCTCCTGGTTGGCGGTAGCGGCGGGACGTCCTTGTGTCCCCACGGCAGAGTGTGGATGCCGTCGGGGAGGACGCACCGCTTGTCGTCGGTCGGGCTGAGGCTCAGCTTGTCCACTTCCACGGTGTAGACCCGGTGCAAGTGGGACTGGAAACGGACGTTGGTGGTGTGCTTCCGGACCCCGTCAAACAGGCACTCTCTGTAGTCGTCGGGGGTGAGGACGTTCTTGACAACGCCCTTCGCCACCCCCTTGGCCCGCTTGAGTGCCTTACTGCCACCTGTCGCCGCGTCCTCAATGTCCATGAAGTACAACTTGGACCGCAGGCCGAGGTACTCGAATAAGGACAGGCCATTGCACTCGTCCTTAAACTTTCCGATGACCTTGGCGTTGACGGGGCTGTAGCAGGGGCGGGACCTCGGATAGCCGCTGGTGTCGAAGTCGTCCAGGTGTTCCTTCATCTCGGCGTAGACGTCCTGGGACACGATGTCAAAGACGAAGCTGTCCGTGTCCATGTAGTCCACGGTGAGGCGGTCACCGTAGCGCTCCTTCATCTTGCGCAGGAACTCGTACATGAGCCACTTGCTCAGCTCCAGGACTGTCATGCCTACGTAGATGGGCTTGTCCAACACGATGTTGACCTTGGACAGATGCACCAGGGCCACGTCCTCCGTGTAGTACGTCCGGTCCAGGAAGTTGGATCTGGCGACGTACTTGGAAAACCTCTCCGGGGTGCACACCAGCTTCACGTTGAGGCGCTTCCGTACATTCTCGATGGTCTTGCCGAAGACCGCGTTGTTCATGAGCTTGAATAAGTCCTGTTCAAACTTCGTCCTGGCCCTCTTCCGCAGCTCCGGGTTCATCAGGATGTACGGTTCCAACCACCGCGACTGGCGAAACGAGATCGCCCGATGCACCGCGACCAGCTCCAATCCGTTTTGCAGCGCCTGCTGCAAGACCCTGTAGTGACAGATGTAGTGCGTCTTGTCGTCCAGGGTCGTCAACAGTTTGGGGAACTTCCCTATCGGCAGGCGCTTCGTCTCGCAGCAGTAGGGAAGGTCCTTGTGCAGGTCGTGTAGGCGCGGGGGGTAGTGGAGGTCCACTTCCAAGATGTAGCCTCGATCGGCCTCCGCGTCCAGCGCCGCAATGTCCAACGCCTGGATTTCCTCACGGCTGAGCCACTGGAAGTCTCCGGTCGGCAGGCACTGGGACATGGCCCAGCCGTACAAGTTGTTGGCGTCCAGGTACAGGAGGAAGCGCGTGGGCTCGTCCGGGCGGTGGTCTGGGCACCTGTCGTGGTTGGCCTTGGCGTAGCGGGTGATGGCCTGTGAGATCCCTCCCCGGATCCCCTGAAGTGTCCAGCTCCACTTCGCAGGTCTTGAGCATCACGTCCCAGGCGTAGGACGGCAGGGTGTAGTAGTGGGCGGGGTCCAGCCCATACTCGGCCAGCGAGGTGTCGCGGAACTGCTCAAAGACATCGGTGAGCAGGGCGATGTCGCATCGCAGGTACTTGTCCGCGTAGTCCTTGAGGTGTCGACACTCGAAGGCTTGCCACACGTTGAGGGCGTGCTCGTACTCCTCGTCCTTGATATCCTCCAGGGTCATGGAGTTCCTGAATGCCTCCTTGGGCGGTAGCTCCCTGGTCCTGTACAGTGTGTCGTAGGACGTCACGAAGTCGTAGGGGAACACGCCCTTTCTGCGCACCAGGTCGAACAGCCGGTCGTCGGGGAAGCGCTTCCTGGTCTCGCGCATCTTGTCGGTGGGCAGTCCCGCTGAAAGGCTGGCCAGGCTCATGGACAAGAACCTGTACGTGTCCAGGAAGCGCACCGCGAAGCTGCTGCTCCGTCGCGGGTTGTCTCCGGGTTGGTCAAAGTGGAATCGCTTGGTGAAAGCGATGTACCGCTCCTCCGTGTGCGCCAACACGTCCACGTCGCCGGGGTCGATGGCTAGCTCCCGCACTACGAAGTGGGCGTCGTAGTTGGACAGGTTGTGGAAGTAGCAGTTGATGTGTCGCTGCTCCCGGTACCTGAGGTTGCACGAGCGATGAGCGGCTCCTCGGAACTCGTAAGGCGGGGCGTGGTTGTGGTCCCGCACCTTGACGTCCTGGTCCGTGAACCCCTTCCCGCAGAGGTAGCAGTGAGTCGCCACCAGGTACTCGTCCATCTCCTGCCGGGTCAGAGAAGGGTGCAGAGCTCTCGTGCTGAACAGCAACTCCCACAGCATCAATACGTCCATCTTGAGCCTCTCCATAAACACCTTGGACGCGTCAGCCCCGAAGTAGACGCGGGGCTCAAACTCCTCCAGGCCGAGCGAGTCCACGATCTGGTAGGCGAAGGCGTACGGGACGTGCAGTTGCAGGGGCCTCGTGCCGGGCGGCGCTTCCGCAGGGTCGGTGGCGACGGGCTGCAAAGCACACTCGAAGTCGGCGTAAACGCAAAAGCGCTCGCGCCGAGTATACTCGGGGTGGGCGAAGCGGATCTGCTGCTTCTGAGACATGTCCAAGCGGAGGGGAGCCTTGGCGGTGCAGTATCGCATGTGCTCCTCCAGACGCTCGGCACCGGACAGTTGCAGCTTGTTGGGCTGGTTGTCAAAGTAGGCGAAGCATCGCTTACACACGTGGATGGCGTGGCCATGAGACGTCAGCTGGGGTCGCACCAGCCTGCTGACGTTCGCGATGTAGGCGTAGTGACTGTCCCCACCGGTGGTCACGTACAGCAGGTCCCGGTGATCCTCCAACTCCCGCTTGCAGATCTTCAGTGGGAACACGCGGTCCTGGAACTTTGGCGATCCGTCGGGGCATCTCCCCACCATGGCGCGCTCGATCCCGTACACGTTGACGCTGATGGGGTTCCTCCTCTCGAAGACTTTAATGTCCTTCACGGCCATGGGGAAGCGTAGACCGACCCAGTCGTAGGGTGCCATGACGTCCGGTGTGTACGATGCGGGCCTCTCCGGGTGTTGCGCGACGAACTTGGCCAGGACGGCGTACGCGAAGCACATGTCATCGACGTTTTGCACGTTGATAACAGCGCGCGTCTCGCAGATGGCCCTGGGAAGCTGGACGAACCGGGCTCCGCGTTCTCCCAACGGGGTGTAAAGGTTGACGCGGATCTCCAGGTCGCGTATCCGGAGATAGCTCCACCCGCTGCCCACTAGCAGGCACTGCTCCTTCTCTTCCTCCAGCTTGTGGAAGGACGCCGACAGGAAGTCCTCCAAGTTGGACGCGGCGGTGAGAGGCACGTTCTTCGTCTTGAAGGCCCGCAGACAGGTGGCTCCGTGAACGTTGGCGAATTCGCACTCCAGGAACATGTTGACCTTGGTGTTTGGGTGTCGGGACCTGACGTCGGTCAACAGGTTCAGGACGCTGTCGAACAGCAGCACCAGCGCGTCCTCCACGGCCAAGAAGTCCTCCATGGGTCGAGACAGGCCGAAGGTCAGGAACCGTCCGCGGAACCCCCGTTGGATGGTGCGGAACGCGGGCAGTCCCCCACCCACCATCCCGTCGGGTGCCGTGCTTGGTCCGGGCTGGGGCTCGCGGCTGGGTCCGGGCTGGGGCTCGCGGCTGGGTCCGGGCTGGGGCTCGTGGCTGGGTCCGGGCTGGGGCTCGCGGCTGGGTCCCGGGCGGGGCTCGGGTGACAGGACGGGTAGGCACGGCATCTCGTCCACAACGAGGTTCCTCACGACGGGGGTTGTAGCGCCGGGTGAAGCCTCGGTCGCAGTAGGCGCACGCGAACCTCATGCCGCGGTGGGCGCTCGCCACGTGCTGCTGGAGATAAGCGGCCCTGCGGAAAAGGGCGCCGCAATCGGGACAGCGGACCTCGTTGGCGTGCACCAGCTGCACGTGACGCCGGAGCATATCCTCGCGGGCGAATCGCCGCCCGCACGCGTCGCACTCGGGCCGTGGGTCTCTGACGGGTGGCGTTGCAGCGGAGGAAGAGGGGGAGGTTGAAGCTGACGGGCTCGCACCGTGGACCGCTTCCATGTGATGGCGCAGATCCTCAGGACTCGCCAGGGCAACGGAGCACAACGGACACGGACAGCCTGTGAACAGGAAAACAAGTCCTATTAGTTACCCTATAAACACGAGGATGAGTAACTATACAGAAGGCTGACAACCTCTTGTTTTTTTTTCTCCTAGAGTCTGTTTCCTCATCTCGATCGCCAGTTACCCAAGCCTGTTAAATACAAGGGTGAGGAGGTGGCGGTGAGGAACTATACAGAGGGCTGGCAACCTCTTGTTTACCTCTCGAGTCTGTTTTCTCGTCTTAATTGCCGATTTACCCAGTCAGGGCCGTTTACTCTCTCACATAAAAACAAGTCATTAGTTATCAACCTCTTGTTTTCCCCTAGAGTCTGTTTCCTCATCACGATCGCCAGTTACCCAAGCCTGTTAAATACAAGGGTGAGGAGGTGGCGGTGAGGAACTATACAGAGGGCTGGCAACCTCTTGTTTATCTCTCGAGTCTGTTTTCTTGTCTTAATTGTCAGTTTACCCAATCAGGACCGTTTACTCTCTCATAAAAACAAGTCATTAGTTATCAAAGACCACGGGCGCGCCGTGACGTCATGGGTGAGGATACTGGAGAAGAAAGCATACTTAATAAATCTACTGGCGGTTTCTTATTTAACCTAAAACTGTACCTGGTGCTTGGTCGTGAGGAGTAGGAGGATGAACTGTGGTGAGGTGGCGTTGCAGGTTGTCACTTCGCCCGAAGTGTCTACCGCAGACATGGCAGTCGTAATGGTGGTCGTTGTGGGCGGATGCAGCGTGACGAGCCAGGTTTCCAGCGTTCGCGAAGACGTGACCGCAGACCTCACACATACGAGGAACAGCCATCTGATTGAAAAGCAAAACCTAATTTCATTTCGCTTAAACATTTTTTTTTTTTTTTAAAGAGTGGTAGTGAATCTATTTTGCTTTTTAAGTTTGATTCATTAATTTTAATCGTTATAAAACACAACTGTTTCAAGGTCATTACAATTCCACTCATCTCCATCGGAAAAAGAAACAACGACAAGTCTCAGTGTACTGGGATATGTAAAAGATTAATTATTAATGTTAGCTAATAAGATTTTAGAGCATTGGTAAACTTGCTGATGAAAAAGTAAATTACATGTTACTTACATTTTAAGATATTCAAAGAGAAAGTCGTAACAGTCGCATAAGTAATCACCGCGATAGTAACGAAAATTAAACATAACGAATAATTAAAATAGAAACGCTAATTAATAAATATGTTGTTACTTACGTTAACTTTTACGGGAATCCAAAGGTAATGAACAGCAGGTTGTGTAGGTGTATCGCAGAGACAGCAATACTTCGTCCTTACAGCAAGAGCTCCAAAGACAAACTGACGAAACCCTTGAGGATGTGCTCATAAATAGCACTCCAGTCGGGAGGAGGCCTCATGCGACGCACTTGTCGGAGGAGTGAGAGGTCTGGAAGGCCGCTGATGAGTAAACAGCCCCGGGCGGTCACGTAGGCCCTAGCACGCGCCTCGACACGTGACTCCGCGGAGCCGCTCACGGGGGGGGGACTTAATAGCGAGCCCGTTTAACGGTGGATTCTCAATTTTCTTTAAGGGATGGTTTACTTAAGCCGCCGCCCGACATGTGGTGAAGTTTCATAAAAATCGGTCGGTAAACAGCTGAGATCCCATAAGGAAAACGCGTTTAAAAATTAATAGCGGGCCCGTTTAACGGTTGATTTTCAATTTTCTTTAAGGGATGGTTTACTTAGGCCGCCGCCCAACATGTGGTGAGGTTTCGTCAAAATTGGTAGGTAAACAGCTGAGATCCCATAAGGAAAACGTGGTTATAAATTAATAGCGGCCTTGTTTAATGACGGATCTATGGGGTTCTTACGTCATTCGCTTCCTCTGGGATAGGCCTACACTCTTGAAAAAGTCCCGTGGGAATCGGTGGGTAAATAGGCTAATTATTAATTTTCGAAAGTTTTTTCCTCACGACCGGGGGGGGGCTCCTCCTCACTTGCATGCTAATTTCGGTCGGAGGGGGATGACGTCACGGGGGGGATGACGTCACGGGGGGGGTCGAGGTCAAGGTCAAGGTAATGGGGGGGGGGGTGACCTTGCATCCTCGCATCCTCACCGCGCCTTTGCTGGTTTTGAATCGGCTATTGCCCACTACTGTTATATAATATAGTGACTTGCTTTATTCTATTTGGATGTTTCAATTCAATTTGTGGAGTTACGCAAGGTTTTGAGGTTGTCAAGGAAGTACGTACAAACAGGTGTGAATTTACAAGAGGAAGGGACCAACGGTGTATCAGCTCATAGTGATAAAAGTATAAACAATTATTTTATTTACAGTACATAAATTTATTTATTGTTGGTATTTTTATTGAAATTGAGATATGTTTACAAATATATAGTGTTATACACGTTTTGGAAAGTATTAGTTTTAAATTTCAATACAGAGGGCTGATTGTCTTCATGGCGTTAGGATCCAGCAATTGACTCAGCCAGACATGAGATGATTATGGCATCATCAGAGCCGTCACGTGGGCGGGGCGACCGGAGCGATCACCCCAGGCGCCGCGGCAGGCAAAAATAAAACAATAATAAACGGTATCAGGAAACTGACACATACTTTCTCCCTTTTAGCCCAACTTTAATGAATAAATTAGTTTTTATTTACTAAATATAGAATTCAAAGCACGGTCGAATGTACAGAAAATCTTGTAAATAAGTTGTTTTCAAAAATATCCACCCAAATCCCTGTTTAGGAGGCACTACAGAATCCATCGCTGCACACGTGGTTTTAAGACGGGAAATGCCCCCTATTCCCCCCCCCCCTCATGGTTATTAAGGGGCAACATATTTTGAATTTCCTCTGTTAATGCTAACTTGACAAGCATATCAAGTTTGAACGAAATTTATCAATAAATAAGAGAGAAATAGTAATTGTTGTATTCTCCATAAGAATAATTGGACAACGTAATGCGTTAACCGCAAAACGAAAATTTAAATTCTCTCCGCAACCAGTAATTGTAGAATAGTAATTCAAAATGCTAAATTATCTAGTTTTTTTTAGCTCTTTTTAATGGTTTAATAGTAATATTTTTTCTATTTAAGTTTTTTTAGGAAAAATCAAAAAAAACGATTTTTTGATATATTAAGTCTTGTAATTTCTGAACCCAAATTTTTACAGAAATTCGGGTGGTGTAATTTTGTTGGAAAACTAAAGTTTTACAAACGACTAAAGTTTAATCAAAATAGTTAGAGCCATTTTTGAGAAATCTTGATTTTCATTTTCTTGGCGGTTATTGGGGGATAATTACCCTTAAAAATCAAAAATTCAAAAAATTAAAAAATGCCTGGAGATATCGTGGATTAGTACCTCCGTACCAAATTTCACAAAAATCGGACCTTTGGTTAGGACTCTAGCTCTGTACATGTCCATACAGACAGTCAGACAGACACACAGATATCACGTAAAAATCACTTTTTTGGGTCTAGGGAGCACCAAAACGAATATTTCCACTAACAACTCAAATTCGACAAATTTTGACGAAAACAATACTTTTCCCATATACTATGCATAAGGGGGAGAAAGTAAAAATTGAACAAATTAAGTTATTTGCAAATATATTTTTTTAAATAGGTACCTATAGCATAATTTTTAATAATATGTTGCTTGAACAAATAAATAACCAACACTAATATCTTTATATTTGCTATTTATTAGTTATCCCAAAATAAGTATTTTCTCAAAATTGAGTAGCTGGATTTGCTTGTATAGTGTTAATAATAATAGACTAATGAACTCCACTGTGTAGTAGGCCTCAGCTCTTTCCTTGTATTATCTCTACATCAATATTACATTGTCTTAGAGGGGCGCTTCTATCCATGCACACTCTCGTTGCCGTTGCCGTGCTGTGCTGTTCTATTTTTATTTCACCCGACCTTGGGACCCTGACGAGATACTGACTTCACATCCCCTACCACCCTTCCCCACGTACCCCTCCAACCTCTCGCATCCACCTGACACTGCCAGTCTATCACACTGATTCTGCATTGTTGAGTTACGTGAATCGTGCCAGTGTCCAAAATGCCAAAAAAGTTGTCGTGAGCTCTGCAGCAAAAAATAAATAAGGAACAAGGCCGTATTTAGAAGCAGTAGGCCCCTAGGCACAACCAATGATGCGGGCTGCGGACCCTTACTGGTCAGGTCAGCAAGCTGGCTTTTTTAAAGCCAAAACTAACATGCGATAAGCAACTTTTCAAACAAACGATTACGATGTGGCTTGGAACTTGTCTCACGACCTCCAAGTCACGTTGCTCGCGTTTGACCCCATCAGATTATATGTATTTGATAATGTCGCTCGTTGTACGTTTGTGTTTGAATCCTTTCATATAATTTTGGGTGGGAGGGGGAATGAGTTGGTGGGGGGGCCTGACAAAATCTTGCCCCGGGTGCCAACAAACTACGCGACAGCCCTGGGCACCATTACACTTCTGATCTTGCTAATATTTTATTTATATTTTTTATTTGAAAAATATTACTCATCCATTGTAATTGCTTTGCAATAACTAACTTCTGATTTTCTTACAGCAAAAACAAACTTATTAATTACAATTTGTAATTCCAAATGTTTTCTGTTGCTTGTTTCACACTCTTTCTATGACGGTGAGGCACACCAAGGCAAACCATGAGGTTGGGACCAGAATCTGGAAGGAGGTCTGGCCTATCACACAATTCCTTCCCAGGGTACACCATCTCCAGGGCCGGTAGCATGACAATGACTTGCTGACTCCAGGCATTGCAGCCACAGTCATTCCATTTCAATGAATAACCTTACCAATGTATTTCTTACTTTCAGCACAACACAATCAGCAGTCATTGCTTGTAATAATGGATTGCCATCTGTTTCTAAATTCAATTCAGTTAAAATACAGAAGGAAGACAAATCTTAACCCTTAAAGCCCTAATGTCCAAAACTAAAGACTAAAAACATAGGTACTTAACTGTAGTTAAGGCAATGGAGTCAATACGAATAATCATAGTAAAGCCACCCTTAAAATATGTTTCATCGTAACTATAAAGTTAGATCATTTGACATATAAAGTACTGCAATTTGAAGTTTTGATTTGATTCACACAGTTGCCTCTGGATAGAAACCATGGACTATAATAGCTTAAGAAGAAATATCGAAGTTGGAGTCAGAAGAAATATCGTCGCTGACCCTAGCGCTACGGGCTATTTCAATGTTAAAATGCACACAACATGTCTTTACTGAAAAGCATATTTTTTTGTTAATGTTTGACCTATTGATTTGGAATAAATTTTGTTTGAATCTTTATAAAGTTTTTATTAGTGTTTGCTTGGAGTTTTATTTTTAATGACTAGGAAAAACTACAAAATATGTATAAAAATATAGACTTTAAATTACTATATTTTTGGAAATGTATTATTTTATTTAGAAAATAGCGAGCAATTAACCTGCGTCTTCAAAATACCTTTAATTTGGGACATCTTTCATAATCGTATGTTGATAAATAAGCGAGATATATGGTTTTAAGTTTAACATTGTTCTTATGGAGGTAAAATCCATCATGGCCGCTCTCCAACACCCTCTTAACACTTTAACACATTGGATGCGGCAATCATGTTTAAACATGTTAATTACCATTTGATTTCACGTTAATTAAATTACCACCGTTGACCGGATTTAAGCTCACCGTTATCCAAGCCTCGCCTGAATACTTGGAACTGTGCAGGTCTGTTCTGATGTTGAGCCTGTAATGGCGTGGAATCACATCTCTCGGTAGTCGATAGTTAGACTCTTCTTGTGTCGAAATAGAACATATTATTGCTAAAAGCAGTGTAATTAGGTGCATCCTCTTCTTTTACTGGTTCTGTAGAAGGTGAAATTTTTTTAATATTTGTATTAAAAGTACATATTGTAACTTTTTGTAACAGTTAAATATTAAAAATGCACCTTCACCTTAAATTTACCTGATAAATAATAGGAAATCTGATTACAGTACCTAGTTTGAGTTGTAAAAATCAGCCCACCTACAAAAATATCAATCATGAAAGTTCAAGAAAAATCGGAACTTTAATTTTTTTACATTATGACAAGATTTTACATTGCTGTGTTAAAAATAAGTAATATGTTCATTAGGTTTTAATTACTCCATCACATGTGCATGATTCATCCAGATATGATAAACATTCTACATGGAAGATAAATAATTTAATATTTTATGATTAGTTTTAAAATACTTATATGTAGAAATAAGGTGTCGCAATTGGATTGTAAGGTGTCTGGAATCACAGCTGTATAACGTCGGATGAAGTATAACCTGCTTATTTACTATTTCAGTAAGACAAAAACATGGTTAACTCTGGTAAAATTCATGAAGTGGCCGAGCATGGAGAGAAGTGGGAAACAAAGGTGACCGTCACAACATAGGAAATATAAGGGTGTAGCTAGAAAAAGGGATCAGTTTTAGATAAAGGGGTGGAAATGTAGGAGATACGTTGAAATTTGAATTTTTGTAATTATCCTCCACCGTCCCTCCTCTTAACTTTAAAAATGTCAAACTGGCCTTTGTTAATGAAGCCCCTCATATCTGAGAAGGTTGCCACAAACAGATTAGAAAATAGAAAATAAACGTTAAGGATAGGTGGTAGAAGAGCCATATAGGCGTAATTCAGCAAAGGGGGACACATGGCCCCCCCACAATAGACGAGTCAATTTATATCTAAAAGTCAACTGAGATAGAACAATTTCCAACAAAAGTTCTCTCAACGGTTTTTGGCAGTACAGTGGTGTACCTCTATTAACCGTCACCTTCGGGACCGGGACTGTGACGGATAACTGAATAGACGGATAATAGAAACATCATATTATAAACGTGTTCAGTAACTAAATTTTAAAATGTTTGGCAGAGAAATGAAAATTAACTGTGTACAAAAGGATAATACTTCCCACTACATACATATTTATGTTTTTTTAAATAATATAATAACGCTCAGACTAAGCCGTAAGGCGCAAATCCTGAGTCTAATAAATAGTAATATTCTCATAGACGGACGACGGATAACAGAGAGTGACGGTTTAAAGAGTGACGGTTGATCGAGGTTTTACTGTACTAGTTGTATTAATTGACAGAAAAAAGTCTACCGAATTCGAACCGGAAGTAGGTGTTTTTCAATATGGCCGCCGCTAACATCATGAATCGGCCAAACCGTTACAAAATTGTTAATTTTTAGAGTATAACAAATACTTTTATATTTACCTGTTATTATTTATGGTCAGAGAATTCATTTTAATCAACAAATGTTGTCCATGGTATCAACAATCTGGGTGAATAAAGAATATTTTGGGTTGAATACCAGTTTTTTGGTTAACAAAACACAAATGTAAATTTGTATCTTAACATTTTTGTAACATACTAGAGATACACTATATATATTTTTGGAAGTTTTCCTAAATATTAATTGTACAAAGTACACTCTAAAATCATTTTAAAAAGTAAAGCTGCAATACGGAGTAATTAATGAAAGTAATTCATCACTTTTCTGTAGAACATTATAGGAATTCTTTCTAATTCCCTTCAAATTCAGTATCGACCATTAATTTAAATAATTGGATAGAGGATAGCGTGTTGCCTTCTCTTATGTGTATTATCCTTTAGTGACCTGCGTCATAACCATGAAACATACAGTTGCCAATTTTAACTGTAAAGTCTGCATATAGCTTGGCTATTTTATCACACCTATCTCTCGTTTCACACTTAAGCTTGTTTATCAAGCTTACTCTGTCATTAACGTATATTTTAGTGCACAAATCAGCACACTCTGTTGTCTCAATTGATTCTTGAACATTATAATGCTCAGCAATGGCACGGGCCAATTGTGGTTTATTGGTCTTTCTTAAAAATGTCCTTTCTTTTTAAAAATATGTTGGGTAGCATATCACTAAGCTCATATTTCATCTCCTCAAAAACCAATTTTCCTGTCCTTGAGACTAGAAGGAATCGTCAAAAAAGTAAGCTAGGATCAATGATTTTTTCTGGCAACACCATTACACCATATAAACCATACACCATGGTCTTTGCTTGGTAGATCTTCTTGAAAGCAAAGGAAAACACAGGTCTCCAAGCATTCTGTGCTTTACGGTCTTTCCCCACTAACTCATACTCATGCACATTGACTTTCCTCACAATACCATTGGTTTCTTAATGAGGGGTTAGCAGTGAAAGGTGAACATGCGGACAGCTTTGCATGTATCTTTGAAATGTCCAAAATGTCTCTTTCAATTCTTGAAGGACTCCTCTTTTTATTGTTCAGTTGTGGGGACTGGTAGATCATTAAAGTCCTGCATGGCAATATTAAACTCAGACATAATGGGGCTGCCTGCCATTGACCAAAATGCTCGCTGAACTCCCATCATTTTGCTCCCAAGAGTTAAACCACCAGAGTTTTTTAGTGATCTCATCCATGTTTGCCCAATCACGAGGTTAGAACCTAGACCATCCCAAAACTGATTTTTTGACGGATGATATTATAAACAAGGGGAATTTAAATGTATATAATTAATTAAAGAAATTATAGAATCAAATTTAAAATATAATTACTTCCTTTACTCTAAAATAATAATCATGAAAGAAGAGACAGATCGAATCAAATCATTACGCTCCCACGGGAAGTCACGACTCCTCGGCGAACAACAGGACGTATAGAATTACGATCCCCGATAATGATCAAGCTGAAAATCAAAACCCTTGAGAACAACGTTAAGAAAACCAAACAAACCCATGATCCAAGCATGCTAAGAGAATAAAATAACTTACGGTCAGCAACACGCCCATTTCCTCGAACTAGTAGGCCGATCGGAAGGGGATAACCAATAATGTGTAGGTATCGGATGCATCGATCACTGATTGGTTAGGAGGCGTAACGATGACGGATTGGGGGACAAGATGGCGACAGAGGGAGGAAAAGAGGAGGACAGTCTTCGGAGAGTTTTGGAAGAGTAAGGTAGACACTGGGGAGATTCTTCTGGGCTGTTCCGGATTGAGTAGGAACAGAAAGTCTTCAGGAAAGTGAAATGCACCTGAGGGCACCCGGGAGCACGATAACTTCTACCAGTACCTTACGACACTCTACCACTTCACTCGACGAGATTCCATCGCACCTGAGTCCATCTTCTGGGTCCATCTTCTGAGGACATCAGTGAGGACACCGACCGACGTCCACCAACCCACCGTCAACCCAAGGGGGCGCGGGACTCCGAGGAACCGATCTACGATGCGGCCCGAAGGGAGGAGGACAGGACGACCGGACGCACGGGGACGCGAGGTGTTACAGAGAACTCCAAAATATCTGGGTATGTTCCCACTTCATTAAAAAGGTGCACAGTTAGGATATATTAAATAAAATATTGAAAGACGAACTTAAATAAAAGAAGCCAAGAAATAATAGCTAGCAGGAGTTAAAAAAAAAAACTACTATAATAATAAGATTAAATGCAGGAGAATTATAAGATATCTCGAAGGGATATACTAATCTAACTAATATAAACTAAAAGGGGTGATGTCAGAATGCAAGTTAAGAACCCGCCTGCTATGTGGGTTGAATGTATAAAGTATTAGGTTAATAATATGTCGGATATATAAAAGGGTTTTTAGATGATTCTGTTTAGTGTATGCTGATCCTTTATTCAGTATATCAAATGAATGTTGAATGTACAAAGTATTAGATAATTAATATGTCAGATATATAAAAGGGTTTATTAGAGGATTTTATGTAGTGTGTTTTGATCCTTTGTTCAGAGTATCATAGGAATTATATGTGAATATTGACAATAACTAAATAAGGGAGAGATAGGAAGCTTTTACTTTATGGGGTTATTTTATGTAGGTATTTTATGAATGAGTAATATCCATGGGGAAATCCCATCAATGGATTTGGTAATTCTAGGGAGCCTTTATGTCATGGTTTAATTATATTATAAATGTATTAGTCATTGTTGTTCAGACGTTTGTTTTGAAGGACCATTATTATACTGTAAGAGTAGAGGATAGTAGAATTAAAGTGCAAAGTGAAGATTTTAAATGTATAAAACGGACATGGAGTGAGTAAGTGGATCAAAATATATGTGTTTATCAGGGATAAAGGACTCTCTATAAACATAAATTGTTCAGGAGGCATAAGTGCACCTTTTAAAGTATTCTGTTTTATCATTTATTATAGTTGGGTTATATTTATCATGTATATTAAAGTGTTTTCATTTCCTTAATCTGTGTTCATTCCAATCCACGGTCCTATGAGTTACCTCTAACTAGCTAAGCGAGTACAATATCAAATTTATTCAATCTCTAAAATTTAGCCCCTTGAAAAAGGTTTACAATATGCAACCGTTTCTTAAACATATTGTAGACCTCAGGGTTGTTGTTTTCCAATTCAGTCATTCCGTTCAGGTACGAACATGCTGACTTCATATAGTTGTAATGTCCTGTGCTGCAAATATGGTACAGGCTGCTTGAAGCAGAATGAAACCTCCTACAAAATATTAACTGTAATGTCAAAACCTTGATTAAATAGAGGTAAAGGTCTTTGAATTTGATTTCTTTTAAAGTATTCTTAGCAAAACTGTACTCTACGATATCAATATGTGACTGTTCTACTGTGTGGATCTCAGACAACTCTTTCCCGTTCACGAGATATGTCCGCTTTATTCCTAGTATCAGTGCCGAAATCATGCCCATCACACAAAATGTTCCGTTACCTTTTATGGTTACAGCATTGTGATCACACGGTCAACAAAAAACAAACACTAAGATTGTAATAGCTCATGATCTTTGAAAATTGAATTTGATGAACCAAAGCTAGCAACATTCTTTTGAAATCGGAGCATTTCACTATATGATGAGCAGTATCCCATTTCGTTAAGGGTTTCCAAGAGGAATTTAGATCTTTAGTGGTGATACACATGTACTGCCAAACGAACCTGCAATGATGCAATGTCAGCCCTGAGTCTTGATGCCTGCAATATTTATTGTGCTATGCAAACTAACAGGTCTCTTAATGTTTCTGGAATAAAAATGAGTGTAAGAGTTGAGTATCAGAACTTCTGAGTAGTAATCAGTATCAGATATTATTTTTTTTTTATTTCGCTCCTGATCAGCCTTGCTGCCGTATCGATGATGGCTACGTCATTTTTTCCGTATCTTTTGCACTTCGTCATTACCGTACTTTGTTCCTGTGAATCTTGATAGGAAGAACGAATTATTTTTTATTTATTATCTCTAAATGCCACAATAATGTTGATTGAGCCTTTACTATCAGCGATGAATATTGTGTCCCTGTAATTTTCATTCAGTTTGTGCTTAAGATATGTCTTGCAATAAGAACGCGTGTCTTCATTATTTAAGAACTCGTTAATTTTTTCTTGAAGGTAAATAATAGTCAATTTTTCTCCTTCATTCATCTCAAGATAACTGCAAACTTTTTAGAAGTCAAGGGGCGTAGCCCGAGTGGATTTTAAGGAAGTGAATAGGCTTATGTGTTGCACGGGTTCAAGATCTACCTTTGTGTAAAGTTTCAGCCCAGTCGGTTCAGTAGTTGTTGTGTTTATCCGGAACAGTAGACAGACACACAGACAGAAACCACCCCTTCTTTATAATATTATAGATGGCCAGAACGATTTTCACAGCACTCCTTTATTTTACTGACAAAAGTATCAGTTAGTCCGTAGCTACAGTCAGGACTTTCAAGGATAACGGGTGTCCCACAGAAAAGATAATAACTCTTATTCAGGAAAGGCCTGGTGGATACACGCAACATTTTTCTGTGTCTAAGTTTACTATAATCAAGTTTATACAATGTAATGTCTTTTATATTCGCATAACCAATATTGCTCATGTACCTTACAGCCAGCAGTGACAAGAAGTCTGTCACCTCTCAGAACTCTAGCTGCATTTATACCATTAGCACCATTCTCACGAAGTTCAACCACCGCTCCTTCTGCTAGACTGCCATTGCAGACAGTACAATTATCACTAGAAGTATAATTAGTACAAATGTTTTGAACACAATTATTATTTTAGCAATTCATTTGGATAAAACATAAACTAACACTAAACAAATTAATTATAGCTATTATTTACAACTTGGTTCAATCACAAAACAAATATTGGATATTTCCAGACGACAAAAGTACAAGAAAAGACACAATTCTAAGTCAAAAGGTCAGCCAACAGAACAAAACAACGTTTATAACTAGTTATACGATTAATTAATTATTAATGTCTGCTGTAGAAGTCCCTATTGATTTATAGAAAGTAAAATCATTTGTATGATCGTTAATAGGCCCTATTTCTGATCCATGGGGCCATTTTAGAACCCATAAGGCTGATTTTTTATCCCACAAAATCATTTGTTGGTTAAAATTAATTCCTTGATACTGTTAGTTAAATATACAAAATGTTTTCTGCTATACAAATAACAAATTTATAGCAGTTTTGCCGATTTTTCATGTTAGCTGTGGCCATCTTGAAAATATCCAACTTCCGGTTGTCCGATTTTGGTAGACTTTTTATCTGTCATTGTATATAACTAGTAAAGCCAAAAAAAGCTGAAATACCATTTGTTGGAATTTGTTCCGTCTCTAATAGTATATTGACCCGACAAGAATAATTTGAAGAGATATTATTGTTATAGAGGGTGTCCCGTAACTCTCTGGACAAAGGTATTCCTTGGGTCAAAACAAACACATTTTATAATATGAACATGCCTAGTTTTCTGTTTGTCTGTCTGTATGTGTTTTTTCAGTTTAAAGTTCAGATTTTAAAAACTACAAAACCGAATCAAACCAAACTTGACTCAAGGAATTACACTATATAACTTTGTTCAGAGAGTTAGAGAACACCCTGTATATGACTAGTCCGAGTAGAAAATTTCTGCCCCCCAAACTGAAGTACTCAAATAGGCATATAAGCAATATAACAAGGGCCGAGCCATTTTGCCTCTGATATTTAGGTTGAATGCCCAGACAATTAACAATATGCACGATTGGTATTTGTAATTTTGTATAGACATTTATAAAAAAGTGTTATTAATAATTTAAAGGTCTTTAAAACTCACTTATAAACAATAGTAGTGAACACGAAACTTGATAACAACAAATTATTTAACTCATGTCACTCACAAGTACAAAATGACTATAAACAATACTTCAAGGAATTTAAAATCTCAACGAGCACACAGTGTCAAATGTGTGATTACGCATTTGCCACTTTTAAATAAAGAGGTTGGCAGCCACTTTTTGCCTTACTTTGCCCATCCCCACATAGACCAAACATCTGTGCGTGGAACGTATCCAGCAAATCAAGAAGTGAGCCGTTGCAGTAGGAGTTGAACAGTACTGATAACATTTACATGCTGGGATTCGAACCCATGACGACGTCGCTGGCCAGCCGAGTGATGGGGGATCATGGTCGTATGTCTCTAGTTAAATGGCTCTGGGTAATCATTTCTTTTCAGCCACCCTGTATAGTCAATATAATTAACAGAAAGGCCAAAGAGCAAAGGCAATTCACACTGGACCTGACAACATACAATTAAAGATGTAAAGCTGTTCTGAAAATGAAATATACTATATTTACTAAACACACCCTTAGATATGTGGTGTGTTGATTACTAGCAGGGTTAATTTAGGAGAAAACACTCAGTCTTCTGATACAGTTTGTTTACAATTTATTAGAAATAATCTGTTCTTCTCATGTGTACATTGCATTTACTTTTTTACAATTCTAAAGAATACAGGATGTTGTCTTCTACATATCCTAGGGTATATTTTTGTTGTTGAGGCTCAGATTCACTGTGAAATGAAACTACAAAAAAGGTTACATTATCGAGAATGCACAAAGTGAAAACATATAATTAGGCAAAAACTCTTGTTTTCAATGTATTTTTACATAGGTATTCTTGTTTTAGATAAACTTGTTAAAACTGACTTCGTAAAACTTGTTTAGATGAGTGATTACGTTCTTGTGGCCTGTAGATGAAGCTTTATGGCTTCAAAATCACGTGATAGCCAGTAAGGATTAGCATATTTGGATCAAATCAACGGAATAAAAGGTAATTTAACCTTTCTTTGTAGTTCCATAAAGTTACCATTCCCCATGGAGTGTAATGTAAATATATTATATCTCCTCGGTTTTATACTCTTCCAAGCTGATATATTTGACTTGAGTTTTTATACAAACCTACTGTTAAACCAACATAAAAGTTATCACAATTCTTGCAACTAATTTCATAAACGGGGCAGATTACAACACCACCTACCATGCTAATCAAAAGGTTCTTTAGAAATTATAGGTTTTCATGACGTTATTACAGGATTAATAATCGAATCAGCAATAAAAACTTTATCCTAAAGACTTACCTTCTAACGTAACCTAAACACTCTGCTGTTGTAGCTCCAACCTGTCACACAAAATGATTGGCTGTAATTGGATAATAAGCTACTTGCGTTATGATTAATGTCAAAATGAGTCTTCATAACCTACATGGACATTAATAATTTGTATTTAAAAATAATCATCACTCAATAACTAAAAGTAAAGCTGAGTATATCACAAGTAAAAAATTAGAGTTGGAAAAAAGATACGAGTGGTGGTTTAGAAAAAACAGGGTATTCCGTAAATTGTCAATATTTTACACAAAAATGGCCCCCATTATGAAATGGATAAAGATAAGTATGTATTATTTTTTCGCCAACATGTTTCTTTTAACGAAACCTTTGAAATTATGTATAATGTGCACTATGGTTACTCAAGAAAAGGTTGAGATTAGTAGTAGGCAATTGCCGGATTCTCTGCTGCAGCCTTTTTGTGGGGATCACTTTTGCGGCAGCGTTTTTGTGGGATCACCTATATAAAAATCGTTTTTTTGGAATAATCTGTATTTTTTGTGATTCTAATCAATTTTAGTTCGTTTCACCGAACTAAAAGTTGGTTAAAATCACAAAATAGTATACAGATTATTAAACAAACGATTTTTATATAGGTGATCCCCACAAAAAGGCTGCCGCAAGATTATGCGGTTCGTGATTAACCTCGATGGGTGGATTGTATACAACACGTTATAAACATACAAAAGTATACAAACACTACGGTAGGTTAAAATCACAAAATAGTATACAGATTATTAAAAAACGATTTTTATATAGGTGATCCCCACAAAAAGGCTGCCGCAAGATTATGCGGTTCGTGATTAACCTCGATGGGTGGATTGTATACAACACGTTATAAACATACAAAAGTATACAAACACTACGGTAGGTTAAAATCACAAAATAGTATACAGATTATTAAAAAACGATTTTTATATAGGTGATCCCCACAAAAAGGCTGCCACAAGATTATGCGGTTCGTGATTAACCTCGATGGGTGGATTGTATACAACACGTTATAAACATACAAAAGTATACAAACACTACGGTAGGTTAAAATCACAAAATAGTATACAGATTATTAAAAAACGATTTTTATATAGGTGATCCCCACAAAAAGGCTGCCGCAAGATTATGCGGTTCGTGATTAACCTCGATGGGTGGATTGTATACAACACGTTATAAACATACAAAAGTATACAAACACTACGGTAGGTTAAAATCACAAAATAGTATACAGATTATTAAAAAACTATTTTTATATAGGTGATCCCCACAAAAAGGCTGCCGCAAGATTATGCGGTTCGGGATTAACCTCGATGGGTAGATTGTATACAACACGTTATAAACATACAAAAGTATACAAACACTACGGTAGGTTAAAATCACAAAATAGTATACAGATTATTAAAAACCCTATTTTTTAGAGGTGATCCCAACAAAAAGGCTGCCGCAAGATTATGCCGCTCGGGATTAACCTCAATGGGTAGATTGTATACAACACGTTATAAACATACAAAAGTATACAAACACTACGGTAGAAAAAACTAAAATAAATCAAATAATACTGTCACTAGTTTGAGATAGTAAGTATACGTTGGTGAAATATATACAATAAAATAAGTCGATCAGAATTATTGAAATGCATAAAAAATATATTGCTTCGGAGTTTCCTAAAAGTTCCTTGGCCGTGTAGGGTGGTGGTGAAAGCGAAAACAGTTTCTTATTTCGCGCTGCCGTAGGGTAAGCGTCTAACGGTGACCAAATCATTTGTGTCTCAACGTGATAGCTCGGTCAACCGCGACGCGTTTAGACGCCCAAAAGTGAAACTTGTTCGAGCCCGAGGGTAAACTTCTACTATATAAGCCCAGCCGTGTAGGGTAATGAAAGCGAAAACAGTTTCTTATTTCGCGCTGCCGAAGGGTAAGCGTCTAAGGGTCAAGAGAAGGCCATTTATTTAAAATTGTGTTACCGCATCAGTGCATAGTAGTAAACTTGGAAAGCTTAGACTGTCTGTCTCTTGAGGTTTTGAATAGTTTATTTACATCGGACACTTTAAGATGTAACAACCACAAAGCTGTTAAGCATAGGTGTGCTCTTTCTAATTGTGTGAACTTACGTAAGTGGTACTTACTATCTAAAAAATGAATGCATCAGAAGTATATTCGTGTTTGGAACTCCTACCAGCAAAAAACATTGGTGTCTACGCTTCAGACCGTCTCCCAAGAAGGAATACACAATCAACCGCAATTTTTGTCAATACGGAGCAACATAACAAGAGAGGAACACACTGGGTTGCCTTATACCTAGATGAAAAACGGACTTTTGGAGTACTTTGACAGTTTTGGTCAGCCCCCACTCGTCTCGGACCACATCAGATTCATCAGAAGGAACTGCTCTCTGTATAAATTCAACTCTAAGGTGCTCCAAGACTATGATTCAGAACTTTGTGGGCATTATTGTTTAGGATATTTATAATTCAGATCAAATGGTTCTACCATGACACAATTTGTAAATTAATTTTCTAAAAATCTTATCAGTAATAATCAGTATAAGTCTGAGCTGTTTCAATTTTTGAACATGTTTTAAACCAAGTCTACTTCTACAATGTAAATCTACTTAATGGTTTGTAAAATAAAAGACATGAGTGCAAAAAGAGTTTTCTTTATTTTTAATAGTAATCCCTTTTTTATCTAAGTAAGAAATAATGTTCATTTGTAAGAGCAAAGAGAGAGAGACTGACTGAGAGATTGACTGAGAGTCTGACTGAGAGACTGACTTAGAGTCTGACTGAGAGACTGACTGAGAGACTGAGAGCCTGAGAACCTGACGGAGAGACTGAGTGAGAGACTGACTAAGAGCCTGACTGAGAGACTAAGAGCCAGAGTGAGATCCTGACTGAGAGACTGAGAGTCTAAATGAGGGCCTGACTTAGAGCCAGACTGAGAGTCTGACTGATATCCTGACTGAGAGCCTGACAGAGAGCCTGACTGAGAGCCTGACTGAGAGCCTGACTGAGATCCTGACAGATAGTCTGACTGAGATCCTGACGAGAGACTGACTGAGAGCCTTTCTGAGAGCCTGACTGAGATCCTGAATGAGAGACTAACATATATCATGACTGAGAGACTGACTTAGAGCCTGACTGAGAGCCTGAGAGTCTGAATGATGGCCTGACTTAGAACCTTACTGACAGCCTGACTGAGAGTCTGACTGAGAGCCTTACTGAGAGCCTGAATGAGAACCTGACTGAGAGACTGAGAGACTTACTGAGGGACTGAATAAGAGCCTGACTTAGAGCCTGACTGACAGCCTGACTGAGAGACTGACTGAGAGTCTGACTGAGAGACTGACTGAGATACTGACGAAGCGCCTTTCTGAGAGCCTGACTGAGATCCTGAATGAGAGACTAACATATATCATGACTGAGAGACTGACTGAGAGACTAACATATATCATGACTGAGAGACTGACTAAGAGCCTGACTGAGAGCCTGAGAGTCTGAAAGATGAACTGACTTAGAGCCTTACTGACAGCATGACTGAGAGTCTGACTGAGATCCTGACTGAGAGCCTGACAGAGAGCCTGACTGAGAGCCTGACTGAGAAAATGACAAAAGACCGAGTGAGAGCTTGTCTGAGAGACTGACTGACAGCCTGACTGAGAGCCTGACTGAGAGCCTGAATGAGAGACTGACTGAGAGACTGAGAGACTGACTGTGGGACTGAATAAGAGCCTGACTAAGAGCCTGACTGAGATCCTGACTGAGATCCTGACTGAGATCCTGACTGTGAGCCTGACTTAGAGCCTGACTAAGAGCCTGACTGAGAGCCTGAGAGCCTGAATGATGGCCTGACTGAGAGCCTGAGAGCCTGAATGATGGCCTGACTGAGAGCCTGACTGAAAGCCTGACTGAGAGCCTGACAGAGAGACTGACTGAGAGTCTTACTGAGTAACTGACTAAGAGCGCTCAGTCAGGAACTCAGTCAGACTCTCAGTCAGTCTCTCTGTCGGGCTCTCAGTCAGGCTCTCAGTCAGTCTCTAAGTCAGGCCATCATTTAGGCTCTCAGGCTCTCAGTCATGCTCTTAGTCAGGCTCTTAGTCAGGCTCTCAGTAAGGATCTCAGTCAGGCTCTCAGTCAGGCTCTAAGTCAGGCCATCATTCAGACTCTCAGGCTCTCCGTCAGGCTCTTAGTCAGGCTCTTATTCAGTCCCACAGTCAGTCTCTCAGTCTCTCAGTCAGTCTCTCATTCAGGCTCTCAGTCAGGCTCTCACTCGGTCTTTTGTCATTTTCTTAGTCAGGATCTCAGTCAGGCTCTCTATCAGGCTCTCAGTCAGGATCTCAGTCAGACTCTCAGTCATGATATATGTTAGTCTCTCATTCAGGATCTCAGTCAGGCTCTGTCAGGCCATCATTCAGACTCTCAGGCTTACAGTCAGGCTCTCAGTCAGTCTCTCAGTCATTATATAAATTAGTCTCTCATTCAGGATCTCAGTCAGGCTCTCAGAAAGGCTCTCAGTCAGTATCTCAGTCAGTCTCTCAGTCAGACTCTCAGTCAGTCTCTCAGCCAGGCTGTCAGTCAGACTCTAATTCAGGCCATCATTCAGACTCTCAGGCTCTCAGTCAGGCTCTTATTCAGTCCCTCAGTCAGGCTCTCAGTCAGTCTCTCATTCAGGCTCTCAGTCAGTCTCTCAGGCAAGCTCTCACTCGGTCTTTTGCCATTTTCTCAGTCAGGGTCTCAGTCAGGCTCTCAGTCAGGCTCTCAGTCAGACTCTCAGTCAGGCTGTCAGTCAGTCGCTCAGACAAGCTCTCACTCAGTCTTTTGTCATTTTCTCAGTCAGGGTCTCAGTCAGGCTCTCTGTCAGTCTCTCAGTCAGGATCTCAGTCAGACTCTCAGTCATGCTGTCAGTAAGGCTCTAAATCAGGCCATCATTCAGACTCTCAGGCTCTCAGTCAGGCTCTTAGTCAGTCTCTCAGTCATGATATATGTTAGTCTCTCAGTCAGCCTCTCAGTCATGATATATGTTAGTCTCTCATTCAGGATCTTAGTCAGGCTCTCAGAAAGGCTCTCCGTCAGTATCTCAGTCAGTCTCTCAGTCAGACTCTCAGTCAGTCTCTCAGTCAGTCTCTTAGTCAGGCTGTCAGTCAGGCTCTAAGTCAGGCCATCATTCAGACTTTCAGGCTCTCAGTCAGGCTCTTATTCAGTCCCTCAGTAAGTCTCTCAGTCTCTCAGTCAGGTTCTCATTCAGGCTCTCAGTCAGGCTCTCAGTCAGTCTCTCAGTCAGTCTCTCAGTCAGTCTCTCAGTCAGGCTCTCAGTCAGGCTCTTAGTCGGTCTCTCAGTCATGATATATGTTAGTCTCTCAGTCAGTCTCTCAGTCATGATATATGTTAGCCTCTCATTCAGAATCTCAGTCAGACTCTCAGTCATGCTGTCAGTAAGGTTCTAAGTCAGGCCATCATTCAGACTCTCAGGCTCTCAGTCAGGCTCTAAGTCAGTCTCTCAGTCATGATATATGTTAGTCTCTCATTCAGGATCTCAGTCAGGCTCTCAGAAAGGCTCTCAGTCAGTCTTTTAGTCAGTATCTCAATCAGTCTCTCATTCAGACTCTCAGTCAGTCTCTCAGTCAGTCTCTCAGTCAGGCTGTCAGGCAGGCTCTAAGTCAGGCCATCATTCAGACTCTCAGGCTCTCAGTCAGGCTCTTAGTCAGGCTCTAATCCAGTCCCTCAGTCTCTCAGTCAGTCTCTCATTCAGGCTCTCAGTCAGTCATAAATGGCGTGTTGTATACAACCCATCGAAGTTAATCACGAACCGCATAATCTTGTGGCAGCCTTTTTGTGGGGATCACCTATATAAAAATCGTTTTTTAATAATCTGTATACTATTTTGTAATTTTAACCTACCGTAGTATTTGTATACTTTTGTATGTTTATAACGTGTTGTATACAATCCACCCATCGAGGTTAATCACGAACCGCATAATCTTGCGGCAGCCTTTTTGTGGGGATCACCTATATAAAAATCGTTTTTTAATAATCTGTATACTATTTTGTGATTTTAACCTACCGTAGTGTTTGTATACTTTTGTATGTTTATAACGTGTTGTATACAATCCACCCATCGAAGTTAATCACGAACCGCATAATCTTGCGGCAGCCTTTTTGTGGGGATCACCTATATAAAAATCGTTTTTTAATAATCTGTATACTATTTTGTGATTTTAACCTACCGTAGTGTTTGTATACTTTTGTATGTTTATAACGTGTTGTATACAATCCACCCATCGAGGTTAATCACGAACCGCATAATCTTGTGGCAGCCTTTTTGTGGGGATCACCTATATAAAAATCGTTTTTTAATAATCTGTATACTATTTTGTGATTTTAACCTACCGTAGTGTTTGTATACTTTTGTATGTTTATAACGTGTTGTATACAATCCACCCATCGAGGTTAATCACGAACCGCATAATCTTGCGGCAGCCTTTTTGTGGGGATCACCTATATAAAAATCGTTTTTTAATAATCTGTATACTATTTTGTGATTTTAACCTACCGTAGTGTTTGTATACTTTTGTATGTTTATAACGTGTTGTATACAATCCACCCATCGAGGTTAATCACGAACCGCATAATCTTGCGGCAGCCTTTTTGTGGGGATCACCTATATAAAAATCGTTTTTTTAATAATCTGTATACTATTTTGTGATTTTAACCTACCGTAGTGTTTGTATACTTTTGTATGTTTATAACGTGTTGTATACAATCCACCCTTCGAGGTTAATCACGAACCGCATAATCTTGCGGCAGCCTTTTTGTGGGGATCACCTATATAAAAATCGTTTTTTTTTAATAATCTGTATACTATTTTGTGATTTTAACCAACTTTTAGTTCGGTGAAACGAACTAAAATTGATTAGAATCACAAAAAAATACAGATTATTCCAAAAAAACGATTTTTATATAGGTGATCCCACAAAAACGCTGCCGCAAAAGTGATCCCCACAAAAAGGCTGCCGCAGAGAATCCGGCAATTGCCTACTACTGAGATTTCAATCTGTGACCTTCAGTTTTGAAACATTCTGTACATAGATTTTGTTGAAAATATTTTTAGTGGATTGTCCATATTCACTTTGGTGAGGAAGAATTTTGTTAGATGACTCTAGACCAAATCGTTCTCCTGTTATACATGCTGGACGGGTGGTCTGACTCACCTGTATGTATATAAGGTCTGCCAGCTGTTTTTCTTGAAAAGTAACGAGTTATTAAAAACAGATCAAAAGCAACTTCCCTGGATTTTTAGTTCTGTATAATTTTGTGACTTTATCCGCCATATTTTTTTTATGGCGGCCAACTTTAGTTTTCTTATGAAATGCCCATGGTTTTATTATTGAATCAGGTAGAAAATATAATCTTAAAACTATGTTATTCTTTGTATTTTTTCTCTAAACCTAACTGTTAAGGTGATTTTTATTGTTTTTAGCAATGAGTATCTCACTTTATGAGAACCTAGCTCTGGAGACTAAACCGCTAAAATTAGGGGAATTTCATAATGCAAATTTAATTGGTTTCCATATTAGAAAAATGGCAAGACATTTTTGAAATTAGATTTACGCTAATTTTATTAATTAAGGGGGTAGAAAATGTAATTTGAAAACGATTTTATTCTTGGAGTTTCTTTCATAAACCTAACTGTTTCGTCTCCAGAGCTCCACATAATGTGAGATACTCATTGCTAAAAACAATAAAAATCACCTTAACGGTTAGGTCTAGTGAAAAAAAAGTTTTAAAATTATATTTTCTTCCTGATTCAACAGTAAAACTGGGCATTTCTTAACAAAAACTTAAGTTGACTGCCATATTGGAAAAATGCCGGATAAAATCAAAATTTCAAAATCACAAAATTATAAAGTACCAAAAATCCAAGGAAGTTGCTTTTTACTTTTTTTAATAGCTCTTCTACTTTTCAAGAAAAACAGCTGGCACACTTATATCAATCACCCTATATATTTATGTGTCCGTAACCACAATAACTATCTTAAAAAAGGTCCGATCATAATTAAATTTGGTACAGACGTGTAAAGTAGCATGTATTTGAACGAGTTTGAAATCCAGATGGATCGGTTTATTCAATGGGCTAATTTGGGTGGGGGGGTTTGTACTTGAACAATTTTTGTTTTTTGTTTTTTTCACATATAATCTTTATTTTAATCAAATTTTAATTTGCATCATTTGATTCAGCTTAAAAAAATTTGATGTTTTGATCATTGCTCTACGTCAATTGGTTACCAAGATATTGAAAGTGCTAATCATAGTACGTTGTCCAATTTTAATCTTATAGAATAAATAAAATGGTATATCTCGCTTCTTTACGAACATATATTGATAAAACTTGCCATATGGCTTCAACTGGTTGAGATCTATTAATATCTGCATAAAAAATCCCCCGTATAGGTACTTTTTTCCTTCATCATAAGCGTAATTTCTGTATTTTCATTGGGGGGAGGGCAAACATGGTCGTGATCGTGATTATTGTGAATTTTCATATATTACAATAGTATTTTCTCCAAATTATTGGGGGGGGCAACTGCCCCCTTGCCACCCCCAAATTACGCCTATGTCCTTGATTCAGCAAACCTGAATTATCTCTACAATTTTATTCTTATTGAGGATAAATAAAATGTTATATCTCACTAATTTATCAATATTATTTTGATAAAAAATAGGTAAGCTGGTTCATGTGTTGGTGAGGTATATATGATTGCATTTGAAATTCACTGAGTATGCAGGTTTGCTGTTACGGGGGTATTTAATTGTCAAATGTTTGGAGCTGCTAAAAGGGATGGATGAAAATAAATTAAATATAAACAAATAACTACTGTATCAGTGTTTTTTTCATGTATGGCCCTGGGCTTAGGTCTCACCATGCCAACTACTGTAAATAGCTTCTTCTAAATGGGATTGGAAATTTGCTAAAACGAATTTGGACATTTCAAATTATTTTTGTACCAATATAAAGCGCAGATTAAATGAATGTGGTAAAATAAAAAGTTACTGTCTGTTGTTCTTATGAAGAAATGACGCATGATAACAATCCTGCATTCTTTGCAAATTTCCAGTGAAGTTTATACAAAATACCCCCGTGACAGCAAACCTGCATACTCAGCGAATTTCCAATGAATATATAACATAACACATTAAAAACTTAACCGGATTCATAAGTAATGTATTCACAAACAAGCGATATTTAAAATATTAATTATTCTCCATAAGAATAACATTGGGGATGAGTACGCAGGTTTGCTGCAACAAGGCACACAAAATAATGGGTTTTTATGTAAATATCAATAGAACTCATCTTAGTGAAGTCACATGTACCAAGTTTCATCCATATACATTCATAAATAAGCGATATATAACATTTTAAGTATTTTCCATAAGAATAACATGGGGACCAAGTACCTAGGTTTGCTGCTACAGGAACCATAGGCGAAAAATCGTTTTTTGTGCAAACAACAATAAACCACAACCAGATCAAGCCATATACCAAATTTCGCCAGTTTATGATCATAAATAAGCGAGATATACAATTTTTCTTTTTCTCCATAAGAATAACATTAGACAACGTACTGTGTTTAGCACTTTCAATATCTCGGTAACCAATTGACGTAGAGCAATGATAAAAATATCAAATTGTTTGTTTTTTTAAGTTGAATTCAATGGTATAAATTAAAATTTTATTTAAATTAAAATTACATGTGAAAACCCCAACAAAAACCATTTTGGGGTACAAAACCCCCCAAAAACCCCCCTTCGGATGGTGCGATTCATCTGGTTTTCGAACTCGTTCAAATAAATGGTGATTTACACATTTGTACCAAATTTCATTAAGATCGGACCTTTTTTACGAGAGTTATCGTACTTACGGACACATATATATATATATATATATATATATTTATTTATTTATTTTCTGGAGTATCAGCATCATTTGAAAGTTTCTTCTGCTTTGACCATCTACAGAAAATAATACCATATGTCTCAGGTATGGTTAAAAGAAGGCATTGTTGCTTGTTCGGGTTGCTTTGCAGATGTTAATGGCTTGAACCCGCTCCAATCCCTAAGCAAAATTGATTATTAGAGTATATTGATCCCTTAACCCATTTCGGGCAGTAAAATACGTAACGGCGCAGCCCCCAGTGGTAGCGGGTTATTTCCTGCGCCAGACGCTATGCACATAGTCTTAAAAGATCGTGTGCAAACATTGTTCACTGCTATTTTGTAACCAAACAAAAATTTATTTTTGTACATAACAACATTTAGATATAAATAAAAAATTACAAATTTGTGTATAATACAGAGGACTAAAATATTTAACCTAATCTATCGCCCATGTCTCAAACAAAGATCATGACCAAAAGAAACAGAAAGTAGAATATCAAGCAATCATCCGCACACAATCTGATAAATTCAACTGAAAACAATTGTATGGTACAAATCCCCACCCAATCTAGCGGGTTTGTCAATAAACACACCCACGCACAACCAAGCGGCAAAATTAAGAAACACAACCAACTTTCATAAACACAGAACTTTGGATGCAGGGGTGCGTATTTTGGAATTCAGTGTCCACTTGTCGCGTGGACACAGACGCTGCTGTCTTTCGCTCGCAATGGGTTGATAACACTTAATAGTACCGTATTCAATAATACGGTCTATGGCAGATACATGAGAAGTAAGATTATTGTACAATTAATGGAGGATTATAAAAACATAAGAACTATAGACAATTGTTAATTATACCGAAAATATTGAATCAAATTGCACAGAGTTATGTGAAATAAGTGTCATTGAGAGTATGACAATTTGGAATATTAGGTGTGAATGGTGGTAAAATTTAATTGTTTAAAAATTCAATTTCAAACAGTCGGTCGTGGCAATCATTTTAAAATAATTATTAACTAATTTTGAAAATAAAACATATTTTAAAAATCGATTTTTAAATTATCAAAACCTACAATAAAATCACTGGATGGATTATTTGTTGAGCAATTGTGATAATTTTGCAGAATAAGCTAGGAAAAGATGTAGGACAAACATATAGTTAAAGAAAGATTCAAACTATTCACAGCCAATTCATCTAATTTATTAAGTGGGAGATGTTTTGTTTAAAATAATTATTCTTATAACAAGTTTAATGTAAGTCTGCTACGGGTCTATAACAACACAATTAATTGTTCTTTTAGGTTAAAAAAGACATTTTAAACTTGAAATCTGAAAGTACAGCCCGCCGTAGCATTTTGGCATACTTTACAAAACTAGTAGGGACAAGTTTTGTAAAATTGAACGTGAACCATTAATTATTCACGTTCTATCAACATGAATCATTAATGGTTTGTTTAGCTTTCAATCATTCATTTTAATACAAAATAAATAACTTTGATATTTTGTTGTGAAATCTATGAAACATAACAGTTAAAATCACTTTTGGTTACTTTAATTTTTCTACATATTAATCACACAATTATACTAAATACATTATTATACTTACTACATATTTGAAAGGTTTACCACCAGTCATAGAAGAAGGGGTATATCGCTAAAGCAGCGCAAAATGCAAGCAACACTTCAGTCATCTGTAATAATAAATAAATTGTAATACAAATATTAAATATACTTATAATATAATTTATATCATCAAATTAAATATGGCTACCATCTAATATTCTTCTTTCAATTTAATAGTTTATTCAGTATTAAGTAAAACATTTACTTTTTTAACATCTTAAGGGGATACCTCAAAGTTTTTATAGGCGGGGTCAGTAAAGTCCATTCCAAAACTTTGGTATGCAGTTTTATGGGTCAAAATAAATAAAAAGGTTCCTGTACACGTAGGAAAGTACACAAAATGCTTTGTGTCTGTCTTTCTGTATGTGTTTCATTATGTTTTAGGAACTGCTTTAGGTTTTTAATTAAAACTTGGCTACTATCTTTTTCATATTTAAAAGTATTATCTGGCATTGGATTTGATATTTTTAGCTTTTTACATTTCAATATGTCAGCAATTTTATATCCTCAAAAAATGTAAATCTTAAAATCTTATCTTTGAAAAATATTTTCTAAACACCAAAAATATCACAACTTTATGCTGTAAACTATGATATAAGTATTTTAATGATTACACAACCTATAACTGTTATTTTAATGAATACACAACCTATAGCTGTTATTTTAGCGAATATCCCCTATAGGGAAGAAGCTATTACTGTAGTCGGCATGGTAAGACCTAACTTTTTGTTACATGATAACTTGAAATTGAACATGATAACTTTTTGTTCTGAGGTCCCCAGACGCCAAAAACTCTATTCGTTCAAAACTGTATATACAGTGTGTTCATTTTTTATGCTCACCATTGGGATCTCGTAAAACATAATAGTTACAAGGAAGGTTAAATGAGCAAAGTAGTGCATAGTTACTATATAAAATGGTGCAAAGAAACTGAAAATATTCCACCAAACTCGTTCGCCACGCTCAAAAATCAATTTTTGACTAACAACAAAAATTGTTTATATATTTTTTTTATTTTTCGAGATACAAAAAAAATGTCGGATCAAAGTTGCATGAAATTTTAAGTAGATTTTGAAAATTTAGCTTAAAATTAAATATATAGTAAACTTGGTTTGTGATATAAAATGGTCAAGTCCAAAATCTTTAATGCAAGTATAATGTTTTATATTTTTATTTGAAAGAAATGTTTTCCCTGATTACAAAAATACCACATGGTATTTTTATTCATAAAATAAGTCCATAATTTAACAAAAACCCTTGTTTTTGAAACCATTTTATGGATATACTGTACTGGCCCCAACATATGACAAACGTCCCTTTCACCTTTGGTCCCTCCATCTGCAGCGGCTGGGGACGGAAACTCCGGGTTTGGTCCCCAACCGGAGAATGTATGGTCCCTGGCTGTTGTACATGGATACCCTGTCAGTTGAATTGACCAGTTGCAGAGCAGAGCGGGTCTGCCTGTTTGAGCAGGCACAGCTGTCACAGGAGCACGGGAGTTGGCCCTCTGAAAGGTCAATTTGGCTGCCTGTCCCATCCCACCCAGGCCCGACGAGAGGGGGGGGGGCAGCCGGGGCTGTAGCCCCGGGGCCCGGGCCTCGAAGAGGGCCCGGCCCAGCCAACCTGGTTTTATTTTTTACCTTTCAAATTTACTAATATAAAGAGGCCAGATCTTGCATAAGTGGATCTATAATTTAATTATAACATTCTGCAAAAAAAGTATTATTATTACCTCTCAGGAGCACCACTAAAAAGCATTAAAACTTACCTAGTTTTAATGTTTTGCAAACATTTTACTACATTTTTTAATGATTAAATCATACCTATTCAGATAATAGAGTACTTAAATAACATTACACATATTTTATAATCCTTACATAACCTTTTCATTGCATACCTACATTATAAGCTTAAAAGGTTGACAGGTTGACTACCTGTCCCTCACCACTAGTATAACACGTCTACAGCAGTACGACGTTCGGTGTAGTGAAGGGGATAAGTATAAAATTGTGTTTCAGCTGTGAATTTCATATAACCCGGGGGCCCGGAAAAAACTGTCCCTGGGGCCCTTGGTTTCTCTCCACGGCCCTGATCCCACCCTTTCATTTTCTGCTATATCCTATCCTTCCGGTAATCTATGGAAAATTCCCGCTTGTGGAAGACGTGTCTAGCAGCTATGCTGGGGTTTCCTAATCCAGCAACAATGAATGAAATGGCCCCAACATAAAAGTATTAGACATATGAACCACATACATGGATAAATATATCTGTGATTTGTTTCAATCATGGGGTCATGACTCTCCCCAAAACCTCAGACCTTCACGTATTTTACTAATTTTTCTCGGTAAAGGTTATTGTATTTTGACAGTTTAAATTTGTTTCACTCATGACCCTCCTAAAACGAAAGTCTGTATTCGTCCCTGAATAAGAGTAACATTTCATAAAACAAAACCTTGTTTATTCATTACAATTCAAGTATTAAAGCATTAAGTATTAAAAAATATAAATTGCTGTAAAACAGCATATGTCACATACAAACATTAAATTTCTAGTACCTTTTGTATCCTAAAATGGAAAGTGACAATAAATGCCATCAGGATTTATTTTTTAACTCTAAACAATTATACTATAGCAATAGAATAATCTTATGAAACATATTGTAGACACCCTTGCAGTTATTAAATATAGTAATGATAAGGAATATCCCCGCAATATACACAATCAATATGGCAAAATAACTCTTCCAATTAAACCCAAATTAAAGATTAAATTCAGCCACAATAAGTTGCCATCTGACTTTCCACGACTCTTTTAAGCAATTTCACAGCCTAAACCATCTACATAGATTATCAAGTTTAATTGTGTGTTTATCATTGGTAATATACAGCCTAACTAAAAAAAATTATGGACCAGTCGATCAGTGAGTTTCAGAGCTTTATTTAATTATTTATACTTATTTTCTAAAACCCTGCCAACTGTCCCTGCGAGCAACTAACATGTCAATCAACTGGTGGGCCCCCGTATAGATATAAATACTACTTTTATATCGCTGTTTAGTTGAACTTTACTTTTCACTTACAGTGCATCATAAGCAATGGGAAAAGTTAAACAATATAAATATATATAATAATTCCATCGATATAGCTTTTTATCATCAGTTAAGTATAGTACAACCAAGTTTATTTTTCTGAGAAAATATAAATTCTGTGATGATATCTTCTTGTATTTTAGCTTTATTAAAAAAGTGCTTGATATCCTATTTCAGTTCATTGCTAATTGTTATATTGTTTTAACAACTTAAAGATACACTCGTTTACCAAGAAATCGGAGTGACATGGAGCCGCTCGACCTGACTGTAATGTAGATTTCTTAGAAAATAATACAAAACAAGTATCACTAAGGGATTTTGAAAACTAAATATACCTATTCAGAAACAATATTTATTGCATTGAATAAGATTATCACATATTTGTTAAAGAAGGAGTAAACTATTAGAATATATACAATAATTAACAAATTCAATTATTTGGCTTTTGGCAGATAAATAAGTTGTTTGATTATGGGGGGGGCAGTTTTCGGTTCCGGCACCCATGTTTATGTTTATGTGTTGTTGAAGGGAAGGATTCAGAGATCCAAAGATTCAAAGATCCTCACACGTCAACCGAAGCTTATTGTGTGTCCCTAGTACGTTAGTTTGGCAAACCAATGCCCGTACCCTTTATGAGATCCAGCAGTTTTTTTACCAATACTAGCGTCCCTTTCATCACCTGGTTGCTTACAACCAAACAGAGCCCTTCTCCTTGCCCCGAGTCTCTCACAGTCCAGTATGATGTGCTTGGCAGTCTCTTCAGACTGATTGCAGAGCCTACACACCTGACTTTCATTTCTGAGTCCGAGAGTGTGGAGATGTTTCCTGAAATGGTCATGTCCAGTTATCAAAGCAATCAACTGCTTAACCCGACCTCTGCCCAACCTCACCAACCAGTTAGTGAAGTAAGAGCTAGTATCTGCTAGCAGCCTTTTGCCAAGTGCTTGACCAGTATAACCTTGCCATTGCAGTAGTGGGGGGTTGCGGCTTTTGCGCCGGAAGTGACGTCACATCCGGTCAGTGACCGGATGCGCTGAGTGAATAAATACGTCATCTGAGGCTGAGCTAGTGACGTAGGTGGTTTTGTGACGTAATGATTGAAAGTTTAAAGTTCAAGGTCACGGGGAGGGTGTTTTAAAAAAGTACTACCTCGCACGCGTAAAATCCAATTGTGATTCGATAGTTTAATCGATATAAAATATTGATTAAACTATCGAATCACAATCGAATGATACGAGTGCGAGGTAGTACTATTACAAATATTACTTTATTTACAATAATTCATGTTTACAATAGTTCCCCATTGTTCGTTGTCATCGATGTTGTTGATCCGGACGAGTTGCGGCCATCACTTCGCTTTCTGATGAAAGACGGTAGATACTTCGATCCCTGCGCAGAGTCCATGTTGTTTTTTGATGCGTAAAGTTCCAAAGATAAATCGTAACCGGACGCAATGAGAAGTCTTAACTCTTCATTAAAAACCTCGAGGTCTTGGAAAGTCGCCAGATGAATAGAGTCATAATGAATACACCTAATTTTGATGGACATTTCAACAGAGAGCTCGATGTCCACTGGTCAAGAGCCGGAGGTGTATTGACTATTCGCTAGCTAGCGTTTTGGTATCAAACAAAATGGTGGGGGTAAAAGTGTGGTGGGGCGGAGCAGATGGCGGACGGTAGATGGCAGGTGGCAGCTGGTGCGAGGCAGATGGTTGCTACTACATTCGCCGCCACAGTAATGCAATCCTTCGGCGTAATTCTTGTATTTTATCTTGTCGGTTCATTTGATACGTTTTACATCTACATATGCAATAGCTGAAACACTTGCACTTACGACAAGCTTTCCCGTCAACTTGATCGCCTGGTATTTTAAAACATTGTAACTCGCAACAATATGTATTCAAATTGTTATCGAATGATAAATTGTTCATCGGTGGCACCGACATGTTAGCTGCAGCGTGTGTTAGACAAGACTGAGACTAACTTCACTGCTCCCTCTCTTTTATACCTCTTCATAATTTAACCCTAAATGAAAGTTCAAGGTCAACCGTTTGAATTTTTTAAAAAAAAGCAACACAGCAGTATATAATATAATAGACTGCTGTGTTGCTGTTTTTATTTTTTTTAATTTTTATTATTTTTTTATTTTTTTTTATTTTCTTTATTAAACAAACATCTTACAATACAATAAGCTTAAGTCTATCATTGATGACTAGAAATACAAACAGAGAAATACAAACAAAGACATTATGTACAAGGATGCGTGATGTGCAGAGTGAGTTCCGTCGAGTTGTTGCCGCTTACACCGTGTGATACCAAATACAACGTCCCCGGTTGAATATCTCGCAAATCTTCATTTTGTAGCAGTTGAACAAATCGTTTTGGAAGAAATACTTGAAACTTCGGCTCATCTCCTGGAGTGAAAGGTCCTTCGCTCAATGAAACTAGAATTGCTTCTCCATGTGTGGTTTCCACTTTCTTGATGTTATGAATAATGTAGTGTTTTTGTTCTTTTAGTTCTGAACACGTTTTAGTTAGCAGAAGGTCGGATTTTGAATGAGTGTTGAATTGATCAACCAGTGTTTGTAGAAACTGTTGTGATGCCATCTTCGTCAGTGGTGGTTGTGGTGTCTTCTGTGATGTTGCTTCTTCGGAGTCTCGAATAACACTCGTGCTGGAGCGGTGCTGTCTCCTCGTATTTATAGGCCCCGCTACCCCCACCACATTTCTGTTCTCCGCTACCCCCACCACCTTCCTGCGTTTGTTTCAAGTAAGCAGCCAAACGATATGCGTTGTACAATGCACAGTTTGTTTGGCCGTGTTTAAGATCTTTTGCAGCGACACAAATATTACCGAGATTAATGTTAAAGTCCTTACTGATAGTTATATCGAAAACATCACCGTGCGTGTACTTTTGTATCCAGTTCTTTTTTTCTAATCCTCTTGTGTATATATGTGAATATTGTTTGCAAAAGTTAAACATAATACTGTGCAGATTACTGTAGCTTATAAATCCTTCATACCAATGTATGTGATGAAAGTAGTTTGTTATCCATTTGTTTGTACTTTTTGCTTTGGTGTTAAGTTTGTTAAAAGAAAAAGGAGCTTCAAACGTGAATGGGTAGGCTACAAATGTAAGCAAGTCTAAAATTACTAATTCCTTGATAATAAACCTATCATCATTATTTCGAAATGCTTGAAATTCTATTACACAAGGCTTTACACTCACTTCTTCGTCCCCTCCGCTCATCATGGCATCTAGCGATCAACTAAACTGTTTTCCACACCACGGTAGGTTAAATACCAGGCCGTACAGTTGCAGGCGCGTTGGTGTATATTTAACGTGGGCACCGTCCCCAATAGGCCTACCCCACGTGTGTTCTTCTTTACTAAGTCAAACTTTAGTCTTTTTTAACTTCTTCTTTTTGTGTTTCGTTTTCTTCTTCTTCTTGTTTCTCCGTTTCTTCTTCCTGTGTTGTTTCTTCTGTAGCTTCTGTAGCGATTTCTACAAGTGGTTCAAAATCCTTTAACTTTCTCCACATGCAAACTTCATGAGGTATTCTATTAAAAATAGATGTATCCACAGGTCCGTACACAATGGTGCTATCAGGTTGTTTTTCCAAAGTATCGACCAAATATTCTTTAATAATAGCGCTTGCAAATACCAACTGTCTCATGTACCTTGTAATAGGTTCTGTTGCGTAGTTTAAAACGTAGAATTCTTCACGTGACAGTAGAATCTTATTTTCATGTTGAGTCAAGTCTCTAATTCGCACTTGTAGTTGTCCGCGATGTTTAACAATATCGATTTCATTGTCACAATCCAAAAGTCGAATATGTGTTTTCCTTCCACACAAACTGTTAGTTAAATAACATTCTATTAAATGTACATGTTTCAAAAATGACTCCCAAGCATTTTGCGAAAATAAAACCTTTTTTGTTCCATGGTGTAGTATTACTGTAGGGGAATAATCCAATGACTTCATCAATCCAACTGATACACTTTTACTGATGCATGCTGAGATGGGGTAAAAGATTCGCAAAAAAACTTCAGTTAAAATGTGAGGAGGAATATTTTCTTCAACTTTCTTCTTCCTCTTTGATACTGCCTTTGATAGGTCTGCATTACTTTCCTCCTCTCTATCTCTTTTACCAAACTTTAAAAATGCAGTTATTTCCTTGATGATTTCTGCTTCACTAGTATTATCACGTTCCAATAACGGTGCTACCTCTGCATCACCTTGTACAACAGATGGAGAACTAATTTTGTAGAAGATGTTACCCATGCGACGATAGACGATCAACTGAAGACCTGCATTGTTGCTCCGCTATTTATAGGTTAGCGACAGTGGCGGTGCCAGTGGTGGTACAACGTTTTACAATACTGTCTTTACAATACCGGTCAACGGTGTGTATGTAACAATTTTATCGTGCAAAATTAAACAATACGCAGATGTATTTGGAGGTACGTTTTCTTGAAATTCCATTTCTATTTTTATATCAACACTAGACGATTTTACAGATTCATTTTGTTTGGAACAATCAATTACAACAATCGGAGCTTTTGATTCAAACTGTACGGGAGATAGTAGAGGTGTATTTGTTTTGCCGTAATATGAATTTTGGAACCTAGCGTACATATCGTATAAAACACTGTACCTTTTTTTATCAAAAGAGATATTAAAGTTGTCGTAGGGAAAGAATTGTGAATTCAGGAACACTTTACAGTTTGTTAATTTACAATGGTCAAATTCACCAGCATTTTCAGTTATTATACTTTTCTTCTTCGTAATCCAAAGATTACATATCTCGCTTTTTCCAAATGAGTAGAAGTTTTTACAGTCCATGTATGCCGTTGTGTTGTAGGTAAAACGGGGTATTCATGAAACTCCCAGCTTCTGAATGGCATTACAATGTCTCGATCTGATTTTAACTTTCTTAATAATGTAATCCTGTGTTCATCATTTAGTCGCACATGTGGTACTCTCCAAACAATCTTGTCTAATGTTAATTTCCAGTCTAAATTGGCATCAGTTGTTCCAGCAGCTGCTTTAATAATATCATTATCGTTTGATGATCTTAATAAAACTAGTTCTTGTTTTACATTTATTATTATTCTTCTGTAGTCTTCAGCAAATCCTAGGAGTAATCTTAAAGGTACGTAGAAATCAAAGTTTCCCGAAGAGTCAGGAGCGATTTTACTTTTGTCTGGTGCAACCCATCCTGCAACAGCTAACAGATTCTTCTCATTTGGTGTTAAAGACGCTAATCCTTTCAATGTACTGGAAATTCCAACCTTTTTTGTTGAATCGACTGTAACTCCTGAAATTTCATATCTAATCTCGTCAAACAAAAATGCCATAGGATTATTTATGAACGGAACAGTGGTTCCAGCAGTACCATCACTTTTTGTTACTTTTCCTTCAATATATAAATAACTTTCACATGGAAGAGTATAAATGTCTTGTTGTTGTATAAGGTCTCGTCGAATGTTGGACCCTGCGCTATATCCAGTATATCCATTGTTAATGACCTTTAATCCAATTTCTTCTAGAAAACGAATGTTGTCACTTGTTAATCCTTCTACAGCTGATGAGCTACTGACCTCTTTGCTGGTTGGCTCTCTCTTTTTAAATGATAACCCCATTGTCTAAGCGGATGATTTTATATGTATTCTTACAGTAATAGCTTCTCCTCTAAAGTCAATAAGGTTTCCGTCTTGATCCACTATGTTCAGCACGATGTCTGAAATGAAACTGGTGTTTAACGGTAGGTACACAAGGTTTTGAGGCTTTTCTACTATCTTGAAACCTGGTGCAACTGACGGGTAGAATGTGTGTAATATATGTCGATTTTCTCCATCTCTGTAGGATCCTTGTATAATGTTACATGTAATGTCTATGCTATTAACTTTGATGATTGTCACAGTTTTATTTCCAGAATGAGTTTTATTAGGTTCTAATACTTTTGTTTCCTTAGAAAACCCCAATAAACTACCAATTGAATGTTTTTGACTAAAATCAATATAATACTTAGAAGTAATTTCGGCTTTCATTGTATTGTTATTGCCTTTTATCGTTATATTTTCTTTTCCCATATGTTTTTGTATAACTTCATTTATATTATCAATTTCATAAGCTCCTGTTGGTAAACTGAATTCTTCCAAAGCTGAATACTTTCCTTTATCATCTTTTGTCTTGTAATAATGTATTTTGTTATTAATTCCTTCACTAACGTTTAGAATAGAGTTATATGTTGTTAAATCCAATAATGCGGCTTCCCATAGTCTTCCTTTTTGCAAACGTAGCGCTGGAAACAGAATACTGCGCAAAGTACATGAGTTACCGGTTAATGACACTGTATACGAGGACATCTTAAAGTTGACTAACACTTTTAGCTAAAAAGTCTAAACATAAATGACCGCAAATGGATGTATCATCAGGTTGTTTTCTTGTATGATTGTAAAAAACATTTTCTGCCGCACGAAAGTATCGTTGAAGTTCTTTCGGTGGTGGAAGGTCTCCAAAACTGTCGAAATAATAAATGGTTTTACCAAGTTTCTTGTAACACACCCAATGAGTGCCTAATCCTTCACTATTATCCAAATTTACAATACCAGCCTCATTTTTCCACATTTTAACCGGTAATTCATCTTTCATAAATACTCCTCTAAAAAATGGGATTTTCAAACAAGAAGCATATGTAATCAGTTCTTCATTGGTCAATTCTTTGTTTTTAATTATTAATTGCTCTTTCTTATTTAATACACACGATACGGTCTCAGGTATAATCCTCCTCCCTTTTTTATCATTGACCATATTGTTGGTTTCTTTTTAGCTTTACCACTGGTTGATCGACGTTTTCTTCTGATATTACCTCCTTGTTTCTTAGCGGGATTTTTCCCACGCCTTCTTCTCTTTCCTCCTCCAAACGTAGTTTTTGCTTTCATTGCTGCTGTTACTGCTAAAGACGCTGCTTTTTCACCAATACTCGCGTCACTAGATTTTACTCTTTGCCAAGCTTTCTCAGCAAGTGCTCTATCTGCTATTGATCTATTTTTAGTATCACCAAATTTGGAATACGCTATATCGTGCTGTTTACAAGCCTGATCGAGCTTATTTATTCCAGGATCTCCTCTAGCAAGACGTTTCTCTAATTTGGTTCCAGGACCACAATATTGATATCCTCCAGGTAAATGTAATTCCACAGGTAATAAATCAATCGTCTTGTTAACTATAGCTCCAACCGGTTTACTCAATAGAGAAAATGCTGTTGATGCTATTCCCCTTCCTCTCTGTAATCTCTCTCGATTATGACTGATGCGTTTAACCCTCGACATGACTATTTATAGCAAAACCTACAATCAGTAGGTGCACTCTATAAATGTTTTACAATAAATGTAATATCAGTTTTGGTTTCTTGTATTATATACTGTTTAAAATCCATTTATTATATAGAAATGGATTTATTAATTAAATGAAGACATATTAAATAGAAGTAGTAAAAATTGAAATAAGTTGTAATTGAAGATGTTCCAGATGTTTCTCCGTTGGTAATGGTATCGTTGTCTTCGGTAAAATGAATAAACTTTAAATAGTTGTCATGTTTCCTTAGAAACTTGCCACTTAATCGTTGGTAATTGAATAACACATCCCAGTCTAGTTTATCTTTAAAATTGTCAATGTAATTCTCAGAGAGATTTTGATATTTACTTATTACTTCCCAACAGTTATTAAAATTTGATGTCATCTCTACGAGGAAGTCTTCTGAAAACTGTTGTCTTTGTAAAATATGGATCCAGTTAACTTTGTGAAAGTAAATTCTTAACATAGTCATTGTAAAGAGGTAATGTATGGAAAGTTGTTCCCAATCCATATATCTATCAAACCGTTGAACAAAACCATCTGTCAACACTCCTTGGGGAAATCTCGGCTCTTGAGATATTAAAATCCACGCAGTAATATTGGATTCCATCATCCTCTCTGTATCGTCTCTCGAATATGACTGATGCTTTATCCCTTATCATGGGGGTATTTTAAATTCTTTTTTCTCTTATGTAATCTTCATTGTTTTCTGTTGGTTCATTAATCACATTCACTTTATCCCCCTTTCCTAATGTCTTGACTTTAGAAGGCTCAGACGGTTTATCGCGTTGATTAGGTTTCTCTGGATTGTGTATATTTTTCCAGTCTAAATAATTGTGACTGTCAACATCTGAAGCTGCATCTCTTCCTGAAGCCCGATGGATATAATGGAATAGAGCTGCACCAAACCTTTCCAAATGTTTTTCATATTCCGTAGTCCATTTCTTGTGTACAATATCAAACATTTTCTTATTTACAGCGTCTCCATCCTGCTCACAATCACCTACATTTGATAATTTTAATTTTTTTACATCATAGCTTGTGTCAGTTTTATTCCTTTTGTAAATCGTTAACAATTTTAGAGTAGCTAAATTTACTGCTTCACCATCATAAATGGGATATTGTATATCGCTTAACCTTTTACCGGAAAACCCCCAATGATCTTTGTGTACAGTTGGGGTTCTTTTTTTCATGTACTGTACCGTAACCGCATCAGACGACATTAGCGGATCACCAACATTTTGAATTACTTTTCCTTCAAAATTATAGTTGCCGTCAGGTGTTAACGGAAACCCAGCTCTTTTTTCACTATATCCAGATTTTACTCCAAACTCGGAATACCGTCCAAACTTGTCCACACTCATGATGTAACTGAATCGCTATCGTTTAGGTTCTTATATATATACGTCTACTGAACAATTATTCCTTGTTTTCGCAGTTCATCAACCAAAGCTACCCATTCGTTTTCTAAACCAGTGTGCCCGGCTTCCATAGCTTCATGTAATAACCTCATTCGATCAACTAACTTATTTATATCGTTGTAATATATTATATTAGTTTTATACAAATTTTTCAATAATCCCCTTCCAGATGTGGTAGGATCAGTTGTTTTTCTCTTTTTATGCAAAACATTTAATTCAGCAGAAGATAAAGCTCTTCTTTTAATTTGAGCTTTTTTTGATTTCGAGGGGAAAAGACTAGAAATAATACTTGTATATTTTATTGACCGATTTCTATGAATAGGTAGGTCTTTGGAATACTTTTTTCTATGTGCATTTGTATACTCTAATATATTTTTAAACAATTGTAAATCCCTTTTAGTATATTTACCAGGATTATTTTTAAAGATGAGTTCAAACAAACCTTTTGTACCTTTATATTTCTTATCTCCAATAACTATATCATCATTTTCGTTTATATCTAACTTGCTATCTCCAATCATTAGTCCTTTATCCTCTATTCTAGCTCCATAGGTATGATAATTTCGATTAGCATGTGCGGCGTGTAACATTTTTAACGTATATGTTCTTCCAAGTGTTCCTTTAAACATAATATCCGTGCCTAATTTGCTTAAGTTGGATGGGTTAATATACTCTTCTTCTGCTCTTGTATCTTCTACACTTGTATCTTCTGTACTTGTATCTTCTGCAATGTCCTTTTCCTTTAAACCCTCTATATCTCCGCTTTCTTCATACTCGTCGCTTTCTTCAGATGTTCGTAACTGGCCAAAACTTTCATCATTCTGAAATTCTTCTTCATATTTGGAAATTGGTAGCATTTTGTCTCCTTCAAAGCGAATTGAAGGTTTTTCCATATTTTGTGCTAATCGCTTTAAAGGTTCAGTAACAGATTTGAATGTTGTTTCTAAAAATTGCTCTCTTTCATTTATACCTGATTTTAAAGCTCGGTTTTTTTGTCTAATAGAATCACTAAGTGATTTTATTTCCTTTAATAGCTTTTCCTGGTTAACCATCTTCACACCTTGACGACTTGTACAGTAATACCGCTAATCAGTGTATTAAAACAAATTTATCAAAACCTATTCTATAACGACCATCTTTTATAGCTTGATCTTTCATAATAACCAAAAATCCATACTTTTCCGCCCATGCTTTTCCGCAAAGCTCTTTAAACTTTTCAAATGGCATATCCGCATTCACATGATCGTTATATATATGTTTTAGGTTAGTATCATCTTGTTTGAATACAATTAGAATATTTGCATTATCTCTGATAAGTTGTTTTGGGATTTTGCTATAAGATTGTCCTATATATATGCTGTCGATGTTATTATGTCTTCCCATGGCAAAGTAGTTTCTAATAGTATCCTGATTTTCACAAGATACATCGTCAAATATAAATACAGAATACGGTTTCGCTTCGTTTGGTTGCATAATGCTATCACTAGCGTTAAATTTGTAAAAATTAACATCAGACACTTCAGATAGGATTTTATCCAGCAATTGATACTTTGGTTGATGTAGAGACTTTGAAAAAATATATAGGTTATTAAATCTTAATCCCTGCGGATTAGTGATCAAATTAAAGACAACATTGGTCTTTCCACAGTTTGAGGGGCCACTTACTATACATCGAACAGTGTTTGGAAGTAAACTACCGTGCTTACCATTGTTGATTTTAACGTTATCCACAGTTAAATCATCTATGTTATTAATATTGAATCGATCTTTATGGTGAATAATCTCCATCCTGCTCAAAGGTCAACGATGAAATGGGTTGCTTGCATTAAACCAAGTCCTTTATAGGTATCCATGAATCCTCAGTTTTGTTAAACCCTAACCACCGCACTTTAACTGCGTCCTTTTTTCTTTGTAACACTTTTTCAACAAGATATACATCACCTACTGTTGACTTTAACATTTCATGTCCATAAAATGCACCTTGCAACAAATCTCCTTTGTTATCTTTTAGAATATACGTTTCAGGTACAGTCGGTTGCACTTTATACACTGTAAAAACTTCATTCGTCCAATTGGGAAGGTATTTCTTGGTAAACACTCCTTTATATTTACTAATCCGTACTTTATCACTTACATTAAATTTTCTTGGCTGCATTTTTTCTACTTTAGGCTTTGTATTTTTCTTTATGCGTTTTAATACATTTTTTGCATTTCTTCTATTTACTTTGTTCGGTTTCATACCAATAGTTCTATGAAACCTGTTGTTATAATCATTTATTAATTGTGGTAAAACATCATACCATACGTAAGAACCTCTTTTTGAAAATTGTTTATACAGTGCTCCTTTTAAGGTTCTATTGAATCTTTCTACAATAGCTGCTTTTTTATCTGAATTTGTAGAATAATGATTTATTTTATATTTATTCATTAACTGTGCAAAGTTTGTATTAAAGTATTCTGTTCCATCATCAGTTTGTAAATGTTTAATTTTGTTTTTATCTCTTTTTATGGCTATTTCCATGGCTTCTGTTACGCTTTTACCAGTCTTGTCCTTTAGAGGCAAAGCGTCTGCAACTTTTGTAAAACAATTAATAATTGTGAGTATATATTTAAATCCTTTGTTTATTCTGCTATGCGGTCGCATTTCAATTAAATCCGCTTGATATAGATCATTTATCCCTTTTATAACAGTATTTCTTCTTGGAAACTTTATTCTTGCAGGTTTGTGTAGTTCATTAATAATCTTCTCCTTCAGGTCTGACATGTTGGTTTCACGAAGGCAGCTGATATAGTATTAAATATTCTTCGGTATAAATCTGCATATATATACAAATAGTTCAAGGTCATTCAAAACTTGTGTAAAAAAAGGGGAAACACAGCTTAACATTGCTGTGTTTCCCCTTTTTTTACGGAAAGGAAAAGGATAAAGGATCTAGGACGATGAAAAGGTTACTCGTCAATAGGGTTGAGGGAGTAGTGACCAAATGGCAATGTGTTGATTTTGTCTGGAAGGGTTTGTCTTTTATCGTCATTACAGGATAGCGCCTTTTTAACTTCAGTCACGCTGTACAGCTGATGGTTAAAACTTCTGATGGTGTTGAATTTAGCTGTAATGATGTTATCCTCAAATAAGCATTGCTTTTAGTGTTCAAAATGCACTTTCTTCTTTAAATATAAACTCTTTACACCTTTAGCTTTCTTAATATAGCTATTCTTCTTTTCTTCTTCTTCTTCTTTTTCATTATAGAGTTTCAAAGAATATAGTTTAGACATCAGTGCAACAATTTCTTCAAGTAGAACACCATTAGCCTCATCCTTGAATTTGCCTAGTACTTTTTTGTGTCTGCCATTGTCGTAGTTTGGATGATCTTTTGGATAATCGGAGAAATCAAAGTCGTTCTTGTAAATAAATGTACGTAAATCTTTATACATGTCCAATGTTACTATGCGATATATGAAAGCGTCAGTGTCCATATATGTAATAGATATATTTTCTCTTCCGTAGAACGCCACCATTTTGTTGTAGTGAAAATCGTACATGTGTGTTTTTGAGATGTCTAAGATTGACATGCCTATATATAAAGGACGATCCATCTTCACACTCGTCTTCTTCATGGACACTGCTACAAGTTTTTCATTAATAATTATAGATGTCCTAAAGTTTGGCTGTTGTACGAGTTTCTGTAGCTTTTTTTCGTCGGTAACAAGTTTAACATTTTTGTGTCTTCTTTTGTTTTCCAAAGTTTTTCCAAATATCGCATTATTCATTAATTTAAAAAAGTCTTTTTGAAATTCTGATGTAGCGGCTGCTCTTCTGGTGGTGTTTGAATTAATGTAAGGTTTTAACCAACATGACTGAGAAAATTCCAAAACTCTATTAATTTTTGTTATACGTAGTCCTAATTCGATGGCTTGTTGGACTACCCAAAAGTGAGCCACGTAGCGCTGTTTATTATTTAGGGTCATCATTAATTTAGGGTGTTTTCCAGTTGGAGAAACTTCTGTTTTAGCGAGAAGTGGGAGGTCGTAATGGAGATCGTGTAAATGTTCCGGGTATTCAAAATCGCAATCTAAAATATATCCAGTGTCACCATGTTTTGGAATTTGTGAAATATCGCCAATAGAATCGGGATTAATCCATTTGAAATTATCATATGGAAGTGGGTTTGACATAGCCCATCCATATAAGTTATTTGCATCGAAATATCCCAAATAGGTTGTTGGTTTAGTTTTGTCGTAATTAGGAAGGTATTTGTTGTTGGCTTTAACATGTCTGGTAACACTTTGAACCAATCCACCTCTTACACCCGCTTCAATCATTAAAACCATGTCAATATCTGTTAAAAGTTGGAGTTTGCATTTTGTTTCTTTTAACATGGCTTGCCAAGCTAATCCTGGAGAAGTATACGAATGTAAAGGGTCTAATCCATATGCGTCAAAACAGGTGTTTCGAAATTCTTCAATCACATCACAAAGAAGAGTCACATCTAGTTTGACATAAAAGTCTGAGTAATCCCCTAAGGTCTCCATATTCATCTCGTTCCATACTCGAAGTGCATGTTGATAATCTTCAGGTTTTATTTCTTCATCATTAAGTTTGTTTTTGAATTTATCTGGTGTAGGAAGTGATTTTTCATCAAATCTATGCAGTCCGTCGATGTAATCATAGGGGAAGACTCCTTTTCGAAGAGCTAAATCCATTTTATCATTAGGCACAATTTTGCTTGTTTCAATCAAATCTTGTCTTCTTAAATTTTTAGTTAATTTTGCAAGGCTAAAAGGCATAAATCTGAATGAATCAACAAATCTTAGTTTTATTTTACCAACTTTTTTAGAGAAGCTTATAAATTTCTCCATGGTTGTTGCCAAGACATCTATTTCTCCATTATCTCTGCCTAATTCTGGGATTATAAAGTGGGAGTCGTATCCACTAAGATTATGTAAAACAACGGGGATAAAATTTGGAAGTTTGTAGTTTAGATTGCAAGAGTTACAGGCTGCACCTCTGTAAGCTCCTGTTAGATGGTCATGGTCTCGCACTTTACTGTTATCCAGTGTAAAAGTGTTAATACACAAATAACATGTTGTTGCTGAATCGTGTCGTTGAATTTCATCTTCAGTCATAGTAATCATCGGCACCATATTTCTGTACATTTCTTCAACTTTCCCAGCTATGTTATATAAGTCATTGACAAAGTTTCGAGCTGCTTCTTCACCGCGGTATATCTTCGGTGTTGTTGTTAATTCATATCTTCGCAAATGTTCTTCAGATAGTGTTGATTTTATCATTAAACAATAGCTGTTTGGTGTGTGCTGCTGGTATTTGCTTCTTCTTGTTACGTTTTCTTCTTGATGATCGAGCGGATGTAAAGACGCCTCAAAATCAGCATACACAACAACGGGTAAACGGTATTGTTGGATTACTTTGTCGAATTTTATCTGCGCTCTGCTAGGATGTGGCAATTTAATTCTTACTTCATAGTTTCCATTACATAACCGTTGGTGTTCTACTAGCCAATCTGACCCTCCCCTTCTTAGTTCTTTGTTCACGTGACAAAAACATCTTTTGCAAATTGTCATCTTTTTTTTATGCTTAGATAATTGTTTAGAAACAAGACTTTCAAATTTTTTGATATACACAAAGTGTGAAATATCGCCTTTAGTAATCAATAACAAATCGGTATGATCTCTGCGCTCATTTGGTGTTATACGCAAGGGGTACACATTGTTTGACGAATCCAATCCGAATAGGTTGACAGAAGCTGAAGGATTTTGTTTCTCAAATTTTGAAACGTCTGTTATAGCAACAGGGTAAGTCATCCGTTGAAAATTATATCTATGTTGTACTTCTTCATAATAGTGACTTGGTCTTTCCGGATGAATTGTTACATATTTGGCCAACATAGCATATTTAAAACACTCAGTATCTTGGTTTTGTACGTTGACGCAGGATAAGGTATTTCTAATTTTTGTTGGTAAAGGGATGTAGCTACTTCCTCGAATTCCATAGCCATGTTTGTGTACTCTTAAGTCTAGCCCTGTGATGCTTAACAAACTCCATCCAGAGCCTCTTCCTTCATGTTCTTGTATTTTTGTCATTAGCTCTTCAAAACATTCAGACACGATTAAATCAATATCTGACGAAAACATAATAGTTCGGTTTTTTGTTAAAAACCCTCTCGGTGAAGTTTCATTTTGAATGTTTGTAAATAAACCATCTAGTAATAGCCCAAATTTGATAAAATTTAATCTTTTTAATTCATTTTGCAAAGTTTTAATTACCAATCCTTTTGAGTTATTTAAAAATTCTTCGAGTTGTAATTTTGCATTGACGATTTTGAAGTGGGTTACTACATTACCCGGAAGTGCTCGGGCATGTAGTTCAACATTTACTGATGTTGATGCTGAATGACGGTGAAGTGTAGATAGAGCATGCGTAGAAGTCGATGCAGCTGATGATGTTGAAGGACGATGAAGTGTAGACAGAGCAGGTGTAGAAGTCGATGCAGCTGATGATGATGAAGGACGGTGAAGTGTAAACAGAGCAGAGGTAGAAGTCGATGTTGATGGTGCATATTGAATAACACTTGGTCTGGAATGTTGGTGTTGAGCTAACATTCGATCTATTTCGTTCAATTCTTCTTCTTTATATTCTTCATCTTGGTTGTTGTTATGTTTTAGTTCCTTATGAATCATTAAAAGAAATTCATCCTTAAATAAAGACTTGCAGATATCGCAGCGATGCATAATTTAGGTGTGATCTCCACAAGGGTCAACACAATAATGAAAAACACTGCAAATGCCTCTATATTTATACGATAGCAAAGGTGGTGGGGGTAAGTATCAGGTTAAGTTTACTATTTTTTTTACATTTTCTATTTACTATTGTAGCTGGAGGTTACAAAGTTCTATATTTTGGGTCAAGGTCATTGAACATATTTGCCAAAACGGGGAATAGGGCAGTAAATGATTTCATTTTAAACCATAAACTGATCTATTCCCCGCTCTGTATTTATCAAAGACAATTTTCTCCAACAGGAACATTTAATAGATTTTAAACTCGGATGTGAAATTGGATTGTACACAGTGCATCTCGATCAACTAAAAATTTCATAAAACAATAAGGATCTTCAGTTGTAGATTCATCTTTAACATATTCGATAGTCAACATTGCCGAACGAAGATCTTGTGGAATTACGTCGACTTTTATGAGTCGCCTTTCGAGTTCAAACCGTTTTGTTATTGTTGTAAGTTTTATCACATCATCGATATAGAGGAGGGGAAAGCTGTAACAAACGGAGTTTCCTGGTGGTTTCATCATGTCGATATGATAAATATACACTGTTGCATCGTCATTAAATAGACGTTCCCCTACCATTAAATGTATAAGTTACCCCCACTTTTTCAGTCATGTAAATAGGTCAAGGTCATACAACAATATTACCAAAACGGGGAATAGAGCAGTAAGTGATTCTCACTATAACCACAAACTGATCTATTCCCCGCTTTGTATTTAAAGTAAACTATTTGAAGACAATAAAAAATTATTCAGATTCTTCCGATGATAATGATGATGAGCTCATATCACTAAATAAGCGACGACAAACACTAAGGTTCCCTGTGACTGGATCTAGAACTACGTCATCGATATTAATACTGCTTGGAGGGGTTTCACTATCAACAAGGTCTATTTCCTCCAAACAGAGTAACTGATGATGAAATTCTGGTTCATTATCATCGTCGTCGTCGTCGTCGTCGTCAGTCAACAGCTCCATCTCTCCAAGATATGGTTCACTGCTAGCAAACTCACTCAGTAGTTCAAGATCACTTAATAGTTCATCTTCCATCTCTGAATCGTCTTCATCTTCGTTTATATTTACTGGAATATTTTGAATCATTTCCAGTATAGTCTTCTTAGAAGGGAAAATGTTATCTCTGGGCGACATGATTCCAAGTAGCAGACTGATTTTACCACTAATACGAAACCACCTTTTATACTCGATTCCGGTGGTGGTGGGGGTAAGTGTTGAAAGTGCAAGTGGTAGGGAAGAGGTATTATTGTAACACATGTAAGTCCAGTAAGTGGGTCAAGGTTACCTTAATCTATTACCAGAACGGGGAATAGAGCAGTAAGTGATTCTTATTCAAACCACAAACTGATCTATTCCCCGTTCTGTATTCCCCCCCTTCGGCCTTGTATGTAGTTTATGAGGTTGTGTAATAAAGACACAGGATGTAGCCTTCTCGTAATAATTGGTCAATTTTGTTCTTCAAAGGGATTGGTTTTACATCTATTTTTACTTCTTCTGTTCCACGAATACCCAATCCTTTGACCTGAACATGTTCGTACTCCGTTAACAGTTGGTACACACGCTGGATAAAAGTATCCGCTTTAGCAGTAGAGTCAATATAGTGGAGGTATACCATAATAGATGCGCTCTTGATGCAATTCACAACCAAAGTGATAATTGTCTCTGCAACGTCGCGCTTATATACCCGTCTTTTTTTTTTGCTTTAGTTAAAGGTTGTGATTAATATAGAATGTTATGTTAATGTTCCATCCCTTACCATATTGCCAAAGATTTTATATAACTTTCTACTATAGTTTGTTTTAAATGCTTCATCTTCACCACTATAAACTTCACCTGTCGGTCTCCACATGTACAATTCACAACTGACCTCTAAATCAAGATACCGTAGCAGTAATCTCCTTACAGCAAGCAACTATAAGTGGGTCAAGGTCACCTTAACCTATTACCAGAACGGGGAATAGAGCAGTAAGTGATTTTTATTCAAACCACAAAGTGATCTATTCACGGTTCTGTATTCCCCCCTTGTTCAGTAATTCTACAAATCTTTAGTTAGACAAAGCAAGTTGATTAATGTCCATTGTTAGAAGTTCTTCAGGCAGTTGAAATGATGTACCTTCTAATAGCATTTCTAACATATTTATATAATTTATAGCATGTGTTACAATTGAATGCTTTGAACTTTTTGGATCAACAAAAGGTAATTTTGATCGTAATAAATTATATGTTTGATTTAATTTTCTAACCCTTCTTCTCTCTCTAGCATTCCATCTTCTTTGGCTATCATTCTTCTCCTTGTCTTTTACATTTAAGTTAGACGTAGACTGCATCGATGTTGAAAGCTGCATCGGTTCTGTTGGGCTATCCATAGCTGAATAATGACTAAACACTGAAGCCGTCCGTCTTATATCTGTCTACCCCCACCATTAAAGTCAAAGTATCCCCCCCCCTTCCGCCCGTCTTTTTATTGCTTCAGTTAAAGGTTTGGTTTAATATAGAATGTTATGTTAATGATCCAACCCTTATTGATTAACCTTACCATATTACTAAAGATTCTATATAACTTTCTACTGTCTTTTGTTTTGAATGCTTCATCTTCATTACTAAAGACTCACCTGTTGGTCTCCACATGCACAATTCACAACCAACCTCTATATCAAGATACCGTAGCAGTAATTTCCTTACAGCAAGCAACTGATCAATGTTTTCGACCCGTCTGCTGAATATTATAGTTGCTGCAGAGGTAGATGAAGTGGATGCACTCATTTTCAGCAAAGTAATAAGTTTTACTAACGATGGAGACCTCCTTTATACTCAATTTAGGGGGTGGTGGTGGTGGTGGTGGTGGTGGGGGGGGGGGGGTAGTGAAGGGTTATTGTTGGAAGAAATAAGAAGATCTTTCATATTTTTTTTTTATCAAACAAATATTTTCTAAGTCCCAAGGTCATTTAAACCTGTTGCCAAAACGGGGAATAGAGCAGTAAGTGGTTCTTACTTTGACCGCAAACTGATCTATTCCCCGCTTTGTATTTCATAAGTCTTTAATTTGTAAAGTTAGTTATTCGTCTTGATCTTCATCCATGAGGAAAATTTGCTTGTAGGCTGAAGGCTCTTCAGCGAAAAAATGTTGATCCGCCAACTCATCCTCTTTCAGAAAAACGGCTTCAAACGGTGGAGGGGTGTTCAAGATTTCTTTGTGAATTAAGGACGGTTCTTGGAGCTGGGATTGAAGGTTTGCAATGTACTTTATTGTCTTTTGTACAGTGGTTAATTTAGAATCATACGGATTGGAGGATGGTAATATGCTTTTTAATACTTTATAACGGTCAGCAATTCTCGCTCTCAGTTTCCGAGTATTAGCAGTGTTTCTCTCGGTTTTGAGAGATCTCGAGATTAAGTTTGGTGAAGTACTACTACCTGACTCTGGTGGAAGAATGTGGGATAGAATCATAGCCTGGACAAGTATCGATGGGACAGCAGAAGATGAAACAGTACAAGGAGAGGCGGTAGAAGTTGGTTTTCTGTTGTGCTTCATGGTGTCCGAGGTGAGCAAACACAAGCAGCAGACTGATTTTACCAACGATGAGGTGCCTCTTTTATACCTAATGGAAGTGGTGGGAGTGCGAGTTTTAAGGAGGGGATTTTTTTTTTTAAGAAATACATAGATATATATTTCAATATGTTTTTGCTAAACAAGAATTTTTTAAGTCCCAAGGTCATCTGAACAAGTTGCCAAAACGGGGAATAGAGCAGTAAGTGGTTCTCACTTTGACCACAAACTGATCTATTCCCCGCTCTGTATTTTAAAAGTACACATTAAATCTTGTCACTATTGAGCAGCCTTTGCTCTTTCGAGCTCAAGTTCTAACTCTGCAACCAGGCGAAAGTCTGCATCGTGCTCCTCCCATTGTTGAGGAGAACGCGGCTGTCCACACCACTTTGTGCAGGCGTACCCCATCACCTCATTATACTCCTCCAGTATAACATGATAGGGTCTTGGTTGACGCGTTGTAGACTGCATCGATGGTGTAGTTTGTTGCGGTTGTGACTGAGCAACATTCTCCGCAATTTTATCAATCTTAGAAACCTCAGTCATTTCAGCAGCCTCGGCAATCGCGTACAACTCCTCTTCGCTAATTTCCTTTCCCCATGTGTTGCTGTTGACGCTCATGATGATACAACTAATAATTATATTCCGAATCGCTCGCTTAAATACCCGCTTACCCCCTCCCCTTTTTACTGTTGAATAATGTATTTAGTATAATATATCTCCTTTTTCCTTTTAAGTTTTATCTTTGACTTAGTGTAATTTATCTAAGTCCGTTATCTAGGTCAAGGTCGTTGTAACATTGTAAAAAAAAGTGTGTACAACCTATTTACCTTTTGCAGCATATGCTACAAAATCTAAATAGGTTGTCCACACTTTTTTTTAAATTTGGAAAAAATAAACATTTATTTAAATTTGGAAAATACATTTTTGAACGTTGGTTTTACTGTAATGTTTTCCACACAGTGCCTCCCGAATTACCTCGTATTAAATAGTTTTTTTTGGTAGGGTGTTTGGGATGTTCCATACCTCTAGGTAATTTTAAAATGTAGAGTTGGTCTCCACATTTTAATATTACCTTTGCAAATCCCACTGACTTAAGGAAGAAGTATTGTTTATTTTTACAAAGTCTATTAATACGAGTTTTGGCTGGTTTCACTGTTGGACGTGGTGAAGAAAGGGAAACGCTATTGTTCTGTTTTAGTTTTAAATGAAACCTGCATAATTCGTCATTTAAAATACAGGATTTAGGACAACGTTCACCTTTCCTTGCACCTTTTTTGAAACTATAGTTGCATTGTTGTGCAGGGCGTATGCACTTCCTTCTCAAAGATTTTAGTTGTTTAAGTTTCTCTGAAGGAGATTGGTTATTTGTACAGATTACTGAAGGACGAGGAAGGCCACTTGCAGAGGATGTAGAAGGTCTGGTGGGATCAAAAGGATAGAAACTTGCAGAAGGGGTAGAAGGTCTGGTGGGGGAAGACCTTGATGTTGAACTTGAAGATGAACTTGAAGATGAACTTGAAGATGAACTTGAAGATGAACTTGAAGATGAACTTGAAGATGAACTTTACAAGTGAGAAAATTCGTCAAGAATTAAATTGGGTGATGGTGATAGAGGATCATCCACAATGGTAGGTGGCGGTGGTGAAGTACTATCCGTCTCTGGGAGAATGAAAGACATCACCAAAGCCTGACGAAGTATCGATGAGACAGCGGACGTTGAGGCAGCAGAGGTTGAAGCAGCAGAAGTTGAGGCACCAGAAGTTGGTATTTTATATGTTGAGACGGAAGAAGTTGAGGCACCAGAAGTTGGTATTTTATATGTTGAGACAGAAGAAGTTGAGGCAGCAAAAATTGAAGCAACAGAAGTTGAGGCACCAGAGGTTGGTATCATATAAGTTGAGACAGAAGAGGTTGAGGTAGCAAAGGTTCGTACTGATGGCGGTTTCAATTTTAGCGGAAGAGTTTGCTTTCTGATGTGCGCCATGGTTCTGGGGTGAGCAAGCACAAGCAGCAGAATGGATTTACCAGTGATAGGGAACCTCTTTTATACCCACTAGAAGTGGTGGGAGTGCAAGAGTTAGGGAGGGGATATTTGTTGTAAGAAATAAATATATCTTCCAATGTTTTGCCATACGTCAATTTTCTAACTCCCGTCAGTAGGTCAAGGTCATCTCAATATGTTGCCAAAACAGGGAATAGAGCAAGGATCACAGACTGCTCTATTCCCCGTTCTGTATTAGGGGGCAATCATTTTGAAGAAATTTTAAAGTTACGTACAGTAAACCTGATAACTGAGATTAATTTAAAACAAATATTAACCATAATAATCAACCGGTTTGCAGGCCGTATTGACTAAGGTGGTTTACAAAGACATAACAAAGTCGGTTTTACAATGGTCAACAACATACTGAAACCCAGTCGGACTTTGGACAGAACGGGCGTCAGGCTACTGCAAACCAAAGGTTTAACCAACTTAGTATTCACAAACGTTTCTCATACGTGAGGTGTAACGATGGGTAATGTCAATCGGTTTTCGTGCCATATTGACAGAAGGTCGGTTTTCGTGCCATACCTTTTTTGTAAGGGGTTAGGAAAGGGTTTGTTTGAGAAACATATTAAATTACTTATAAACATTTTACATTTAAAAAGTTTAAATAAGGAATATATTGAATTTTAAAGCGTGTAAGAAAAGTACATATTTCATTAATAAATCACTTCAAACCAACACCAAAAGGTAACATTTAATACATTAACTACATTTACTAGCAGCAAACTACAAGCGTTAATCTATCATGCTTAATAAACCAACATGCCTTAAACTCAGGTAGCATCTTTAGTGTACAGTGGTACCAACTCTATACTAAAGATACTATTGCGGACAGCGCAGGCAAACAGCTAGCTAGGCTGTTGGCCTGAGACTGTAAACCCTCTGCGGACTGGTCTTGCTTTTATACCCGACAACCAGTGGTGGGGGTAGGGTACATTGTAACGCTATAAAGTGCATACTATATGATTCCAAGTTCGATAACTGGGTCAAGGTCAAGTTAAGTGATGCGTAAAATAGCAAAGGTAAAACCTTTAGTAAGTAAGGGTTTCGTCTTTGCTATTTTACTTTTTAAAAGGAAGCTCTAGGTTCAAACAAGGGGGTTTAGCTCACAATTGTCCAATGTCACAGTTATACGTTTCACACAGAATTGATTGCGTGATCTTTGGATCAAATAGAAAAGCCTAATGCTAGAAGGCGATTTCCATTCAATCAAGACGCAATACACGTCATTTCTTTGTAACGGTCTAAGTTCCATCTTTACTTTTAGTTTAAACCCTCGATATTCATAACTAAGAATAGCCAGAAAGGCTTCTGAAAAAGCAAGCTCAACAGGAGCAAGCCAAGTGTTTTCGCCTACAGCTTCCATAGCGGTATGATTATATTTACCCCTCTGGTTCAGTATATAACATTTCCCCCACCATGGTCTTTACTACAACGTTTGTGTTTAACATGTCTAGATGGAGTATTTCTAAGTTCTAAACTAGGTCAAGGTCACGTTAATAAGTAAAGCGTTAAGCGTTAAGCAAACAAACAATCTACAAAGTTAGTATAAAGCGTTAAACAAGCAGTCAATATACGGGATTACTATAAAGCATCAATTCTGCAGGCATTAGTTTATACTACTACTCATGCACAAGAACAGACTACACATGCAAAATTAGCGAGGTTCGATAATTGCGAGTTGGGCCCTAACGCACAGTTATCGAACCCACACTGTGGCGAGTTGCACCAAGTCAGCCTTTGGACGGAACTGGCATCAACTGCGGAGAAACGCTCGAAATCTCGGGTTATATAGACGAAAAGTGGGAAAAAGGGATATAAAGGGAAAAACGGGATAAGGGATAACCCTGCCCTGTTGCGGGATTTTTTCCCTAAAACGGGATTTTGTCTGGGATTTATCCCTGTTTTTACAAAAAGTTATCCCTTCATTGATTTTTAGCTTATAAATTTATAAATTATATATTAAGATAATTAATAAAATATGTATTGAGATAATTAATAAAAAATATATATAACATAAATTTTTTTATTAGGCCCAACAAGTTAAGCGTTGCTAAAACTGTTTTACACAGGTAACCTTTCACCACATCCAACTGGCGGTGTAGGTCAACCGCGCATTGCCAGACTGATGTGCCTTTCACTGCAAGCAGCTGGCGGTGTTACTCAACCGCTTGATTACACTTTCACGCTGTTTAACAGCTTATGGAGGCTTCATTCTGCAGATAGTGTTTAGTCTAGAAACATGTCCTCTCCAGTATTGAAAGAAAAGCTTGAGAGGATAAAGGCAAGTTTAAAGCCGGCGCAGGAGAAGAAGGTTTTTCGTAGATCCTGCTCGTTAAAGAGAATGGTGCAGAAGAATTTTATTAATCACGAGTTGTATTTCAAGAAGGGACATAAGAAGGAAGAGAAGAAGGAAGAGAAGAAAGGAAAGAAGAAGGAAGATAAGAACAGGCGAATGAAGGAAGATAATGAGAAGAGGGAGAATGAAGAAGAAACTGTTTGGAATATATTGAATATTATGAGGCTAAGAAAGTTGATTGAACCAATTGAACAATGCAACGAGAAGTTCAAATGTTTAAAGCGGAATGGCATGTATAAATTTGTAGCAGAGGAGAGGAAGAACGTCTACTTGTTCGAAAGTGGTGGTGTACACATGATGGTACAGGTACCATCATGTACACCACCACGACCTGTACACAATGGGTGGAAGGAGGATCTTTTTTTTGTGAGGAAGGATAGGTTGATCCAGTGGGAGGTCAGGAGGAAGGAGTAGGTGGATTATTTGGAAGCTAAAAATATAAAAATCCAATATAAAAACTAAACAAAAAAATTTATAAAAAATAAAAACACAAAAAAAAACTGTCATGAAGTGGCTTTTAGTACGCCTACCTTCATCTGATGAGACCCAAAATAGGTCGAAACAGTTTTAAAAACAGTAGAACAAATAACACAACTATTTTCAAGGGTAAACATAAATGACTTTTTTTGTTTATTATTTAACCTATGTCAAGTGGGTATTCGCAATACGTGGATTAACAAGACGAACAAGACGGTACAATCAAAATTTAGATCCAACCAAGGGTATAGAAGCAATAGCGCACAAACAACTATTTTCAAGGATAGACATTAATAGCTTTTTTGTTTATGGTTTAAACTATGTTAAGTGTGTACTCAAATTACGCGGCTTGACATGACAAACAAGAAGGTGCAATCGAGATTTAAATATAAAAACAATTGTTAGAAGCACATGGTAACGTTGTGGTGAGGGTAGGTGTTTATTTTACACGCTAGCGGTACATCACTTTACTTTCAGCTCTTGACTAATAAACATCTACTTATAGAGTTTACGCAAAGTCTGATCATGTCACAGTTTTACAGAAACATGAGGAAGGTGACCTTCAGTAGTCCACTTGACACTACCTTCTACTTCTCTGACTATGAAGACAGAAGGTTTACGCTTTTAGTGGACAATGAGCGGTTTCGTCGAAGAATAATCGAGGTTGAAACACTTTTAGCCAGTTGTTTGCTACGCAAAAAGCATCATATAAATACATGCACCGGTTTAGATCATAGTAGCTGTTATAATTATACAGCGTTAAGCAAACATTATTGAAGTTTTTAGTTACGGAGCTAAAGTCTTGACAGTCTAAGAGCTAAACCCTAACTAACACATGTAAACTAGTTATTGTGCGATGTAAGACTTGGTGGGAAGACTGGTGTAGTGGGGGGGGGCCTGACATCTGCCGCGCACTTGACACCTGCCATCTGCCGTCCGCCATCTGCTCCGCGCCCACCATTTTGTTTGATACCAAAACGCTAGCTAGCGAATAGTCAATACACCTCCGGCTCTTGACCAGTGGACATCGAGCTCTCTGTTGAAATGTCCATCAAAATTAGGTGTATTCATTATGACTCTATTCATCTGGCGACTTTCCAAGACCTCGAGGTTTTTAATGAAGAGTTAAGACTTCTCATTGCGTCCGGTTACGATTTATCTTTGGAACTTTACGTATCAAAAAACAACATGGTCTCTGCGCAGGGATCGAAGTATCTACCGTCTTTCATCAGAAAGCGAAGTGATGGCCGCAACTCGTCCGGATCAACAACATCGATGACAACGAACAATGGGGAACTATTGTAAACATGAATTATTGTAAATAAAGTAATATTTGTAATAGTACTACCTCGCACTCGTATCATTCGATTGTGATTCGATAGTTTAATCAATATTTTATATCGATTAAACTATCGAATCACAATTGGATTTTACGCGTGCGAGGTAGTACTTTTTTAAAACACCCTCCCCGTGACCTTGAACTTTAAACTTTCAATCATTACGTCACAAAACCACCTACGTCACTAGCTCAGCCTCAGATGACGTATTTATTCACTCAGCGCATCCGGTCACTGACCGGATGTGACGTCACTTCCGGCGCAAAAGCCGCAACCCCCCACTACTCATTGCTGGCGATGTAAGTCCCTGGACCATTTGTTTATTGTGTGAAAAGCAGTTGTTTTGCTTATGCCACAGCTTGGCTCTGGACCAAAGAATGGCATACCGGAACCTCTTTTAGCAAGCTTATCTGCACATTCATTGCCACCTATGCCTACATGGCCAGGTACCCAACCAAGATGCACCGAGTTGCGTGTCGCGAGTTTGCTGAGTGTGTTGTAACATTCCCACACCAATTTTGACTTGATTTCGTTGGAGTCAAGAGCCTTGAGGGCAGCCTGACAATCTGACAAGATTACTATATGCTTGTCGCAATAGCGTCTGGCAATGCCTAGATTGGCACAACCCATGATGCCACAAATTTCTGCTTGAAAAATAGTACAGTGTTGTCCCAGACTTGCACAGAGTTCTGTTCTAGGTGATTCACTGTACACCCCGTAGCCAGATTTTCCTTCAATGAGAGAGCCGTCCGTGTACCAGACAAGGCTGCCCTTCCTGTAATAGGGCCCTTCCTCAGATGTCCACTCTTCTCTGGAGCAGAATCCAACAGAAAAAGGTTTAGTGAAAACCATCTCCGTACTCATGACATCTGATGTCATATCAAGCACAGGGTTTTGAGCAACAGCTTTGGTGATGGTGCAATGGCCTGTTCCAGACAGGCCTTCCCTCCATTGGCCTGCGACTTTTAATCGATAGGCTGATTTCCGTGCTTCTGCCTTGATGAAGATATCCAAAGGCAGTAATCCAAGAGCAACTTCGAGAGCTGCTGACGGGCTACTCCTGAAAGCTCCAGTGACTAGAAGTGTGCCCAACCTTTGTAAACTTGTGAGTTTGGCTATGGCTGTAGTCTGGTTCACCTTTGTCCACCAGACTAGTGATCCATATGTGACTTGAGGCCTTATTACTGCCTTGTATAGCCACAGCGCTATGTGAGGCTTGATCCCCCACGTGGAGCCTACAAATCTCCTGCACGTCATCAGCGCCCATTTCGCCTTATGCAGTGTATTATTCAAATGATCATTCCAAGTCAGCTTAGAATCAATTGTCAGCCCTAGGTATTTGACTGTACCTGATACCTCAACCCGTGTTGGTCCAAGTCTCAGCCTGGAAAGAGACTCCAGGTTCTTTTTCCTTGTGAACGGAACAACTACTGTCTTTGAGGGGTTTATGCTTAGACCCTCTCCAAGACACCAGACATTGACATATTGAAGATTGACATTCATGACATCAGCAACAATATTCGTGAACCTTCCCTGTACCATTAGGACTATGTCGTCTGCATAGCCCTGGACAAAGACGCCTCTGCTAGTGAGCTCACGAAGGAGACCGTCCACCACCAGGTTCCACAGAAGAGGCGAGAGCACACCTCCCTGCGGACAACCCCTCGTGGGTGCGATCACTATCGATTCACCTTGAAGATCGGCTCTAATCCACCTGGAGCAGAGCACGGTCTCAATCCACCTACATACAGCAGACTCAAGACCACGCCCACGCACCGCCCGGACCATGGCCGTGTAAGTGACATTGTCAAATGCACCTTCAATGTCCATGAAGGTGCATAGAGCGATTTCCTTAGCAGCAAGGCTGTCCTCCACCCTGTTCAAAAGTTGATGCAGGGCGGTTTCGCAGGACTTAACAGACTGATAGGCATGCTGGTTTCGATGGAGAGGAGTAGCTGAAAGCACTCCCTTTCTTAGATGTCTTTCTACCAGTCTCTCCAGCGTCTTCAAGAGAAACGATGAGAGACTGATAGGCCGAAATGATTTTGCAGTTGAGTAGTCTGCTCTTCCTCTCTTGGGAATGAAGACCACCCTACTGAGGTGCCAGGCTTGAGGAATGTACCCATAAGCCAGACTTGCTCTGAAGAGTTCGCACAGGAGGACCATGAGAGCTTCCGGTCCTTGCTGTAACATTGCCGCTATGATACCGTCCCCCCAGGAGATTTGAAAGGGCCAAACTTGCTGATGGCCCATTTAACTTTGGAAAGTGTGACAATCCGTCTGGCTAAAGTCCAGCTTCCGCGATCAGCTCTTGGCCATGAGCCCCTTTCGCTGTTGCCGGACATGCCTAAACGGTCACTCTCAAAAATGCAATCCGGAAAGTGAGTCTCAAGGAGAAGTTTGAGACTTCCTTCAATTCCAGTGGTATATTGTCCCCCTGGTGACCTCAGGGATCCCAGGAGGCCAATAGGGCTTGAAGCTAAAACACGCTGCAGTCTTGCTGCTGCGCTGAAACTGTTTACCTCCTGTGTAAACCGTCTCCAAGAGTTCTCTTTGGCTTTTTTGATTGCAAGGCTATATTCTGTGAGTGCCTTATGGTATGGCTCCCAGATATGGCTCCGTTTGCAATGGTTATGAAGCTTCCTGACAACCGTCCTTTTACGTTCAAGGTCAGCAGTCCACCACTTAGTATTAGTGCGACTCTTTCCCCGCCGCAATGGACAATTGTCCTGGAAGCAGCTTACGATTGCGTTCTGAAGATCAGAAGCAATCTGGTCCATGTCCGCAAAGCAGCTGACCCTCCCACCTAATGATCCCAGTTGAGACAGGAGGTCAGACTTATAGAGTGGCCAATCTGTTTTCCTGGGATCTCGATAGCAGGGCGAGTCACCCTCACCTTGCAGGTTAAAACAGATGTACCTGTGGTCAGACAAGGAGGCCTCGTGGCTTACGTGCCAATTGTCAATGACTCTAAGGACTGCTTCTGAAGAAAAAGTAATGTCAATAACCTCACTTCGATTTCGTGTAACGAACGTCGGACGGTTTCCAACATTACAGACATAAAGATTCTTAGATATGAGAAACTGAAGAAGAGCCTCACCTCTTGGATTCGTGTCGGAGCTTCCCCATCCGATTGTGTGATGAGCGTTGGCGTCACAACCTAAAAGGAGTTGTCGTCCGCCAGCGCAGGATGACTCCACCAAAAGTTTGAGTTCTCTCGATGTAGGAAGTTCCCCGGAGTCGTAGGGCAAGTAAACCGAGCCTGCAATTGTGCTCCATTCCTTGCCTTCATAACTCCAGGTTATAGACACCGCAGTGAGATCTCTAGAAGAGAATTCAGTGAGGGTTAGGCAGTCCATACCTTTCTTCACAAGTATGCATGTTCTGACATTTTTGAGAGAGGTACAGTAAATCAACCTACCCTTGGTATCGCCCAGGCCTGCAACCCTTCCTTGGTGAAGCCATGGTTCTTGAATCAGTGCCAGGTCAAATCCCTCTCTGAGGAAGAACTGGCAGAAAGCGGCCGAGGCTGCTTTACTGTGGTGTATATTGATCTGGAGGACCCTGGGCATTGTCCTTGACTGTCGTTGAGACAATTGAGACTTGCCAGAGTCCTAGATTGGCTCTAGAGTTGGCTGACCTAACAGCATTGAAGCAGGCCTCATCCAGTAAACAGACGAATCCGTAACCTTTTGGGTCTGGCTTAGCTGGCAGGACCTTCCATTCCTTCACCTTCAGGGTGGGGTTTTGCTTGTCGAGCATCTCAAGGACCTTTTCTGGAGTTTTCTTCAGGAGCTTCGGGTGAGCTCTAAAGAATACCCTCGTTGACCTCAAGATGTCTCTCCTTAGTCCAACAGTAAGTTTCTTCTCCCCAAGTGGTTTAAGTCTGGGGATGAGTGTCTCCAGCCAAAGCTTAGTTGCTTCGTTGATGCAGGATGTTATTAAGGCACCTTTTTCCATGTAGGTGCCTGCAAACGATGGAGCAGAGCCGTCCTCTAGGGGTTCGAGCTCATCCATGATGGCGTCTTCAATAGCTTCTCCTTGCTCTGCTGAAAGCTTAGCCTCAGGATAGCCCTCCAAGACAATGGCCATTTTCATTGCGGAAATGTCCCTGTAAGAGACTCCTTTGCTAGAAGTCCCTGGATTCAAGGTTTGGTCATCATGATTTCCATGAGTTCCACTCCTGGCCTTTTTAGTAGGTCCTTCCGCCGAGGGAGGCGTGACCATATTGCCTCTAGGGCGCTTGGCCGCCCTCGACTCAGCTTCTGGACCCACATTCATGCCTGGAGTTTCACCCATATCTGGTCTCTTTGGTTTTTTCTTTTTGCCCCTCCGAAACTTCGCTGGGTCAAAAACTTCACCTCTCTCAAGAAGTTTTGCCTGAATAGCCTTCCTTCTTTGGGCAGTGGTGAGGTTCGTTCTCTTAACCCGCAGGCTGTTCAGTTGCTCTATGGCATCATCGAGCATACCCGTAGATTTTGGTGTTCCTGGACTTCTGAGAAGCTCATCCTCCCCCTCCAGTGGGGCTGATGTGATTGAGCTCAATCTTCCATGTTGAAGTCTGTGGAAGCCTTCTCATTGTTGATAGCCTCCTCATGAGAATGCATCGGAACCTCCTGTGTTCCTGATGCACTCATTTCAGGTTAAGGAACCTGCCCTGATGGGGCAGATCCTGATGGAATTAGGGGCAAGGCAACTTCTGGAGTTGCCTCGAGGTTTGGTTCTGCTTGGTTATTTTGCCCTTGGCGGTCCATGTGGTTCCCACGAGAAGCTAGGGACATGAAGTCGACCCGGACAGATCCCCTCATGCCCGGGCAAGGCTGTATACTGCAGGAGGGCGCCTGGTATCCTGCAGGTACCGTTCTTGACACCATACAAAAGGCCTGGTGCCATCCACCCATCAGCACGGTCCACGTAACACCTTGGATTGGCCAGTAACAGAGATAGAGGAAGGGGAGGGAAGAATTAGGGTGAAGAGCAGGTTGGAGATAGCAAGATGAAGAAAGCTGATCTGTGTGTACATAAATGGAAAGAACATGGATCAATAGGAAAGTCTCTGACACAGATGAAGAGTAGGGAGCCAGAGAGGCTAGCTGCAATGGACAAGCCACCGGGCGGTGGGGTCGCCACATCCCTACGCCATAAAGCACCCATGCTGACCGGGCTCTGCGCACGCCTATGGTCTTAGGACTTGAATCTGATTGTTATTAATAAAATAAACACACGAGTTCGCACGCAGCACGCTGACGTGAGGGAAGTGAATTTCCACATAAAAACTTTTAAAACTCAAAATCAGTGTAAAAACATACATTTGTCCAATTTTTATTGAAATCTGAAAACATTGATTTTTTGGCTGTTCTAATACTCCTGGTTTCATTTACTTGCAAAGCTGGGAATACAATTTTGCGCATTATAAGGTTAGGAGAAGGTCCAGACAGGCTTGAAAGTAGGCGTGAGGTTGCTGGGGATTATAAAAGTACTCTAACAAAGGAATAACAGGCTTTTCTAGTGTAAAACCCCCATAAGACAACGTACTGTGTTTAGTCGATACACATTTTCTTTACTAACTCGGTAAATATTTATGCTAGAATGACGAGAGAGGGCTTAATACTTTCGCCTCTCTAATTCCCATCTTTTTACATACATTGATTTTACATCTGGGGCTTTTATGACCCTGTTTGGGCCCTAAAACTCGAAATTTGAAAGATTAATCCCCCGAAAAAGGGGTTTAGAGTTTTCCGATTGTTTTTCCAACGAACCTGTCGAACTGATTACAGAAAGGAACGTCAGTAGTAATTCCGCGCGCTTGGGGTCCAACATTGGTCTTATGGAGAGTAGAATAACATGTACTCTTATGGAGAATAGATTAACATGGACTCTTACGGAGAATAGAATAACATGGGCTCTTATGAGGAATGGAATTAGGGTGTAATTGCCTCCCTCTGTGGCTCTTTTGCTACCCTCTGTGGTTGATTATTTATCTTGCAACCCTCTCTGGTTAATTTTCTGATCCTCTGTGTTTAATTATCTACATTTTTGGTAATTATTTAACCCTCTCATCCTTCACTTCCTTCTGTGTATCTAACTACAGCCCCTGTTCTCTCAGCGTACTGTAGCTGGCGGGTGTAACCTGATTGGCTGGTGTGTTAATTCGCGTCCTACTCAAGGGTTGACACACCCACTACAATTTCGCACTACTATCGCCTCCAGGTCTGTCCCCCAGCCACCGCTATCTTCCTATCCCCAGACGGAGCCACAGCCCTGCCATCAGACTCCTGTAACAATTCAAATTTTCATTAGTCATCTCCCCCACTCTAATCTACTCTATTACAACTAACATTCGTTCTCTTTGCGCCCAGATTTTCTCGTGGTTGTACGTGTTTTTACTTTGCTCCGGTGAAGTAACCTTACTTTTATTCCTAACCTAACTGTAACATAACCTCACTTTATACCATAGTAATCTTGCGTGTCGTGTGATTTTAGCGTTATCTGACTTATTAGTTTACAGTAAAGAAAGTAACATAATCTCACTTCCTCATGGCTAAAGTAGTGTTGTGTTGACTAACATAACCTCCAGTAACCTGATTTTTTGCCCTGGTTCTTTTGTACAGTAAATTCACCTCATCAGCCTCACTTTCTATTCTTGTTCTTTTATGCAGTTTTGGTTAAAGCATTTTTATATGTATTGACTAACATAACCTCACTTTTCTCGCTCAATGGCTCGGAGAGAGTAGTTTTGTGTTTGTATGTGTTGAGTAACAGTAATCTCACTTTATATTCTTGTTCTTTAATGCAGTTTTGGTTAGAGTAGTGTTTGCTACCATCATTAGAGTTGTTTTCTGACTTTCGATAACTTGTAGTACTGGTTTGACTTGCGTAGTTTATGTGTTAGTATTTTTCTGACTTTCGTAGTAATACAGAGGTACTGTGCTCTCCTACATACTGTATACCTCTTACGACAGGCTCCATTACCTCAGTCTGATTTCAGTCGTAACGCTGATCAGACGTGTTTTGTGCTGCTCTTGCGTAAGTGTTCTCTTGCACAGATTATTATTGATTCTGCGTAATTCAGTTGTATCCTCGTGAGCTTGACTTTGGTCGGTGTGTTTGCTCGTTTTAAGCGTTAGCACAGTTTAGCTTGTTTTCAGTATTTAATTCTCTGTTAAAGTATGGACGTTTCTAAAAAGAGCTCTCAAAGCCCAGTAAATGTAATTGGTACCTCTGAAACCTATGTTAAACACTTCAGATTGTACGGGACTAATACTGTTTTCAAATTCACTAAACCGCCAAGAGGTATCTCTGAGTTTGATTGGATTCGTAAAGGTTTTAATCAAATTGTTGAAAAGGCTAAAGCCAACGCTGTACCCACCGACTATCTCGGGTTTAAATTACAATCTATAAGTTAAAAAAGTGATGAGGCGGGGTACGTATCTTTGAGACCTGTCTCTGAAGTTAGTGGTGATGTTCTATGGGATATTTTTGGAGGCATAATTCAAAGTAACTCTGAATCTTTAACCTCTAGCGACACTTTTAGAATTGACGTTACGAGAGTAAATGTCCTCGCAGGTAAAGGAAGATCAAGACCTGACTTTTACAATACCTTTGATGAAGAATCTAAAGCGAGACGGGGTATTGTAGTAATTAATAATAAAGACAATTTATGTTTGGCTAGAGCGTTGGTAGTAGGCAAAGCGTATGCAAAAAATGATCCTCAGATCTACGCTATTCGAAAAGACAAGGGAAAAAGACAAACTTTCAGAGCTAATAAGCTCATAGCAAAGGCCCGTGTAGAAATGCCGGAGGAGGGCGCAGGCATCCCCGAGCTTGAAAAATTTCAGTTCCATCTTAAAAAATACAAAATTACCGTCTACAACTACGATAGAAAAGGCCGGGATGTTTACTTTGAGGGAGGTAGTGAAGATACTAAATTTAAAATTAACTTGCTATTTCATAACGGTCATTATAACGTAATTACAAACTTAACTGCCGCGTTTGTTTGCAATTTCTTTTGTGAAGCCTGTCATATTCCCTATAGCAACAGACATGAGCATCGTTGCTCTAACAGATGCTCGTCCTGTCATACCATCTCCCCGCCCTGTAAACTAGAACACGGAGGCATCACATGCCGTTTTTGCAACCGCTTCTTCAAAAACGAGCGGTGTTTAGTAGCCCATCAAGGGCAAATTTGTAAAACTGTAAAACTCTGCCGTGACTGTAAGAAAATGATTCATCCAAAAAAAACGTAAGACAGCTCACGTATGTGGAGAAGTTTATTGTGAACCCTGTGAAGCGTTCAAAAACCCCGCGCATCAGTGTTTCATAAAGATCGATAGGAGAACTCCGAAAGACCGAGATTTTCTTTTCATATTTTTTTACTTTGAAACAAGGCAGGATGAGACTCTTCCCTCAGATCCTGATAAAAAATTGCATAAAGTTAACTTGTGCGTCTCACAACAATACTGTTTTAAATGCATTAATGGGGGTGAGTGTGAAACCTGTTCTGAGAGGCAAAGAGTCTTTGAAAAAGAACCAGTAAAACAATTCATGGACTATGTAATGGGAATTCGAAAGAAATTTAAAGATGTTTGTGTGATTGCTCACAACGGACAGGGTTTTGATTTTCAATTCATTCTACAGTACATCATGGAAGAAACTAAATTTACACCAAAAATAACTCCTCGGGGAACTAAAGCAATTTTGATTGAAGTAGCCAACGTAAGGTTTGTTGACTCACTTAGTTTTTTTCCCATGTCCCTCTCTGCACTCCCTAAAGCTTTTGATCTGCCTCCCGAGAAAAAGAAAGGTTATTTTCCACATCTTTTTAACACTCTGGCGAACCAAAATTATATTGGCCCGATACCCGACAAAAAGTATTACTGCCCGGAATCAATGTTTGAGAAACCACACGAAGCCTTCGAGATTTGGTACGACGAACGAGTTGCTGAAGACTACGTGTTTGATTTCAAAAAGGAAATCTTAGAGTACTGTATCTCCGACGTGGAGATTTTAGCTCAGGCGTGTATTAAATTTAGAGCCTTACTTCTTCAAGAATGTAACGTAGATCCTTTCCTCGAAGCTATAACAATCGCCAGTGCATGTAACTTGGCCTTCCGCCGCAACTTCTTAAAAGAAAATACTATTGGGCTTATACCAAAGAACGGGTACAGACTTACAATCAGTCAGCTATAGCCATTCAGTGGTTAACATGGGAGGAGGAGAAACGTGGAGTAAAGATTCAACATGCGGGCCGGGGCAAAGAAGTTAAAATTAATGGACTAAAAGTTGATGGGTTTGACGGGGAATACATCTATGAGTTTCATGGGTGCTACTGGCACGGGTGTCCAAAATGCTTCCCATATAACAGAGAGGCTCCTTTGAAGGAGGATCCCTCAGACAGCTTAAATCTCCGTTACGAGAGAACCAAATCCAAAATGGAAAAATTTAATAGCTATGAGGTTGTAGAGATGTGGGAATGTGAATTTAATAAATTGAAGAAAGACAAAAAACTAAATCACTTGAACCAACTGTCCATTCTAAACACACTTCCACTTAATCCTAGAGATTCTTGCTTTGGAGGTAGGACGGGCAATACTAAAACGTATTGTAAATGTGAAGAGGGACAAACAATCCAGTATGTTGATGTCTGTTCCCTTTATCCGTATGTAAATAAATATTGTAAGTATCCCGTGGGTCATCCTACTATTTATGTTGGAAATGAGTGCCGAGAGAGAGGTCTTGAAGTAGAGGGATTGTTAAAATGCAAAATTCTACCTCCTTACAACCTGTATCATCCCGTACTCCCCGCTAAAATGAATAATAAATTAATGTTTGTGTTGTGTAGAACTTGCAGGGAGACTTTAAACCAAGGGGAATGTTTTCATGATAGTGAGGAAAGGGCAATGGTAGGAACGTGGACCATGGATGAGATAAGGAAAGCTGTAGAAAAAGGCTATATGATTTTGGACATGTATGAGTTGTGGGAGTACGAGGTAGCCACATACGAGAAAGGGGGATTGTTTACAGATTTTATTAATAAATTCTTGAAAGTAAAGCAGGAAGCTTCAGGGTATCCCGCCTGGTGTATGACAGAGGAGGATAAAGACAAGTATGTTTCTGATTTCTTTGAGCGTGAGGGTATTCAACTGGAGAAAGACAAAATTGCTAAAAATGGAGGACTCAGGTCAGAAGCTAAATTAATGTTAAATTCATTCTGGGGCAAGTTTGGTCAACGCGAAAACATGACAAAAACTGAAATCGTGAGAGACTCTAAAGAATTATTCAAGTTGGTAACTCAACCAGAAGTAAATGTAAAGTATGCTGAAGTAATAAACCAAGAAGTTTTGCTAGTTAATTGGCAGAATGTTGATGAAGCTAGTGAGGCTCTAAAAACTGTAAATGTTGTAATTGCGGCCTACACCACTGCTCACGCGAGACTTAAACTTTATGAACACTTAGAAGCTTTAGGAGGCCAAGTAATCTATTATGACACGGATTCATGTATTTATTTATACCGGGGAGGGTTGTATAAGGTTCCTACGGGGGATTATCTCGGCGAAATGACTGATGAATTGGCAGGCGAGTACGGCCCCGGCTCTTATATTGTACAGTTGTTTGCATATTTCACACTAAAATTTTTAAAACACTTAATTTTGGTTTTGACCATGTTATAGACCTTAAAAAAACAAATAGTATAGTATTTTGAATTATTAACCTAGGTTAAGTGGTTGCGGAAAAAATCCAAAAAACCTGCTCATAAAATCTCCCATGTTAATCTTATGGGAAAAAGGTTTTTGGAGTTTCCTCAGTTAATTTGACTTTAATCTTAACATTTGCTTTTACCAATCACTTCAGCTCCACAAAACAATCATTTTGGTGTTTAAATTGTGATTCTACGTCCAACCGTAGCAGAGATATTCAAAGTGCTAAACACAGTACGTTGTCCAATGTTATCCTTATGGAGAATAAATAAAATTTGATATCTCGATTAATTATGAATGTATACTGATGAAACTTGGTATGTGGCTTCATGTTGTACTGGAATATTGATATTTGCACAAAAAATAAATTTGTTGTTGATTGTCCCCGTAGCAGCTAATCGGCATACTCAGCCCTAATGTTATTCTTATGGAGAATAAGTAAAGTTTTATATCTCCCTTAATTATGAACATAAATTAATAAAACTTGGTAATATAGCTTCACTTGGTTCAGTTATATTGATAATTGCATAAAAACTCATTTTTTATCTTCCTCGTTGCAGCAAACCTGCGTACTCAGTCCTAATGTTATTCTTATGGAAAATAAATAAAATTTTATAAATCACTTATTTATAAATGTATTTTTGTGAAACTTGGTAAGTGGCTTTATGTATGAGTGAGAAACATATAAATGCATTGGAAATTCGCTGAGTACGCAGGTTTGCTGCGACGGGGGTGTTGTATAATGGCCTATCCGACCAAATTGGTCGGATCAGACAATCGCGTTTATATGCAGTATATGTTATAGTTACTAGTCAAATAATATGTTATTTTGAAGAGGAAGAAATGTAGAGTAATTTAGTTTTGCTGTTGGCAGCACTGTTTGCCCTTGGCTTCATCACCAAGGAATTGTTTCATTACATCACATTTTTGCCTAATCGGCAACTGCACAGCTGTTTACGAAGTCTCAGTCAGTTTGTTTGTTTGGTTGTTCGCTCCAAACTGTAATGTATTTGATATCACTGTAAACAGCAGATTTCAGGCTTTATTCCTATGTCTGTCTCGATGTGTTGTGTTTTTGTTGAAAATATGACATGACATCTGAAATATGCAATGTCCAGTCCCAGTCCAAAATGGCACGCTATGTTTTTATTGTTTGACCGCTGTCAGTTATGTAAGAGTGTTTAAGTTATTTATTTAGCCGAATTTATGCAAGTGTTTTAGTTATTTATTTAGCCGAATTTAAGAAAAAATGGATTGTAGAGACATTCGGGGTGCCCTTGAAGAAAGTATTAGTGACACTGATGACGATTTAGAGGGTGATGTAGGCAGTGATATTGAGGTGAACGACTTTCCTGATGTGTCATAGGCGTGTAGGCTAATTGGATTATTTATCTGGTAGGCCTAGTGGTGAGTTATATATTTATATGTATATTTCTATGTATTCTATGTATAACATGTTAGATATTTCTACGTAGGGAATTGAATGTACAGTACTAAAACATGTTTATATTGATTTGGTGGTAAAACATTTGGCAAAAAGGTTATAAACTAAATACTGTGAAATCTTTTTTTTCCAAATACGCAAAAATAGCAAAACATTCTTTTATTTACATTTATTTATAAGTGATAAAAATTGTGTACCATCAACTTTATGACTTTTTTGGATCCCTTACTTCATTAGCTTTACAAATATGTATATATCATTATTAGTATATACTATATTACATGACTTATTTACAACACAAACTAACACTGTACAGTTTACACATATTTCGGGTTTCCGTTTATTATTAAATTACACGTGGGCCCACCAGTTAATCGATGTTTTAGTTGCTCACAAGGACAGTTGATAGGGTTTTAGAAAATAAGTATAATAATTAAATAAAGTCCTGAAACCCACTGATCGACATCTTAGCTGCTCTCATGGACAGTTGGTAGGGTTTTAGAAAGTAAGTATAAATAATTAAATAGAGCTCTGAAACCCACTGATCGACATGTTTGTTGCTCGCATGGACAGTTGGTCGACTTTTAAATAAACAAATGTAATAACAGATTTGCTACTTTCTGGATGTACCAGTTGCTTGCGCCCCCCACTCTGCCTTCCAAAGAAGAGGGGCGAGACGGAGTTTCTAGCGGAAGTGCATAGCCCCACCACCAACCCAATGTTTGAACGGCCGCATGCGGGACCACACAGAACGCAGGTGCGGCAAGAAATTTGCTGAAACTTGTAACCAAATTTCCCTGGTGTTATGGATTGTGCTCCTACCTTTTGGCGTTTTGGAGAACTACGTCCAACTAACTTGTTACGCAGTATAACACCATGTAGCATAATTTGTATTGGTTAATTGTGATTTCAAAATCTGACCGCGCCCATTGAACCGTTTGCTGCACACACTAGCAGCTAAAAAGTGACACGCACCTTCTGAAGAGGAGACTTTGTAGATGTGGTGGGAGGAAAATATCGATGTTTTGATACCGAACTGAAATACCAATATCATTTAGATATTATACGAACACTGTATATTGGTATCCACATCGGCCAATCGGTACCCGACGTTGTTCTTATTAGAGTAAATATTAGTTTTTGTGTCACTTATTTTCTATATATTAATACGCTAAGGTTTTTTCTTCACAGTCTTAACTTTATAACGGCTGGACGGATTTTAACGTTTGAGGTGTCAAATTAAAGGTATTTTTATGTTGATTTGCCAGTACGTCTCAGAATTTTAAGAAAGGACATCACTTAAATACAGTAATGGGCTGAATTTTCTTAACTGTGGTGCTATCCGGCGGCGGAAGTATAAATTATATGTTGATTGATAGTATATTATTTGAATTATTCTCAGATGTTATCATCCGTTATCAGATTTTTCGTTATGTTTGTTTACAACTGAAGTAAATTTTCGTTGGGTACAAACTTGCTCGGAACAGGACAACTAGTATATTTTAATACTATTTGGCAAGTCCCTTAATTTGGTTTTGGCCAAGGTGATACTGGAGACAACTATTGGTTTTAATGGATTACCGTTTGAAAAAATAAACACTTATAAACTAAATTTATATATGTTACCAAATCTGCTGTATTTTGTAGCGTCGTCTGCTCGGTTATAAAAGTAATGAATTATGTTTATGAAAGAGCTCCAAGAACAATAAGACTTGAAGTATAGTTTTACAATAGTCTACTTGTTCTGACCAGTTCATATGAATAATTATAAGATTACCCTACTGCAGTTTTGACATTAATATGCAAACCATAAAAAACATAAACCATAACCATAATAAGCCTTAAACCATACCATACCATAACCATATATTAAACCATATTTTAAGTTCAATTCCAGTTCAGGGGCTAAACACCAAAATTTTTAAATAAGACTTGCTTGCAATAAATATAAATAGTTTTGATTTATCACATCCGCTTTCAATATTGAATCGCGTTACTACATAGACAGGTCGATTGTCAGACAGGAGACAGGAGACAGGATGATTGTCGAATATCGCTTTTTCTCCTCCACCACATCTACAAAGTCCCCACTTCACGAGGTGTGTGTCTCTTTTTAGTTGCTAGTTGCTGCACACAGGGGCAGTTTAGTCAGTGTGTTATTTTTTTATTTGCGCCCCTTATAATTTGGCGCTCTCGGTACCTGCCTATTTATTTGGCCTAGTGGAAAATGGAGTACTGGATGAAATAGTAGTAATATGCTTCAAGTTGAGGAAGTCTTATTATCTTATACATAGGTTTTTCTTATCTTTATTGACTGGTGGCAATTACTAAAATATTCAAACTTATATTTGGTTTATACCGCTACTTGGCGTGGGAATAATTATGCCCAACAGGGTCAGAGCCTAAAAAGATTCTCGCAATAGGAAAAGGCATATGTTAAATTATAGTGTTCCAGTATTTCAGATCTTCTCATGATATTTCAGGTTCATTTGAGAATTACTTAACTCAAGTCATTACTTAAGTCTGTGCCCGAATGGGTTTTTCTTTTTTTCTGTGTGATGGTAAACATGATAGTTTTGATGACTAGTGGGGTGGCATCTAAGAGGATTTCCAAAAAGCAGTAGGCCATATTTGGAAGAGTAACGTCCACACATACGTTACCTTTACAACACAACACACTAACACGCAAGGAATTGTTTCAACGCATAAATAAATAAATAAGTACATAACATTCATTACATGAAATACAATGTAGCTAATGTATTTCAAACATATTTAGGCCTAATACCAACTAAAATGGATAAGTCAGAGCAGTATTGATGTCAGGCCACTATGGGTTCCCTTAATTAAAAACCATTTCAGTCGAAAATCACCCCACAAACAGACGCCAGTTCCTTGTGTTTCAGTTATGCATAAGTTAAGCATAATAATTGTAAAGCATAATAATTGTAAAGCATAATTGGTAAAGTTAAGCATAGACTTCTAATATAGGCGTAAGTAAACGTTTGTATGTAATATCCTACATGCATACCGTGATTCTTTACACCACGTCCCCCTGATGGCGAGCAAATTTACTTAACTTATTTTGTCCCTTGCATTACCAAACGTTCTACAGAATTTCAGAACAATCAGTTAAACGATGAACAGGGCCGCTTCGCGGGGGGACAACAGGGGCCCTCGATTTTCAGTAAATTTATAAAATTTACCAATATATTTAAATAGGAGTCTCTGGGACCCCCACAGAATTTTTTACCCAGTCCCCTAATTGTCTTGTGGAAGCCCTCACGATGAAATGAAATCACCCAGGAAGATTCTCGTACCTCCACACGGCAAAGGGTAAAGTATTATCTAATTACAGTACAGCCGTTTTTTATAGGTGCGGACAGCTGGCCCATCAGAGTAAAAGCAATGAATATAAATACTGAAGGAGACATCCCATCCATATGGTCCAGCTGTCCTACTTCTAGTGTATGCTAGAATTTAAAATTAAAGTAGTTTGATTAGGTCACCGACAGATTATGCTGCTGTCAACTATTTATTTTAGTTATTTACGTTAACTTTTAAAATATCTCCACGCCAGAAAGCAAGTTATAATAAACTTATGTTTGCTTCCTGACACACCAACTATTGTATTAGGCCTATCCCCTCCTTGAGAGGGTAAGTAATAGTTGACAGCAGTATACTCTGTTGGTGACTGGTGTAAACTACGACCTCTTTCAATCCTGGTACACATAAACCTAGGGACATATTTTATAATGGCAATGAGAAGTCTACTTCAGTATTTATAGTCAATGATTGAATTTATAGTCAATGGTAAAAGTCAGACAGGCTCATATTGTTTAACATCATTTCCAGTTTTCACACGAATAACATAAAAAAAACTCCAAATTTCATGGCTCTATAAGCGGCGTTCAGAAAGATTGACAGATTTTAGGTACATTCTTTGCATGTAACCTAAAACCTGACAATACTGCATTAACAGCTGCAATTATAATACAAATATTACCATGTCACTAGGAGATCGAGCTTTGCTCGGTCCATGTCAGACAGTTTGTTTATATGAATGGAGTAATTTTACACCACTTCCCCCTGATGGCGAGCAAATTTGCTTAACTTAAAAAAAAGTTCTGCTTGATGAAATTTAATAATTTTTTTACTTGGAAAACAATGGTTCACCTAATTTTACCCGGATTAAAAAAATAAAAAGCAGGACCACTTCCCAGAGAATGCCCATTAGAGAATCCTTCATCAAAATATAGCCTAATTTATTTTTCAATCTAGGCCTATAGGCATGTCATTCACTCACAACGTTGTTATAACTAACTCACTAGTTGAATATTAAAATTACAATACATTAAACAAATCTGACACGGATTCACAAAATAACAACGAATTAAATAACTGCCCGTCACAGCGTGGGCGGTTGTGTGGCTTTATTGAGGATGAATAGGTTCACTGAAAGAAAAAGGTAGGCCTAATTTAAACTGTTTAAGTAGGCCTATTCAGAAAGTGATCCTGGGCCATACTAACACAAAAATGAACTTCTTACCATTCTAAACAATGTAAAAAGTAACTTTTCTTAGCAGCTATCTGATTAAATAGATTCCAAATGTGTACAAAATCGCCTAGATAGAATACAATATTATACCGTATTAACGTTAAACATGAAAAACCCAAAATAAATTTGCCACTGGATTTTTACACAAATTAATGTTAATCCCGGGATCACGGGATTATTCAACGTATTCCCGAAATCCCGGGATTGAAAAAATGTCATCTGGGATTGGATTTCCAAGTAGGTATTGATGTTGTTTGTCACAAAACACATAAATTCAAATTTTTGATCAATTAGGCTAGGCCCTACGCCTATTTAGATTTTTGTGATAGGGACCCCTTAGTTTTTAAAAGGTCCCTGGGGCCCTCAGAAATCGCCAACCAGCCGACCTGGCCACACCGCTCCCTGATGAAACCATGGGTTTCCTGGGGTATGAACTAGGCCTAGGCATAGTCTTATGCTTTAGACTGCCAAGATGAAACATGATTTGGCCTATTAATCAACATGAACATTAGATAGTAGCCTAGGCCTAGGCTAGGCTATGTTAAAGTATTTGTAAAGCAAACAATAGTAATAGGCCTAGGCTAAGTAACCCATAAAACCTAACAAGCATAACCTATATGCATACACCATAACCATACATAACCTATTAGGGCCTACGTTACTATTCAATATGACTAAGTTAATCATAACAAGTTAATACATACCTCCTCAGATTCCAATTTTTAACTGAGACCCATCCAAATTGTCCACATATTCGCCAAGATATTTGTTCAGAAGGTCTGCAACTATAGATTCAAAAACCATTTTGTTGACTTCAAACAATACAAATTATACAACCATATAAATTCACAACTAGCCGATTTTCATTTTTAAAAAAGTTCACAAGAAACTCGAGAGCCTATCACTTCACACTATCACTTGACACAAATGCAAACGCACGTAACTTATGTTTTGCCTCAAGTAACTTACAATATTTGTGGTTCATTACACATCATGATCATGATCAGATTCCCTATTGAGTATAAGCATCAAAGACATCTAAGCTAAGATGTGGAACCAACACATTTTTTACTTTTATGAACCCCATCTCTTCAACACCTGGACTATTCCTCTATACTCAATAGTTTTAGATTATTATCTTCGCTTGGCAAATTCATCTGCAGCCTGCAAGCCTCTCTCTCTCTCTGTACTGACATGTACGAGTATACAGTATATGTTGACAAAACGGTATTGGTGGTAGTGGTAATGATCAATCAAGCATGTGCGCCGTGCACTTTGAGCTCTATGCTCTATGTTATATCTGGAGTCACCACCAGTGTTGCCAGGCTGGGTTTGCTATTTTACCCGTAAACTACCTATAAAATCCCCGCTTTTACCCGGTCATACTGTAGTAATCCCCACAAAATCCCCGAACGAGCTTCAAATACACGAAACCCGGGTAATTTCTTGGATATTGTCAGAGATCACCCGGAAATTAACTAGTGTACCCGAAACAATACCAGTTTTAGTAGTCTTAGTGCTTGGTCAAGGTCGGATTTATTAGCCGTGGGTCCCTAGGCTCAACCAGTGGTGCGGGCCCTTTTTATCACCTTTTTTCTTGCTTGTATCAGGCTTTTGAAAAGAGTATATGGTGCGAGCCCCTAAGCACGCGCCTAAGTGGCCTATGCCATAGACTAACTACAGTAGTCCATGCTTAATTTCGGCCATGGGCTTAGTTTTAACAAAGGCCTATTGGTGTTACTGGAGGCGACACTGTTCAATAATAATAATGTGCTAGATTTCCTAAACGAAGTGACTGCGTACACGTCCGATGTAAGGGCAAATTCACTTCGCTACTGCTTAGGTTAGGTTGGGTTAGGTTACGTTACGTTATGTTACGTTAGGTTAGGATAGGTTAGGTTACGTTAGGTTAGGTTAGGAGGTTTTCTGGCTCTCAATTTGTTTTAAAAATCACAGGAAAATTAATGTACGGTGCATAATTTGGAACGGACGTGAACAGTAGCGGCTCACGTCGGGCGTGTACGTAGCCTCTGCCTTTCCTAAACGTTCAAAAGTAGGTACACTGGTCAGAGGACAAACCGAACGTTGAGTAAAAACAAATCGTATGATAAACTATTTTGTTGCAGTTAACTGGCATATAGTAAGTCGTTAATAATCATAGATTGATTATTTTCTATTGGGTTATTTTCCCCATATATGTATGTTTGAAAATAAAACCAGCAGTAGTGTGGGTTTGCCGGTGCTGGACCGGAAGTGACGTCATATCCGGTCAGTGACCGGATGAGCTGAGTGAATAAATACGTCATCTGAGGCTGAGCCAGTGACGTAGGCGGTTTTGTGACGTAATGAGTGAAAGTTCAAAGTTCAAGGTCACGAGGAAGTTTTTTTAAAAAATCCACCTCGCACTCGTAAAATCCGATTGTGATTCGATAGTTAATCGATAAGAAATATCGAATGAAAATTATCGAATAAAACAATCGAACGATACGAGTGCGAGGTAGTACTATTACAAATATTACTTTATTTTATTTACAATAATACATGTTTACAATAGTTCCCCGTTGTTCGTTGTCATCGATGTTGTTGATCCGGACGAGTTGCGGTCATCACTTCGCTTTCTGATGAAAGACGGTAGATACTTCGATTGCTGCGCAGAGTCCATGTTGTTTTTTGATGCGTAAAGTTCCAAAGATAAATCGTAACCGGACGTAATGAGAAGTCTTAACTCTTCATTAAAAACCTCGAGGTCTTGGAAAGTCGCCAGATGAATAGAGTCATAATGAATACACCTAATTTTGATGGACATTTTAACAGAGAGCTCGAAGTACACTGGTCAAGAGCCGGAGGTGTACTGACTATTCGCTAGCTAGCGTTTTGCTATCAAACAAAATGGTGGGGGTAAAAGTGTGGTGGGGCGGAGCAGATGGCGGACGGCAGATGGCAGGCGGAAGGTGGCAGCTGGTGCGAGGTAGATGGTTGCTACTACATTCGCCGCCACAGTAATGCAATCCTTCGGCGTAATTCTTGTATTTTATTTTGTCGGTTCATTTGATACGTTTTACATCTACATATGCAATAGCTGAAACACTTGCACTTACGACAAGCTTTCCCGTCAACTTGATCGCCTGGTATTTTAAAACATTGTAACTCGCAACAATATGTCTTCAAATTGTTATCGAAAAATAAATTGTTCATAGGTGGCACCGACATGTTAGCTGCAGCGTGTGTTAGACAAGACTGAGACTAACTTCACTGCTCCCTCTCTTTTATACCTCTTCATAAGTTAACCCTGAATGAAAGTTCAAGGTCATCCATTTGAATTTTAAAAAAGCAACACAGCAGTATATAAAATAATATACTGCTGTGTTGCTGTTTTTTTTTTTATTTTTTTATATTTTTTTTATATTTTCTTTATTAAACAAACATCTTACAATACAATAAGCTTAAGTCTAACATTGATGACTAGAAATACAAACAGAGAAATACAAACAAAGACATTATGTACAAGGATGCGTGATGTGCAGAGTGAGTTCCGTCGAGTTGTTGCCGCTTACACCGTGTAATACCAAATACAACGTCCCCGGTTGAATATCTCGCAAATCTTCATTTTGTAGCAGTTGAACAAATCGTTTTGGAAGAAATACTTGAAACTTCGGCTCATCTCCTGGAGTCATAGGTCCTTCGCTCAATGAAACTAGAATTGCTTCTCCATGTGTGGTTTCCACTTTCTTGATGTTATGAATAATGTAGTGTTTTTGTTCTTTTAGTTCTGAACACTTTTTAGTTAGCAGAAGGTCGGATTTTGAATGAGTGTTGAATTGATCAACCAGTGTTTGTAGAAACTGTTGTGATGCCATCTTTGTCAGTGGTGGTTGTGGTGTCTTCTGTGATGTTGCCTCTTCGGAGTCTCGAATAATACTCGTGCTGGAGCGGTGTTGTCTCCTCGTATTTATAGGCCCCGCTACCCCCACCACATTTCTGTTCTCTGCTACCCCCACCACATTCCTGCGTTTGTTTCAAATAAGCAGCCAAACGATATGCGTTGTACAATGCACAGTTTGTTTGGCCGTGTTTAAGATCTTTTGCAGCGACACAAATATTACCGAGATTAATGTTAAAGTCCTTACTGATAGTTATATCGAAAACATCACCGTGCGTGTACTTTTGTATCCAGTTCTTTTTTTTCTAATCCTCTTGTGTATATATGTGAATATTGTTTGCAAAAGTTAAACATAATACTGTGCAGATTACTGTAGCTTATAAATCCTTCATACCAATGTATGTGATGAAAGTAGTTTGTTATCCATTTGTTTGTACTTTTTGCTTTGGTGTTAAGTTTGTTAAAAGAAAAAGGAGCTTCAAACATGAATGGGTAGGCTACAAATGTAAGCAAGTCTAAAATTACTAATTCCTTGATAATAAACCTATCATCATTATTTCGAAATGCTTGAAATTCTATTACACAAGGCTTTACACTCACTTCTTCATCCCCTCCGCTCATCATGGCACCTAGCGATCAACTAAACTGTTTTCCACACCACGGTAGGTTAAATACCAGGCCGTACAGTTGCAGGCGCGTTGGTGTATATTTAACGTGGGCACCGTCCCCAATAGGCCTACCCCACGTGTGTTCTTCTTTACTAAGTCAAACTTTAGTCTTTTTTAACTTCTTCTTCTTGTGTTTCGTTTTCTTCTTCTTCTTGTTTCTCCGTTTCTTCTTCCTGTGTTGTTTCTTCTGTAGCTTCTGTAGCGATTTCTACAAGTGGTTCAAAATCCTTTAACTTTCTCCACATGCAAACTTCATGAGGTATTCTATTAAAAATAGATGTATCCACAGGTCCGTACACGATGGTGCTATCAGGTTGTTTTTCCAAAGTATCGACCAAATATTCTTTAATAATAACGCTTGCAAATACCAACTGTCTCATGTACCTTGTAATAGGTTCTGTTGCGTAGTTTAAAACGTAGAATTCTTCACGTGACAGTAGAATCTTATTTTCATGTTGAGTCAAGTCTCTAATTCGCACTTGTAGTTGTCCGCGATGTTTAACAATATCGATTTCATTGTCACAATCCAAAAGTCTAATATGTGTTTTCCTTCCACACAAACTGTTAGTTAAATAACATTCTATTAAATGTACATGTTTCAAAAATGACTCCCAAGCATTTTGCGAAAATAAAACCTTTTTTGTTCCATGGTGTAGTATTACTGTAGGGGAATAATCCAATGACTTCATCAATCCAACTGATAGACTTTTACTGATGCATGCTGAGATGGGGTAAAAGATTCGCAAAAAAACTTCAGTTAAAATGTGAGGAGGAATATTTTCTTCAACTTTCTTCTTCCTCTTTGGTACTACCTTTGATGGGTATGCATTACTTTCCTCCTCTCTATCTCTTTTACCAAACTTTAAAAATGCAGTTATTTCCTTGATGATTTCTGCTTCACTAGTATTATCACGTTCCAATAACGGTGCTACCTCTGCATCACCTTGTACAACAGATGGAGAACTCATTTTGTAGAAGATGTTACCCATGCGACGATAGACGATCAACTGAAGACCTGCATTGTTGCTCCGCTATTTATAGGTTAGCGACAGTGGCGGTGCCGGTGGTGGTACAACGTTTTACAATACTGTCTTTACAATACCGGTCAACGGTGTGTATGTAACAATTTTATCGTGCAAAATTAAACAATACGCAGATGTATTTGCAGGTACGTTTTCTTGAAATTCCATTTCTATTTTTATATCAACACTAGACGATTTTACAGATTCATTTTGTTTGGAACAATCAATTACAACAATCGGAGCTTTCGATTCAAACTGTACGGGAGATAGTAGAGGTGTATTTGTTTTGCCGTAATATGAATTTTGGAACCTAGCGTACATATCGTATAAAACACTGTACCTTTTTTTATCAAAAGAAATATTAAAGTTGTCGTAGGGAAAGAATTGTGAATCCAGGAACACTTTACAGTTTGTTAATTTACAATGGTCAAATTCACCAGCATTTTCAGTTATTATACTTTTCTTCTTCGTTTGTAATCCAAATATTACATATCTCGCTTTTTCCAAATGAGTAGAAGTTTTTACAGTCCATGTATGCCGTTGTGTTGTAGGTAAAACGGGGTATTCATGAAACTCCCAGCTTCTGAATGGCATTACAATGTCTCGATCTGATTTTAACTTTCTTAATAATGTAATCCTGTGTTCATCATTTAGTCGCACATGTGGTACTCTCCAAACAATCTTGTCTAATGTTAATTTCCAGTCTAAATTGGCATCAGTTGTTCCAGCAGCTGCTTTAATAATATCATTATCGTTTGATGATCTTAATAAAACTAGTTCTTGTTTTACATTTATTATTATTCTTCTGTAGTCTTCAGCAAATCCTAGGAGTAATCTTAAAGGTACGTAGAAATCAAAGTTTCCCGAAGAGTCAGGAGCGATTGTACTTTTGTCTGGTGCAACCCATCCTGCAACAGCTAACAGATTCTTCTCATTTGGTGTTAAAGACGCTAATCCTTTCAATGTACTGGAAATTCTAACCTTTTTTGTTGAATCGACTGTAACTCCTGAAATTTCATATCTAATCTCGTCAAACAAAAATGCCATAGGATTATTTATGAACGGAACAGTGGTTCCAGCAGTACGATCAGTTTTTGTTACTTTTCCTTCAATATATAAATAACTTTCGCATGGAAGAGTATAAATGTCTTGTTGTTGTATAGGAATCCTAATTTCATCGTTATTGTTTAATTTGGACGAAGCGTAAGGGTTGTGCGTGTGATATTCCTTTTCCCATAAGGTCTCGTCGAATGTTGGACTCTGCGCTATATCCAGTATATCCATTGTTAATGACCTTTAATCCAATTTCTTCTAGAAAACGAATGTTGTCACTTGTTAATCCTTCTACAGCTGATGAGCTACTGACCTCTTTGCTGGTTGGCTCTCTCTTTTTAAATGATAACCCCATTGTCTAAGCGGATGATTTTATATGTATTCTTACAGTAATAGCTTCTCCTCTAAAGTCAATAAGGTTTCCGTCTTGATCCACTATGTTCAGCACGATGTCTGAAATGAAACTGGTGTTTAACGGTAGGTACACAAGGTTTTGAGGCTTTTCTACTATCTTGAAACCTGGTGCAACTGATGGGTAGAATGTGTGTAATATATGACGATTTTCTCCATCTCTGTAGGATCCTTGTATAATGTTACATGTAATGTCTATGCTATTAACTTTGATGATCGTCACAGTTTTATTTCCAGAATGAGTTTTATTAGGTTCTAATACTTTTGTTTCCTTAGAAAACCCCAATAAACTACCAATTGAATGTTCTTGACTAAAATCAATATAATACTTAGAAGTAATTTCTGCTTTCATTGTATTGTTATTGCCTTTTATCGTTATATTTTCTTTTCCCATATGTTTTTGTATAACTTCATTTACATTATCAATTTCATAAGCTCCTGTTGGTAAACTGAATTCTTCCAAAGCTGAATACTTTCCTTTATCATCTTTTGTCTTGTAATAATGTATTTTGTTATTAATTCCTTCACTAACGTTTGGAATAGAGTTATATGTTGTTAAATCCAATAATGCGGCTTCCCATAGTCTTCCTTTTTGCAAACGTAGTGCTGGAAACAGAATACTGCGCAAAGTACATGAGTTACCGGTTAATGACACTGTATACGAGGACATCTTAAAGTTGACTAACACTTTTAGCTAAAAAGTCTAAACATAAATGACCGCAAATGGATGTATCATCAGGTTGTTTTCTTGTATGATTGTAAAAAACATTTTCTGCCGCACGAAAGTATCGTTGAAGTTCTTTCGGTGGTGGAAGGTCTCCAAAACTGTCGAAATAATAAATGGTTTTACCAAGTTTCTTGTAACACACCCAATGAGTGCCTAATCCTTCACTATTATCCAAATTTACAATACCAGTCTCATTTTTCCACATTTTAACCGGTAATTTATCTTTCATAAATACTCCTCTAAAAAATGGGATTTTCAAACAAGAAGCATATGTAATCAATTCTTCTTTGGTTAATTCTTTGTTTTTAATTATTAATTGCTCTTTCTTATTTAATACACACGAAACGGTCTTAGGTATAATACTCCTCCCTTTTTTATCATTGACCATATTGTTGGTTTCTTTTTAGCTTTACCACTGGTAGATCGACGTTTTCTTCTGATATTACCTCCTTGTTTCTTAGCGGGTTTTTTCCCACGCCTTCTTCTCTTTCCTCCTCCAAACGTAGTTTTTGCTTTCATTGCTGCTGTTACTGCTAAAGACGCTGCTTTTTCACCAATACTCGCGTCACTAGATTTTACTCTTTGCCAAGCTTTCTCAGCAAGTGCTCTATCTGCTATTGATCTATTTTTAGTATCGCCAAATTTGGAATACGCTATATCGTGCTGTTTACAAGCCTGATCGAGCTTATTTATTCCAGGATCTCCTCTAGCAAGACGTTTCTCTAATTTGGTTCCAGGACCACAATATTGATATCCTCCAGGTAAATGTAATTCCACAGGTAATAAATCAATCGTCTTGTTAACTATAGCTCCAACCGGTTTACTCAATAGAGAAAATGCTGTTGATGCTATTCCCCTTCCTCTCTGTAATCTCTCTCGATTATGACTGATGCGTTTAACCCTCGACATGACTATTTATAGCAAAACCTACAATCGGTAGGTGCACTCTATAAATGTTTTACAATGAATGTAATATCAGTTTTGGTTTTTTGTATTATATACTGTTTAAAATCCATTTATTATATAGAAATGGATTTATTAATTAAATGTAGACATATTAAATAGAAGTAGTAAAAATTGAAATAAGTTGTAATTGAAGATGTTCCAGATATTTCTCCGCTGGTGATGGTATTGTTGTCTTCGGTAAAATGAATAAACTTTAAATAGTTGTCATGTTTCCTTAGAAACTTGCCACTTAATCGTTGGTAATTGAATAACACATCCCAGTCTAGTTTATCTTTAAAATTGTCAATGTAATTCTCAGAGAGATTTTGATGTTTACTTATTACTTCCCAACAGTTATTAAAATTTGATGTCATCTCTACGAGGAAGTCTTCTGAAAACTGTTGTCTTCGTAAAATATGGATCCAGTTAACTCTGTGAAAATAAATTCTTAACATAGTCATTGTAAAGAGGTAGTGTATGGAAAGTTGTTCCCAATCCATATATCTATCAAACCGTTGAACAAAACCATCTGTCAACACTCCTTGGGGAAATCTCGGCTCTTGAGAAATTAAACTCCACGCAGTAATATTGGATTTCATCATCCTCTCTGTATCGTCTCTCGAATATGACTGATGCTTTATCCCTGATCATGGGTATTTTAAATTCTTTTTTCTCTTATGTAATCTTCATTGTTTTCTGTTGGTTCATTAATCACATTCACTTTATCCTCCTTTCTTAATGTCTTGACTTTAGAAGGTTCAGACGGTTTATCTCGTTGATTAGGTTTCTCTGGATTGTGTATATTTTTCCAGTCTAAATAATTGTGACTGTCAACATCTGAAGCTGCATCTCTTCCTGAAGCCCGATGGATATAATGGAATAGAGCTGCACCAAACCTTTCCAAATGTTTTTCATATTCCGTAGTCCATTTCTTGTGTACAATATCAAACATTTTCTTATTTACAGCGTCTCCATCCTGCTCACAATCACCTACATTTGATAATTTTAATTTTTTTACATCATAGCTTGTATCAGTTTGATTCCTTTTGTAAATCGTTAACAATTTTAGAGTAGCTAAATTTACTGCTTCACCATCATAAATGGGATATTGTATATCGCTTAACCTTTTACCGGAAAACCCCCAATGATCTTCGTGTACAGTTGGGGTTCTTTTTTTCATGTACTGTACCGTAACCGCATCAGACGACATAAGCGGATCACCAACATTTTGAATTACTTTTCCTTCAAAATTATAGTTGCCGTCAGGTGTTAACGGAAACCCAGCTCTTTTTTCACTATATCCAGATTTTACTCCAAACTCGGAATACCGTCCAAACTTGTCCACACTCATGATGTAACTGAATCGCTATTGTTTAGGTTCTTATTATATATGTACGTCTACTGAACAATTATTCCTTGTTTTCGCAGTTCATCAACCAAAGCTACCCATTTGTTTTCTAAACCAGTGTGCCCGGCTTCCATAGCTTCATGTAATAACCTCATTCGATCAACTAACTTATTTATATCGTTGTAATATATTATATTAGTTTTATACAAATTTTTCAATAATCCCCTTCCAGATGTGGTAGGATCAGTTGTTTTTCTCTTTTTATGCAAAACATTTAATTCAGCAGAAGATAAAGCTCTTCTTTTAATTTGAGCTTTTTTTGATTTCGAGGGGAAAAGACTAGATATAATACTTGTATATTTTATTGACCGATTTCTATGAATAGGTAGGTCTTTGGAATACTTCTTTCTATGTGCATTTGTATACTCTAATATATTTTTAAACAATTGTAAATCCCTTTTAGTATATTTACCAGGATTATTTTTAAAGATAAGTTCAAACAAACCTTTTGTACCTTTATATTTCTTATCTCCAATAACTATATCATCATTTTCGTTTATATCTAACTTGCTATCTCCAATCATTAATCCTTTATCCTCTATTCTAGCTCCATAGGTATGAAAATTTCGATTAGCATGTGCGGCGTGTAACATTTTTAACGTATATGTTCTTCCAAGAGATCCTTTAAACATAATATCCGTGCCTAATTTGCTTAAGTTGGATGGGTTAATATCCTCTTCTTCTGCTCTTGTATCTTCTACACTTGTATCTTCTGTACTTGTATCTTCTGCAATGTCCTTTTCCTTTAAATCATCTATATCTCCGCTTTCTTCATACTCGTCGCTTTCTTCAGATGTTTGTAACTGGCCAAAACTTTCATCATTCTGAAATTCTCCTTCATATTTCGAAATTGGTAGCATTTTGTCTCCTTCGAAGCGAATTGAAGGTTTTTCCATATTTTGTGCTAATCGCTTTTTAGGTTCAGTAACAGGTTTGAATGTTGTTTCTAAAAATTGCTCTCTTTCATTTATACCTGATTTTAAAGCTCGGTTTTTTTGTCTAATAGAATCACTAAGTGATTTTATTTCCTTTAATAGCTTTTCCTGGTTAACCATATTCACACCTTGACGACTTGTACAGTAATACCGCTAATCAGTGTATTAAAACAAATTTATCAAAACCTATTCTATAGCGACCATCTTTTATAGCTTGATCTTTCATAATAACCAAAAATCCATACTTTTCCGCCCATGCTTTTCCGCAAAGCTCTTTAAACTTTTCAAATGGCATATCCGCATTCACATGATCGTTATATATGTGTTTTAGGTTAGTATCATCTTGTTTGAATACAATTAGAATATTTGCATTATCTCTGATAAGTTGTTTTGGGATTTTGCTATAAGTTTGTCCTATATATATGCTGTCGATGTTATTATGTCTTCCCATGGCAAAGTAGTTTCTAATAGTATCCTGATTTTCACAAGATACATCGTCAAATATAAATACAGAATACGGTTTCGCTTCGTTTGGTTGCATAATGCTATCACTAGCGTTAAATTTGTAAAAATTAACATCAGACACATCAGATAGGATTTTATCCAGCAATTGATACTTTGGTTGATGTAGAGACTTTGAAAAAATATATAGGTTATTAAACCTTAATCCCTGCGGATTAGTGATCAAATTAAAGACAACATTGGTCTTTCCGCAGTTTGAGGGGCCACTTACTATATATCGAACAGTGTTTGGAAGTAAACTACCGTGTTTACCATTGTTGATTTTAACGTTATCCACAGTTAAATCATCTATGTTATTAATATTGAATCGATCTTTATGGTGAATAATCTCCATCCTGCTCAAAGGTTAACGATGAAATGAGTTGCTTGCATTAAACCAAGTCCTTTATAGGTATCCATGAATCCTCAGTTTTGTTAAACCCTAACCACCGCACTTTAACTGCGTCCTTTTTTCTTTGGAACACTTTTTCAACAAGATATACATCACCTACTGTTGACTTTAACATTTCATGTCCATAAAATGCACCTTGCAACAAATGTCCTTTGTTATCTTTTAGGATATACGTTTCAGGTACAGTCGGTTGCACTTTATACACTGTAAAAACTTCATTCGTCCAATTGGGAAGGTATTTCTTGGTAAACACTCCCTTATATTTACTAATCCGTACTTTATCACTTACATTAAATTTTCTTGACTGCATTTTTTCTACTTTAGGCTTTGTATTTTTCTTTATGCGTTTTAATACATCTTTTGCATTTCTTCTATTTACTTTGTTAGGTTTCATACCGATAGTTCTATGAAACCTGTTGTTATAATCATTTATTAATTGTGGTAAAACATCATACCATACGTAAGAACCTCTTTTTGAAAATTGTTTATACAGTGCTCCTTTTAAGGTTCTATTAAATCTTTCTACAATAGCTGCTTTTTTCTCTGAATTTGTAGAATAATGATTTATTTTATATTTATTCATTAACTGTGCAAAGTTTGTATTAAAGTATTCTGTTCCATCATCAGTTTGTAAATGTTTAATTTTGTTTTTATCTCTTTTTATGGCTATTTCCATGGCTTCTGTTACGCTTTTACCAGTCTTGTCCTTTAGAGGCAAAGCGTCTGGAACTTTTGTAAAACAATTAATAATTGTGAGTATATATTTAAATCCTTTGTTTATTCTGCTATACGGTCGCATTTCAATTAAATCCGCTTGATATAGATCATTTATCCCTTTTATAACAGTATTTCTTCTTGGAAACTTTATTCTTGCAGGTTTGTGTAGTTCATTAATAATTTTCTCCTTCAGGTCTGACATGATGGTTTCACGAAGGCAGCTGATATGGTATTAAATATTCTTTGGTATAAATCTGCTTATATATATACATATAGTTCAAGGTCATTCAAAACTTGTGTAAAAAAAGGGGAAACACAGCTTAACATTGCTGTGTTTCCCCTTTTTTACGGAAAGGAAAAGGATAAAGGATCTAGGACGATGAAAAGGTTACTCGTCAATAGGGTTGAGGGAGTAGTGACCGAATGGCAATGTGTTGATTTTGTCTGGAAGGGTTTGTCTTTTGTCGTCATTACAGGATAGCGCCTTTTTAACTTCAGTCACGCTGTACAGCTGATGGTTAAAACTTCTGATGGTGTTGAATTTAGCTGTAATGATGTTATCCTCAAATAAGTATTGCTTGTAGTGTTCAAAATGCACTTTCTTCTTTAAATATAAACTCTTTACACCTTTAGCTTTCTTAATATAGCTATTCTTCTTTTCTTCTTCTTCTTCTTTTTCATTATAGAGTTTCAAAGAATATAGTTTAGACATCAGTGCAACAATCTCTTCAAGTAGAACACCATTAGCCTCATCCTTGAATTTGCCTAGTACTTTTTTGTGTCTGTCATTGTTGTAGTTTGGATGATCTTTTGGATAATCGGAGAAATCAAAGTCGTTCTTGTAAATAAATGTACGTAAATCTTTATACATTTCCAATGTTACTATGCGATATATGAAAGCGTCAGTGTCCATATATGTAATAGATATATTTTCTCTTCCGTAGAACGCCACCATTTTGTTGTAGTGCAAATCGTACATGTGTGTTTTTGAGATGTCCAAGATTGACATGCCTATATACAAAGGACGATCCATCTTCACACTCGTCTTCTTCATGGACACTGCTACAAGTTTTTCATTAATAATTATCGATGTTCCAAAATTTGGCTGCTGTACTAGTTTCTGTAATTTTTTTGCGTCGGTAACAAGTTTAACATTTTTATGTCTTCTTTTGTTTTCCAATGTTTTTCCAAATATCGCATTATTCATTAATTTAAAGAAATCTTTTTGAAAGTCTGATGTAGCTGCTGCTCTTCTGATGGTATTTGGATCAATGTAGGGTTTCAACCAGCATGATTGAGAAAATTCCAAAACTCTATTAATTTTTGTTAAACGTAGTCCTAATTCGATAGCTTGTTGAACCACCCAAAAGTGAGCAACGTAGCGTTGTTTATTATTTAATGTCATCATTAATTTGGGGTGTTTTCCAATTGGTGAAATTTCTGTTTTAGCAAGAAGTGGTAGGTCATAATGAAGATCATGTAAATTTCCTGGGTATTCAAAATCGCAATCCAAAATATATCCAGTGTCACCATGTTTCGGAATTTGTAAAATATCGCCAATAGAGTCGGGATTAATCCATTTAAAGTTATCAAAAGGAAGTGGGTTTGACATTGCCCAACCGTACAGGTTATTTGCATCGAAATATCCTAAATAGGTTGACGGTTTGGTTTCATCATAATCGGGTAGGTATTTGTTGTTGGCTTTGACATGTCTGGTAACACTTTGGGTCAATCCGCCTCTTACTCCAGCTTCAACCATTAAAACCATGTCAATGTCTGTTAAAAGTTGGAGTTTGCATTTTGTTTCTTTTAACATGGCTTGCCAAGCTAATCCTGGTGAAGTATACGAATGTGGAGGGTCCAAACCGTATGCAGCAAAACAGGTGTTTCGGAATTCTTCCATTACATCACAAAGAAGAGTTACATCTAGTTTGACATAAAAGTCCGAGTAATCTCCTAAGGTCTTCATATCTAACTCGTTCCATACTCGACGTGCGTGTTGATAGTCCTCAAGTGATATTTCCGAATCATTAAGTTTGTTTTTGAAGTGTTCTGGTGGAGGTAGTGATGTTTCATCAAATCTATGCAGTCCATCGATGTAATCATAGGGGAAGACTCCTTTTCGAAGAACCAAATCCATTTTATTATTGGGTACAATTTTGCTTGTTTCTATCAAATCTGTTCTTCTTAGATTTTCAGATAATTTCATGAGGCTTGAAGGCATAAATCTAAATGAATCAACAAACCTTAATTTAATTTTACCCATTTTTTTTGAAAAGCTTATAAATTTTTCCATTGTAGTAGCCAAAACGTCTATTGCTCCATTATCTCTTCCTAGTTCGGGGATAATGAAGTGCAAATCATAACCACTCAGATTGTGCAGAACTACGGGGATGAAATATGGTAGTTTGTAGTTCAAGTTGCAAGCGTTACAGGCTGCACCTCTGAACGCTCCCGTAAGATGATCGTGGTCACGGACTTTAACGTTATCCAGTGTAAAGGTGTTATTACACAGATAACACGTTGTTGTTGAATCATAATGTTGAAGCTCTTCTTCTTCCATAGGTGACATGGGTACCTTTGTTCCATACAGTTCTTCTACCTTTGCAGCTATGTCATACAGATCATCGACAAAGTATTTGGCTGCTTCTTCACCGCGATAAATCTTTGGAGAAGATGATAGTCCATATTTTTGAAGATGGTCTTCAGTCAACGTGGATTTAATTAGTATGCAATAACTGTTTGGTGAATGAAGTTGGTATTTGCTTCTTCTTGTAACGTCCTCTTCTTGTTGTTCAAGCGGATGTAAAGAAGACTCGAAATCAGCGTAAACAGCAACAGGTACACGGTATTGTTGTATTACTTTGTCAAATTTTATCTGCGCTCTGCTAGGATGCGGCAATTTAATTCTTACTTCATAGTTTCCATTACATAACCGCTGGTGTTCTACTAGCCAATCTGACCCTCCCCTTCTTAGTTCTTTGTTCACGTGACAAAAACATCTTTTGCAAATTGTTATTTTTTTCATGATTGGATAATTGTTTAGAAACAAGACTTTCAAATTTTTTGATATACACAAAGTGTGAAATATCGCCTTTAGTAATCAATAACAAATCGGTATGATCTCTGCGCTCATTTGGTGTTATACGTAAGGGGTACACATTGTTTGACGAATCCAATCCGAATAGGTTGACAGAAGCGGAAGGATTTTGTTTTTCAAATTTTGAAACGTCTGTTATAGCAACAGGGTAAGTTATCCCTTGAAAATTATATCTATGTTGTACTTCTTCATAATGGTGACTTGGTCTTACCAGATGGTCTGTTACATATTTGGCCAACATAGCATATTTAAAACACTCAGTATCTTGATTTTGTACGTTGACGCAGGATGAGGTATTTCTAATCTTTGTTGGTAGAGGGATGTAGCTACTTCCTCGAATGCCATAGCCGTGTTTGTGTACTCTTAAGTCTAGCCCTGTGATGCTTAACAAACTCCATCCAGAGCCTCTTCCTTCATGTTCTTGTATTTTCACCATTAGCTCATCAAAACATTCAGATACGATTGAATCAATATCTGACGAGAACATAATAGTTCGGTTTTTTGTTAAGAAACCTCTCGGTGAGGTTTCATTTTGAATGTTTGTAAATAAAGCATCCAGTAATAATCCAAATTTAATAAAATTTAATCTTTTTAATTCATTTTTCAGGGTTTTGCTAACCAATCCTTTTGCGTTATTTAAAAATTCTTCAAGTTTCAATTTTGTATTGTCAATTTTAAGGTGGGTTACAACATTACCCGGAAGTGCTCGGGCGTGTAGTTCCACATTTACTGCTGTTGATGCTGAAGGACGGTGAAGTGTAGACAGAGCATGCGTATAAGTCAATGCAGCTGATGATGTTGAAGGACGATGAATTGTTGACAGAGCAGGCGTAGAAGTCGATTCAGCTGATGATGTTGAAGGACGGTGAAGTGTAGACAGAGCAGAGGTAGAAGTCGATGTTGATAGTGCATATTGAATAACACTTGGTCTGGAATTTTGGTGTTGAGCTAACATTTGATCTATTTCTTTCAATTCTTCTTCTTCATATTCTTCATCTTGGTTGTTGTTATGTTTTAGTTCTTTATGAATCATTAAAAGAAATTCATCCTTAAATGAAGACTTGCAATCATCGCAGCGATGCATAATGTAGGTGCGATCTCCACAAGGGTCAAGGCAATAATGAACAACACTGCAAATGCCCCTCTATTTATACCCTAGCAAAAGTGGTGGGGGTACGTATTACGTTAAGTTTACAATTTTTTTTACATTTTATATTTACTACTGTAGCTGGAGGCTACAAAGTTCTGTATTTAGGTCAAGGTCATTGAACATATTTGCCAAAACGGGGAATAGAGCAGTAAATGATTTCATATTAAACCATAAACTGATCTATTCCCCGCTCTGTATTTAACTAGGACAATTTTCTCCAACATGAACATTTGATAGATTTTAAACTCGGATGTGAAGTCGGATTGTACACATTGCATCTCGATCAACTAAAAATTTCATAAAACAATAGGGATCTTCAGTTGTAGATTGATCTTTAACATATTCAATGGTCAACATTGCCGAACGAAGATCATGTGGAATTACATCGACTTTTATTAGTCGCCTTTCAATTTCAAACCGTTTTGTTATTGATGTAAGTTTTATCACATCATCGATATCGAGGAGGGGAAAGCTGTAACAAACGGAGTTTGCTGGTGCGTTCGTCATGGCGATATGAGAAATATACACTGTTGCATCGACATTAAATAGACGTTCCCCCACCATTAAATGTATAAGTTACCCCCACTTTTTCAAACAAAAAATTGAAAGCTGGTAAATATTGTCTGTCTTGTAAATGGGTCAAAGTTATACAACGATATTACCAAAACGGGGAATAGAGCAGTAAGTAGTTCTCACTTTGACTACAAACTGATCTATTCCCCGCTCTGTATTTAAAGTTTGACAGTTGACAAGAAAAAAAAACAACACATTATTCAGACTCATTTGATGAATCGGAATCAGTTGTATCAGAAGCATCGGAAAGAAATAGTCGTCGACGAATATGATATTCCCCTCGTGCGCTATCTAAAAATAACCCATCCAAACTACTACTACTAGTGGTTGGAGTTTCATCATGTATTTCTTCAGAACAGAGAAGATGCTGATAGATTCTATAGGTTTCAGATTCCACGTCACTTAACAGTTCAATTTGTTCCATATATCCTGCTTCAAGATCATCACTGTCCATATCACTTAATAATTCAAGATCTTCCATAGCATCCATATTACTTAATAATTCAACATCTCCCAATTCGTCTTCATTTTCATCCTCACTTTAAATCACAATATGTTTTATAATTCCCACGATTGATTTTGCAGAAGGAAATATATTATCCTTTGGTGACATAGCTGCTATATATCCTAGTGCTAACACAAGTAGCAGAATGAGATAAGCACTGATGAGAAACCTCTTTTTATAATCCCCGATTTAAGGGGGGGACTAGTGATAGGAAATGGGTATTATTGTATCAAATATATGTAACAATGTTTATGAAACAAGGATGATTAAGTCCTGTAGGTAGGTCAAGGTCGTCTTAACTTATTACCAGAACGGGGAATAGAGCAGTAAGCGATTCTCACTTTGACCGCAAACTGATCTATTCCCCGTTCTGTATTCCCCCGTTCAGTATTTCCAAAACATTTTTAGTCAATTACGAATGTTAGAAGGTCTTCAGGAAGATCTTGTTGAAGTGATGCACCTTCTAACAACGTTTCTAACACATTAATGTATTTTATCGCCTGTGTCAAAATGGCTAGCCTTGAACTTTTTCCATCCATAAACGGTAATTTTGATTGTAATAACTTATATGTTTGATTTATTTTTTCAATCCTTCCTCTTTCTCTAGCATTCCTTCTTCTCGCTTCATCATTCTTTTCCTTGTGATTTGTGGTAGGCTGCATCGATGTTGTAGGCTGCGTCGATGTTGTAGGCTGCATCAACTCTGCTGGGCTATTCATAGCTGAATAACTATACTCTGAAGCTGTACGCCTTATATATGTTTACCCCCACTATTAAAGTCAAAGGATTTAGATGGTGGGGGTGTAAGTGATAGGGAAAGGATATGTTATTTAACAATTACTATCCGCAAATTTTTTCCAAGTCTCGTCAGTGGTTCACGGTCACTTGAACATATTGCCAAAACGGGGAATAGAGCAGTAAGTGGTTTCACTTTAACCTCAAACTGATCTATTCCCCGCTTTGTATTTTAAAGTAAACAATAAATCTTCTCACTATTGAGCAGCCTTTGCTTTTTGAAGCTCAAGTTCTAAGTCTGCAACTAGGCAAAGTCTGCATCGTGCTCCTCCCATTGTTCAGGAGAACGCGGCTGTCCACACCACTTTGTAAAGGTGTACCTTATCGCCTCGTTATAATCCTTCAGGATAACATGATAGGGTCTTGGTTGCTGCGTTATAGACTGCATCGATGATGTAGTTTGTTGCGGTTGTGACTGAGCATCATTTTTCACAACCTTATCAATCTTGGAAATCTCAGTCATTTCAGCAGCCTCAGCAATCGCGTACAACTCCTCTTCGCTAATTTCCTTTCCCCATGTGTTGCTGTTGACGCTCATGATGATACAACTAATAATTATATTCCGAATCGCTCGCTTAAATACTTGTTCACCCCCTCCCCTCTTTATTGTTGAATAATGTCTTTAGTATAATATTTCTCCTTTTTCCATTTAAGTTTTATCTTTGACTTAGTGTAATATATCTAAGTCCGTTATTTAGGTCAAGGTCGTTGTAACATTGTAAAAAAAGTGTGGACAACCTATTTACACTCTGCAGCATATGCTACAAATTGTAAATAGGTTGTCCACACTTTTTTTAATTTGGAAAAAAACTATTTTTAATTTGGAATACACTTTTTGATCTTTTTTATTTTAATGTTTTCCACACAGTGAAACCAGTATCATTTCGAATTAAATAGTTCAGTTTGGTAAGTTCTTTGACGTGGAGGTCCATGCCTCTAGGCAACTCTACATAGTACAATTTACCTTCACATTGAACCACCACCTTTGCAAAGCCCTTTGATTTAACAAAAATGTATCGTTTATTTCTACAAAGCCTATTAATTCGAATTTTGGTTGGTCTCACTGTTGGATGCGGTGTAGAAAGAGAAACGGTGCCCTTTTGATTTTGTTTTAAATGTGATCTGCATACTTCTTCATTTAAAACACAAGACTTAGCACAACGTTCCCCTTTCCTTGCACCTTTTTTAAAACTGTAGCTGCATCTTGGTGCAGGAAGTATAGACTGCCTTCTCAAGGTTTGTAATTGTTGAAATTTCTCTGAAGGAGATTCGTTGTTAATGCAGATTACTGAAGGACGGGAAAGGGCACTTAAAGAAGGTGTAGAAGGTTTGGTGGGAGAAGAAGGATGTAGACTTGCAGATGGTGTAGAAGGTGGAAGAATGCTTGCCAGCGCCTGCTGAAGAAGCGAAGGAGCTGGTGAAGCCAAAGATGGTGCAGTTGTTTGCTCATCCTTCCTCGGTGATGGAGAAGGTGAGTGAGAAGTAGCCGAAGAAGATGAAGACGACGAAGACGATGAAGAAGATGAAGACGATGAAAAAGATGAAGAAGCGGACGGGGGAGCAACGAGGTTTTCCTGAAGTGGTTGCGGTCGTGGTGCAGGCTCCTCAGGAACAATACACGATAATATTAACGCCTGCCAAAGGATGGAAGGAGCTGGTGGAGCAGATGACGGAGCAGGTGAAGAGTGCTCAACCTTCCTCGGCAAAAGTTGCTTCCTACGGTCAGACATCTCGGGAACTGAACTGCACTCGTGATGTGTAAGCAGCAGAATGATTTTACCACTGGTGGAAACCCTCCTTTTATACCCAGTTGTAGGAAGGGGGGGGGCTTTAGAGGTTAGGGAAGGAATATTGTTGTAATGTTTTACTAAACGAAGATTTTCTAAGTCCCGAAGTGGGTCAAGGTCATCTGAAGGTGTCACCAAAACGGGGAATAAAGCAGTAAGTGATTCTCACTCGGACCACAAACTGCTTTATTCCCCGCTCTGTATTAGGAAAAGAGGTCTAGTTTAATGCTCGCAATTATAGGCATAAACCTAATAACGGAACGCTAACCTCTCCCCCGACAAGTTACCCCTCCCCCAAAATAAAAGCAAAATGGTCAGTTAACAACAGTCGTGCACTCTGAAACCGCAAGGACGTTCATCACTGTGTAGGCGTCAGAGTTTTACGAACCGAAGTACAACAATACCTGACCAAGGTCCCCTTAAGTTTATTTCCCCGAAGATGTATCCCCCTAAGATAAGCAATATGGTCAGTTTACAACAGTCGCGCACTCTGAAACCGCAAGGACGTTCATCACTGTGTAGGCGTCAGAGTTTTACGAACCGAAGTACAATAATTACCTGACCAAGGTCCCCTTAAATTTAACCAAAAATAAGCAAACTGGCTGAATCTGTTTCTCGTGAGTAAGGGCTAAGATAGGTAAAGTCATCCGGTTTGCGCGCCGTAATGACTTAAGGTCGGTTTTCGTGCCATACCTTTTTGTAAGGGGTTAGGAAAGGTGTTTATTTGAGAAACATAATCCCCCCTGAGATATTTAAAGACTTAAGGTCGGTTTTCGTGCCATACCTTTTTGAATGGGAGCGTGAAAGAAAAGTACATATTTCATTAGTAAATAAAAACACTTCAAAGACACTTTAAAACCAACACCAAACTAACTACAGTTAAACTAACTACATTTACTAGCAGCAAACTACAAGCGTTATTCTAACAAGCTTAATAATACACAGACATGCCTTAAGCTAAAGTATCATCTCTAATATATAGTGGTACCAACTCTATACTAGAGATACTATTGCGGACAGCGCGGGCAAACAGCTAGCTAGGCTGTCGGCCTGCGACTGCGAACCCTCTGCGGGCTGCTCCCGCTTTTATAGGAATATATCATGGGGAGGGGGGGAGGGGGGGGACTTCGACAGTAGTTTGTTCTAACGCTGTATCGCACACTCTGAATTGCTCCAAGTCCGGTAACTGGGTCAAGGACACGTTAAAATATTTTGTAAAATAGCAAAGGTGTTACCTTTGCTATTTTACTTTGGAAGCAAGCTGTACTACGTTTAAACAAGGGAGACTGTTATCCGTTTTACACAAAACTCCTTGCACGATCTTTTGATAAAATGGAAAAGATTAATGCCGGAGGGCGATTCCCATTCCACCAAAATACAATGCATATCATTTCTATGCAACGGTCTCAGCTCTATTTTTACTTTTAATTTAATGCCTCGGAACTCATAAGTAAGGATGGACAGAAAGGCTTCTGAAATAGCAAGCTCGGAAGGAACAAGCCAAGTGTTTACACCTACAGCTTCCATAGCGATATGATGATTTTTACCACGCTGTTGCAGTATATATTAAATTTCCCCTTCCATAAATTTTGTGCTAAAACGTAGTTGTGTACATTGAATGTTTCTTGAATATTTTCTAAGTCCTAATCTGGGTCAAGGTCACGTTGAAAATAAAAGCATTAAGTGTTAAGCAAACTACAAAACATTAAGTGTTAAGGAAACACATTCCATCTACAATGTTATTATAAAGCATTAGGTGTTATAAAGCATCAAGATATGGTCAGTTTACAACAGTCGTGCACTCTGAAACCGCAAGGACGTTCATCACTGTGTAGGCTTCAGAATACTACGAACCGAAGTACAATAATCCCCTGACCAAGATCCCCTTAAATATATTTAACTACACATGCAAATGCGCATGGTCTCTCAATTGCGCGTTGGGCCCACACACACTCAAGAGACCTACGCTGCAGCAGGCACTGCAACCCAGTGGGAAGTTCATCCTAAAGGGCGGCAGGCTACTGCGAGGAGACGCTCGAAATCTCGGCTTATATAGACGGAGAATGGGAAATAGGGATATTTAGGGGAAAGCGGGATAAGGGATAACCCTACTTCGTTGCGGGATTTTGTCGGGAATTTATCCCTCTCTTCCAAAAAGTTTATCCCTTGACCTTGATCTTGACCTTGAACTTGACCCAAAAAAGGGGGGGGGTGACCTTGAACATGACCCAAAAAAGGGGGGGAGGGGGGTGACCTTGAACATGACCCAAAAGGGGGGGGGTGACCTTGAACATGAGCCGGGGGGGGGGGGGTCCCGGATGTAAACCGGTTCTAATTAGTACCCAGCTTTCTACCTATATATGGATAGGGCAAGGTTAGCCTTTGCGACCTGCTTTACTCTGTCTGGCACCTCATCCTAGCTTTGGTTCTCAGCCAGTATACACGTGCTCTATCCATTTTCCCTTCCACCCAACAACACCATGTCTTCTCCTCTGACTCCCGAAAAACTTCAACGTTTGAAGGAGTCCTTGAAGAAGTCGACGGAAAGAAGAAGCGGATTTAAGAAACCTTCGGCTTTTAAGTCTGCTCTTAGACGTGATTTTCGGTGTCACCCATTATATTTTCACCAGCAACCCTCAACTCAGCCTCAGCCTTCTACGTCCACAGCTCGACCTTCAACTAACCAATAACTGTAGATGAGGTGATGGAGCGGACAAGAGTGATGGGGATCGATGATTTGGTGACGCCGATCGACACCTCCAAGGCCGAGTTCCGGAATCTGAAGCGGTTGACGGAGTACAAGTTTGTGGCTAGGAACGGGGACCACGTGTTCCTCTTCCAACACACCGACTACTACGTCGAGGTGCGTCTGCCGCAGACTTGTCCACCACCACCCCCTCTGATACCCCACACCCAGGAGTTGTACTTCATGAGACAAGATGGGAGGGTAAAGTGGGTTTTAAAAAATAAAGTTTAAACCGAGCAGCGATCCCTAGACCAACCATTCCTAACCAAACCATCCCTCAGCACGCAAACGGTCCTTTTCAGGACCACCCTAAGCATTTCAAGTTAGGGACTTGGCCTGTACATAGGCAGGAGACTGTTAGTCTTATGTTTGTGTGCAGCCCACTTTGTGAAAATTTCTAAGTCCCAAGGTCCTTGAACTTGACCTTGACCTTGAACATGACCCAAAAGGGGGGGAAGGGGAGGGGGTTACAAAGTTTGTGCAAAGTATGTCATGTGGGTACTCAAATTACGCGGATTGATCAGACGAACAAGTTGGTGCAAACAGAATTCAGATCCGACCAAGGGTATAGCGGTAATAGCTAAAAACAACTAATTCGAGGGTCAAACCTAAATAACTTCTTTATTTACGGTTTAAAATATATTAAGTGGGTACTCAAATTACGCGGATTGATCAGACGAACAAGTTGGTCCAAACAGAATTTAGGGTATAGCAGTAATAGCTAAAAAACGACTATTTTCAAGGACAACCCTATATAATGTCTTTATTTTTGGTTTAAGGTATAACATGTGGGTACTCTACTGACGCGGCTCAGCAAGCCCAACAAACAAATGCAATCAGAATTCTGATCCGACCAAGGGTATAGCAGCAACAGCGAAAAAACAACTATTTACAAGGACAAACCTAAATAACTTCTTTGTTTTTGGTTCAAAGTATAACATGTGGGTACTTCAATTACGCGGCTTGACAAGACGAACACGAAGGTGCAATCTAAATTTAAATCTAACCAACAGTATAGCATCCGTAGCGTAAAAACAATGGTTTGAAGGACAAGGTAACGTTGTGGTGGGGGGTAGGTGGCTATCATACACAATAACGCTACATCATTATTCTTCCAGCTCTTGACGGATGAACATCTACCTAGAGGGTCTGAAAAATGTCGCAGTTTTACAGGAACATGAGGAAGGTGACCTTCAGTAGTCCCCTTGACACTACTTTCTACTTCCCTGACAATGAAGACAGAAGGTCTACGCTTTTAATGGACAATGAGCGGTTTCGTCGAAGAATAATCGGGGTTGAAACACTTTTAGCCAGTTGTTTGCTACGCAAAAAGCACCATATGAATACATGCACCGGTTTAGATCATAGTAGCTGTTATACTTATACAGCGTTGAGCAAACATTATTAAAGTTTTCAGTTACGGAGCTAAGGTCTTGACAGTCTAAGAGCTAAACCCTAACTAACACATGTAAACTAGTTATTGTGCAATGTAAAACTTGGTGGGGAGACTAATGTAGTGGGGGACTGGTGTAGTGGGGGGACTACCATCTGCCGCGCACTTGCCACCTGCCGCCTGCCACCTGCCGCCTGCCATCTGCCGTCCGCCATCTGCTCCGCCCCACCTCACTTTTACCCCCACCGTTTTGTTTGATACCAGAACGCTAGCTAGCGAATAGTCAGTTTACCTCCGGCTCTCGACCGGTGAACATCGAGCTTTCCGAGACGCTCTTCACACAATAATAATAATATTATGTCACTCAAGGTCTGATAGATGTTTCTACTTCATTACCGTCAGGTACTATTTCTACCTGACGGTAATGAAATGGAAATGGCTATCAGAACAGATCGGTGTCAAAAAAAACAACACGGACTCTGCGCAGGGATCAAAGTATCTACCTTCTTTCATCAGGAAAAAACACGATGACCGCGACTCGCCGGGATCATCAACTTCGATTATAACCAACAACGGCGGAAGATTCGTATTGTAATTAAGAACAAACATTGTAAATAAAATAAAGTAATATTTGTAATAGTACTACCTCGCACTCGTATCATTCGATTGTTTCATTCGATAATTTTCATTCGATATTTCTTATCAATTAACTATCGAATCACAATCGGATTTTACGAGTGCGAGGTAGATTTTTAAAAAAAAAACTTCCTCGTGACCTTGAACTTTGAACTTTCACTCATTACGTCACAAAACCGCCTACGTCACTGGCTCAGCCTCAGATGACGTATTTATTCACTCAGCGCATCCGGTCACTGACCGGATGTGACGTCACTTCCGGTCCAGCACCGGCAAACCCACACTACTACCAGCTGTACCTAAACAAACGTTATCCGGATCAAAATAGTTTGATAGATTCAACGAGTTTAATATAACTAGAGGTCTTGTCTGAATAAAAAGGTAAAGCCTTCATGTTGACAATAATTTTCTTCAGGTACTCTAAGCTGCCGCCTTCCCACTAGCTCGCAGCCACTTCGTTGCAGCCACCCGTTGGCCACTTGACCTGTTGAAATTGCATTTAGCCTTATGGAACCCTTCACACTAGTGGGTCGCAGCTACCCACCTCGGTGGCAATCAAATCGTCTATTTACAAGTTAAATGTTAGTCAGCAAAAAAATATGTAACTTTTGTGATGAGGGGATTTTGATTGGTTGACATTGGAGCAGAGTTTACAGTGGGGCAAAATGGCGGTCGACCACGTAGGTTACACGTTTTAGGACGAAACGAGACTTCTAGATACGGTATATTAACCTCGTTGGGGTCATCTGAGATGTCCTCCTAACCATAGACCAAATTCCCCAACCTCTACCTCGTCCAGGAATGTTCCCATTAGAATGAGCCTTTTAATGCTCTATAAAAAAAGATCGAAATATACAGCTTATGCAACAGATGTTAATTCCCCCCCCCCCAAAAAAAATGAAGCCTATATGGGTGCCGCCATTTCCCCAACTATTCACAATAAACTATCAGTGCAGAGTATGTGGGGTTAAACAATCAGCAATAACCTATACCTCAATGCAGGGCCGGATTTAAGCATAGGCTACATAGGCGAACATGCATACATATACATAGGCCCAAGGTCAAGATTTGAAAAAGAACATCATAATCTAACTTAAGTGCAATCATAATAACATTACAATTATTTATTTATTAATGAAAAAGTAATGTACTAAAAAAAAGACATATATTCTTTGACAACAAAAAATGCAACACAACATGTATGTCAAAGATACTGTTGACTATATATTTATTATGCTACAGTTTGTGTCAAATCGGTTGATTGTTTACCACTATCTTTTATATCAACTGTCACACGTAAATCTTGAATACCCGGTATTTCGGGTAAATCCCCGCAACTCGCACCCAAAATCCCCGGTTTTGCCCGGTTTTTAGCGAATTTCCCCTATAGGGAAGAAGCTATTACCGTAGGTCTCATGGTAAGACTTAAGCCCGAGACCATGATAACTTTTCATTTTGAGGTCCCCAGATGCCAAAAAAACCATTCGTTAAAATTTGTATGTGTGTGTGTGTGTGTGTGTGTGTGTGTGTGTGTGTGTGTGTGTGTGTGTGTGTGTGTGTGTGTGTGTGTGTGTGTGTGTGTGTGGTGTGTGTGTGGTGTGGTGTGTGTGTGTGTGTGTGTGTGTGTGTGTGTGTGTGTGTGTGTGTGTGTGTGTGTGTGTGTGTGTGTGTGTGTGTGTGTGTGTGTGTGTGTGTGTGGTGTGTGTGTGGTGTGGTGTGTGTGTGTGTGTGTGTGTGTGTGTGTGTGTGTGTGTGTGTGTGTGTATGTGTGTGTGTGTGTGTATGTGTGTGTCCGTAAGCACGATAAATCTTGTAAAAAAGGTCCGATCTTAATGAAATTTGGTACAAATGTCTAAAGCACCATTTATTTGAACGAGTTCGAAAACCAGATGAATCGCATAATCCGAAGGGGTTTTTTTGTGGGGTTTTGTACCCCTAATATTGGTTTTTTGGGGTTTACACATGTAATTTTGATTTAAATCAAATTTTAATCTTTACCATTTAATTCAGCATAAAAACCAAACAATTTGGTATTTTGATCATTGCTCTACGTCAATTGGTTACTGAGATATTGAAAGTGCTAAACACAGTACGTTGTCCAATGTTATTCTTATGGAGAATAAGGTAAATTGCATATCTCGCTTATTTATGAACTTGCAATTTCAACAGGTCAAGTGGCCAACGGGTGGCTGCAACGAAGTGGCTGCGAGCTAGTGGGAAGGCGGCAGCTTAGAGTACCTGAAGAAAATTATTGTCAACATTAAGGCTTTACCTTTTTATTCAGACAAGACCTCTAGTTATATTAAACTCGTTGAATCTGTCCAACTATTTTGATCCGGATAACATTTGTTTAGGTACAGCTGGTTTTATTTTCAAACATACATATATGGTGAAAATAACCCAATAGAAAATAATCAATCTATGATTATTAACGACTAACTATATGCCAGTTAACTGCAACAAAATAGTTTATCATACGATTTGTTTTTACTCAACGTTCGGTTTGTCCTCTGACCAGTGTACCTACTTTTGAACGTTTAGGAAAGGCAGAGGCTACGTACACGCCCGACGTGAGCCGCTACTGTTCACGTCCGTTCCAAATTATGCACCGTACATTAATTTTCCTGTGATTTTTAAAACAAATTGAGAGCCAGAAAACCTCCTAACCTAACCTAACGTAACCTAACCTATCCTAACCTAACGTAACATAACGTAACGTAACCTAACCCAACCTAACCTAAGCGGTAGCGAAGTGAATTTGCCCTTACATCGGACGTGTACGCAGTCACTTCGTTTAGGAAATCTAGCACATTATTATTATTGAACAGTGTCGCCTCCAGTAACACCAATAGGCCTTTGTTAAAACTAAGCCCATGGCCGAAATTAAGCATGGACTACTGTAGTTAGTCTATGGCATAGGCCACTTAGGCGCGTGCTTAGGGGCCCGCACCATATACTCTTTTCAAAAGCCTGATACAAGCAAGAAAAAAGGTGATAAAAAGGGCCCGCACCACTGGTTGAGCCTAGGGACCCACGGCTAATAAATCCGACCTTGACCAAGCACTAAGACTACTAAAACTGGTATTGTTTCGGGTACACTAGTTAATTTCCGGGTGATCTCTGACAATATCCAAGAAATTACCCGGGTTTCGTGTATTTGAAGCTCGTTCGGGGATTTTGTGGGGATTACTACAGTATGACCGGGTAAAAGCGGGGATTTTATAGGTAGTTTACGGGTAAAATAGCAAACCCAGCCTGGCAACACTGGTGGTGACTCCAGATATAACATAGAGCATAGAGCTCAAAGTGCACGGCGCACATGCTTGATTGATCATTACCACTACCACCAATACCGTTTTGTCAACATATACTGTATACTCGTACATGTCAGTACAGAGAGAGAGAGAGAGGCTTGCAGGCTGCAGATGAATTTGCCAAGCGAAGATAATAATCTAAAACTATTGAGTATAGAGGAATAGTCCAGGTGTTGAAGAGATGGGGTTCATAAAAGTAAAAAATGTGTTGGTTCCACATCTTAGCTTAGATGTCTTTGATGCTTATACTCAATAGGGAATCTGATCATGATCATGATGTGTAATGAACCACAAATATTGTAAGTTACTTGAGGCAAAACATAAGTTACGTGCGTTTGCATTTGTGTCAAGTGATAGTGTGAAGTGATAGGTTCTCGAGTTTCTTGTGAACTTTTTTAAAAATGAAAATCGGCTAGTTGTGAATTTATATGGTTGTATAATTTGTATTGTTTGAAGTCAACAAAATGGTTTTTGAATCTATAGTTGCAGACCTTCTGAACAAATATCTTGGCGAATATGTGGACAATTTGGATAGGTCTCAGTTAAAAATTGGAATCTGGGGAGGTATGTATTAACTTGTTATGATTAACTTAGTCATATTGAATAGTAACGTAGGCCCTAATAGGTTATGTATGGTTATGGTGTATGCATATAGGTTATGCTTGTTAGGTTTTATGGGTTACTTAGCCTAGGCCTATTACTATTGTTTGCTTTACAAATACTTTAACATAGCCTAGCCTAGGCCTAGGCTACTATCTAATGTTCATGTTGATTAATAGGCCAAATCATGTTTCATCTTGGCAGTCTAAAGCATAAGACTATGCCTAGGCCTAGTTCATACCCCAGGAAACCCATGGTTTCATCAGGGAGCGGTGTGGCCAGGTCGGCTGGTTGGCGATTTCTGAGGGCCCCAGGGACCTTTTAAAAACTAAGGGGTCCCTATCACAAAAATCTAAATAGGCGTAGGGCCTAGCCTAATTGATCAAAAATTTGAATTTATGTGTTTTGTGACAAACAACATCAATACCTACTTGGAAATCCAATCCCAGATGACATTTTTTCAATCCCGGGATTTCGGGAATACGTTGAATAATCCCGTGATCCCGGGATTAACATTAATTTGTGTAAAAATCCAGTGGCAAATTTATTTTGGGTTTTTCATGTTTAACGTTAATACGGTATAATATTGTATTCTATCTAGGCAATTTTGTACACATTTGGAATCTATTTAATCAGATAGCTGCTAAGAAAAGTTACTTTTTACATTGTTTAGAATGGTAAGAAGTTCATTTTTGTGTTAGTATGGCCCAGGATCACTTTCTGAATAGGCCTACTTAAACAGTTTAAATTAGGCCTACCTTTTTCTTTCAGTGAACCTATTCATCCTCAATAAAGCCACACAACCGCCCACGCTGTGACGGGCAGTTATTTAATTCGTTGTTATTTTGTGAATCCGTGTCAGATTTGTTTAATGTATTGTAATTTTAATATTCAACTAGTGAGTTAGTTATAACAACGTTGTGAGTGAATGACATGCCTATAGGCCTAGATTGAAAAATAAATTAGGCTATATTTTGATGAAGGATTCTCTTATGGGCATTCTCTGGGAAGTGGTCCTGCTTTTTATTTTTTTAATCCGGGTAAAATTAGGTGAACCATTGTTTTCCAAGTAAAAAAATTATTAAATTTCATCAAGCAGAACTTTTTTTTTAAGTTAAGCAAATTTGCTCGCCATCAGGGGGAAGTGGTGTAAAATTACTCCATTCATATAAACAAACTGTCTGACATGGACCGAGCAAAGCTCGATCTCCTAGTGACATGGTAATATTTGTATTATAATTGCAGCTGTTAATGCAGTATTGTCAGGTTTTAGGTTACATGCAAAGAATGTACCTAAAATCTGTCAATCTTTCTGAACGCCGCTTATAGAGCCATGAAATTTGGAGTTTTTTTTATGTTATTCGTGTGAAAACTGGAAATGATGTTAAACAATATGAGCCTGTCTGACTTTTACCATTGACTATAAATTCAATCATTGACTATAAATACTGAAGTAGACTTCTCATTGCCATTATAAAATATGTCCCTAGTTTTATGTGTACCAGGATTGAAAGAGGTCGTAGTTTACACCAGTCACCAACAGAGTATACTGCTGTCAACTATTACTTACCCTCTCAAGGAGGGGATAGGCCTAATACAATAGTTGGTGTGTCAGGAAGCAAACATAAGTTTATTATAACTTGCTTTCTGGCGTGGAGATATTTTAAAAGTTAACGTAAATAACTAAAATAAATAGTTGACAGCAGCATAATCTGTCGGTGACCTAATCAAACTACTTTAATTTTAAATTCTAGCATACACTAGAAGTAGGACAGCTGGACCATATGGATGGGATGTCTCCTTCAGTATTTATATTCATTGCTTTTACTCTGATGGGCCAGCTGTCCGCACCTATAAAAAACGGCTGTACTGTAATTAGATAATACTTTACCCTTTGCCGTGTGGAGGTACGAGAATCTTCCTGGGTGATTTCATTTCATCGTGAGGGCTTCCACAAGACAATTAGGGGACTGGGTAAAAAATTCTGTGGGGGTCCCAGAGACTCCTATTTAAATATATTGGTAAATTTTATAAATTTACTGAAAATTGAGGGCCCCTGTTGTCCCCCCGCGAAGCGGCCCTGTTCATCGTTTAACTGATTGTTCTGAAATTCTGTAGGACGTTTGGTAATGCAAGGGACAAAATAAGTTAAGTAAATTTGCTCGCCATCAGGGGGACGTGGTGTAAAGAATCACGGTATGCATGTAGGATATTACATATAAACGTTTACTTACGCCTATATTAGAAGTCTATGCTTAACTTTACCAATTATGCTTTACAATTATTATGCTTTACAATTATTATGCTTAACTTATGCATAACTGAAACACAAGGAACTGGCGTCTGTTTGTGGGGTGATTTTCGACTGAAATGGTTTTTAATTAAGGGAACCCATAGTGGCCTATGTGTGTGAAACTGGCAAGGAAATATCCATAACTCCAGAAACAGGGTATTTAAACTGTGACATCACATCTCCTCTATTGTTCAGGGTATTTAAACATTGACGTCACATTACCAGCTGACAGAAAAACAAGATGGCTGCCGCATCACTATGCAACATAACCTCAAAACCGACCGTTCCCGCCTTTTAGCAGACAACAGATTCCCGACAATATGTAGGCCAAAATCTAATATTATTAGGCCTAATTTGTGAATAAATTATAAAAATCTTATCTATTGTGTTTTATTTAACCATTATATGTATTACAAACATTCCACTTATAAATAAAAATCAACAATGAAAATGTCTACAGACCTGGTACATCTCATCAAAAACTCATAACTACTAAACCATTAAGAGAAATACATTTTGTTATGGTATTTAATTAAAGCTAATTAGTCTATTTATGAGCGTATCACTACGTTATATTTATTATATATTTTTATATTTATTATTTATAAAGTCTATGCGTTTATCTAACGCCCTATTACTATGTCATACCATTTCGGGGTTCTGAACATGTTTAAAATGTGATGTGAAAACTGACATATCGAACTTTGTTAGTCCGACACCTTTCAGCAATAACTTATTAATCAAAAAGATCTCATATTTTCTTTTTATATTTATTATTTATAAAGTTTAAGTGGTTATCTAACACCCTATTACAGTGTCATACCGTTTCGATCTTCTGAACTTGGTTAAAATGTCATTGGAAAACTGCCATTTCGAACGTATTTTTAGTCACGAGCAATAACTTATAAATCGAAAACGGTTTATTATATATTTTTTATATTTATTATTTATAAAGTCTATGCGTTTATCTAACGCCCTATTACTATGTCATACCATTTCGGGGTTCTGAACATGTTTAAAATGTGATGTGAAAACTGACATATCGAACTTTGTTAGTCCGACACCTTTCAGCAATAACTCATTAATCAAAAACGGTCTCTTATTTTCTTTTTATATTTATTATTTATAAAGTTTAAGTGGTTATCTAACACCCTATTACAGTGTCATACCGTTTCGATCTTCTGAACTTGGTTAAAATGTCATTGGAAAACTGCCATTTCGAACATATTTTTAGTCACGAGCAATAACTTATAAATCGAAAACGGTTTATTATATATTTTTTATATTTATTATTTATAAAGTCTATGCGTTTATCTAACGCCCTATTACTATGTCATACCATTTCGGGGTTCTGAACATGTTTAAAATGTGATGTGAAAACTGACATATCGAACTTTGTTAGTCCGACACCTTTCAGCAATAACTCATTAATCAAAAACGATCTCATATTTTCTTTTTATATTTATTATTTATAAAGTTTAAGTGGTTATCTAACACCCTATTACAGTGTCATACCGTTTCGATCTTCTGAACTTGGTTGAAATGTCATTGGAAAACTGCCATTTCGAACGTATTTTTAGTCACGAGCAATAACTTATAAATCGAAAACGGTTTATTATAAGGGAATTAGTTTATTATAAGGCACTTAGGTCATGAGCGGATTTGTGTGAGTATGATTATTCTAACACCAATCTCCCTCCAGAATTGCAACCCAATTGGTTCAGTAGTTCCTAATTTGAGAACTTTTAAACCAGTGGGACGGAGCCCTAAAGAGTACTTAAACTGTGAGTAATTATATGTCATTCATAACTGTACTACTTACCTCCCTCCCAATATGTCATCTCAATGGCCTCAGTAATAACTAATCTTCAAAGGCAATGGGAGAAGTCCTAAGAGATTTTTTTTAGATATTTTGAAGGTTTATGTCAGTAATAATAGCAACTACTAATCAACTAACAAATTTTAGCTTAAACAGTTAAGTAAACATTAATATCCATAAGTTTAGCTTGGGGACCATGCTAATAAGAATAACATGGGGAGTTTAACAATGCCTGGGGTTAGATCCCCTAAGGTTAGATCGGGACACATTTTATCAGGCCTGATCAAGACAGTCGATCAAGTTTGATTAAACTGACTTGTTTAGCTTGCTTGATCAGAGTTTCCAAAGTTAATCAAATCTGTTTTAATTTGATATTTTTTAATAATGTTTGATCAAGTATGAGGAAATTTTGTTTCCAAATCCGTACCATTCGGTGTTAACAAATTTTGCACCTTTGTTTATTGGCATGAGAATTATAAACTTGTTTTGGTATCTCAAAGCGATCAGATAACCAATCAACAAACTAGTTTTACTATTTACTTACAATTATTGAGTTATATTCAAATTTTACGCTCATTACTCATGATTGAAAATATTTTAGCATTTAAATGCACCTTATGTATATCAAGACATCCATATCATATAAATGGATGTCGTAGCAAACCCCCATCGTACCAAACCTGGAAACTCAGCGAATTACAAATGCATATATATATGTGTCTTAATACTACATAAAGTCACATAAAAAGTTTCATCAATATGCATTCATAAATAAGCGATTTATAACATTTATACGCAAGTTTGCTGAAACAAGGAACACAAACAAGGGGTTTTTATACAAATATTAATATAGCTCAACTAGGTAAAGTCACACAGCAAGTTTTATTAATTTATGTTAATAATTAAGGGAGAGAAAATTTGACTTATTCTCCATAACAATAACATGGGGGCTGAGTACGCAGGTTTGCTGCTACGAGAACTATCGGCAACAAAACTGCTTTTGTGAAAAATTATCAAAATAGCAATTTGTTTTTTTTAAGCTGAATTAAATAGTCAAAACTAAAATGATATGTATAAAAAACTAAAAAAACCTTTATGGGGTACAAATCCCCTCCCTCCCCAAATACCCCTTTGGATGGAGCGATCTTTCTGGTTTTCAAACTTAAAGTCATAAATGTTGCTTTAAATGTTCGTATCAAATTTCGTAAAAATCTGACAATTTTTTAGAATTATCCTACCCACGTACACACATAAATATATTTTAGAACAAACGATTTTTTTGGTATCTGGGAACCTCAAAACGAAAAGTTATCATGGTCCCGGGCCTAGATCTTACCATGCCAACTTTGGTAGTAACTTCTTTCCTATAGGGGAAATTCGCTAAAATAAGTACCGAATACTAATAACAATATAAAAGTTCTACAATGATTTTAATTATTAAATAATATAATATATACCATACTATAGTAACTATTTTTAGGGCCTACTGTTCAATTTACGTAAAAATGGGTTTCTATTTTAAATCAGAGATAATTTAACATACAGTGATTTCAACAATATATTATGATATACAACATGCAGCCCAATTATCAAAAAGCATCAATAGAGCATTAAAAACGAACATCTGAGCCAACAAAGATCACGGAGTGGAGGCAAGTTACCCAGTCACCAAGCTGGCCACCGCGCCGCCGCACCGGCACGAACTGGCAACAGCGCTGGGGTGACGTGGTGGGGAGTACACACCAAAGTTGGAGTTTGCACGATTGTGGCACGTTGCTACAATTGTTTTCTAGTGTGTAAGGGCTAAAATCGGTGTGTATCGGGAAAGTGAGTTGTGGAACATACTGACCACAGTATTGTCGATAACGCAGTATCTTTCGTCTTAAAGATGCTACAATTGGGTGTTTTCCACAATTGAGCGAATACATGTATGTGTGTGTGTGTGTGTGTGTGTGTGTGTGTGTGTGTGTCCGTTACCATGGTAAATTTTGAAAGAAGTGCCCGATTTTGATGAAATTTGGCAGAAATGTGGAGAGTAACATTTATGACAAAAACCAGATCGATCTGTCTATGGAAAAGGGATTTTATAGGGGTTTAAAATTTTCCAAAATCAGTTTATTTAACTTTTTACCCTAAAATTTTAAAAACACTAGATTTTGGTTATAGCCATTTTATAGAGCTTACAAAAACAAACAATATAGTATTTTGAATCATTAAATTAGGTTTAGTGGTTGTGGAGAAAAGTCAAAAAATGTGTCCATAAAATTTCCTATGTTATCTTATGGGAATACGGTTTTTAGATTTTCCTCGGATAATTTCACTAAAAACTCCACATTTCTTTCTACCAATCAGTTTAGATCTATAAAACAATTATTCTGGCGTTTTAATTGTTGTTTTAGAGCCAACCGTTGCAGTGATATTCAAAGTGCTAAACACAGTACGTTGTCCAATGTTATCCTTATGGAGAATAAATAAAATGTTATATTTTGATTATTTATATATATATATATATTGATGAAACTTGGTGTGTGGCTTCAAATAGTTGTGGTATATTGATATTAGTACAACAAAATGGTTTTTGTTGATTTTTCCCGGTAGCAGCAAACCTGCATACTCGGCCCCCATGTTATTTGTATGGAGAATAAGTAAAGTTTTATATCTCTCTTAGTTATGAACCTAAATTAATGAAACTTGGTATGTAGCTTCTCCTGGTTGAGTTATATTGATAATTGCAAAAAAACACATTTTGTATCTTCCTTGTTGCAGCAAACCTGCGTACTCAATTATAATGTTATTCTTATGGAGAATAAATAAAATGCTATATATCACTTATTAATGAATGTATTTTTGTGAAACTTGGTAAGTGGCTCTAGGTAGTAGTGATACCCATATATGTACATTGGAAATTCGCTGAGTACGCAGGTTTGCTGCGACGGGGGTATTAGAGGTTTTAAACTCACAATCCGTATTTTAAATAATACTTTGATCGAGGTGTCATTTATTTCCCACCCAACAGAACTTGTTAGTGTATTACCAAACTATAGAATACACACTCAAGATAGAATTATCCGTTTCAGGGGCACTTGTTGCTTGATTATTATTTTTATTGTTTGCATCACTGTCAGTGACATTGTACTGTCCCCAAGATGAGCAGCCTTTTCCACTCAGTCCACTCTCATTAGATTTTTCAAGAGGTTTAAAAAAACTGCCAACCTTCTTAATATTTTTTAAAAATTAAAGTTTATTTTTCACATTTTTCACTTGCAATTTTGCGGTAACCTGAACGGACTAAGATTCCGACGTTTGTCACTCATTGTCATTGGTATTTTTTAGGTCAACATTCTAACAAAATAAAACATAACACACTTACTCTATCTTAGCAATGTGAACGACGTGGTAACAATAATAACTGGTCGTGAATACGTTAAGCGAACGATTAAACCAGGTGAGTGAGGTTTGACAGTCTGCTGTAACTCCACTATATGTTGCCAGTACAAACAACCATTGTTGCGAATAGTTGAACTACCGGCATAACCCAAGTTAAATAATACAAAACTTCCACACTTGACTTCTAAAAGATAATTTGTAGCTATAAATTGTAAGATTTCAAATGTAAGTGAGAAAATGCAAAGTAAGCTCCCTTTCACTACCTTTCTCGGTCACTGCGCCTGGCGCTGGCAATTCGCCTGATACCACGGTACTGACGTCCGTCAGCCGTCAGGCCGTGCCGCCCCGTGCCGCCCCCAGACTGTGCCGCCCCTAGGCACGTGCCTAGTGTGCCTAGTGGGAAATACGTCCCTGCTGGCCATAAGGTGTCAGAATGCCACTCAAGAGGTTGTAGAGTGTGTTCACAGACACAACACAGCACTTCACTCAGAAAAAATTTCAAGCCTGCAAATTCCACCAAAGTGAAAATTCACCACATGAACCCGTCTCTAAACAAGAGGATGGTGCTCTGTTCAGTGCCCACACAGCTTCTACCACCAAAACATCTTCTCACATATTATTATGTACCGCAGTGGTAGATTTGATAGGCCCTAATGGCAAGCATATTCGATGTAGAGCATTGCTGGACAATGGGTCTCAGTTGTGTTTCTTGATGGAAAAAATCTGTCATCAGTTAAGACTTTCAAGAGCAAACAACACATTCCAGGTATTAGGTGTAAACAACACCACAAATGTGAAAGAGGTCACACATGCTACTGTTAGATCTTGTGTCAGTAACTACAAGGCAGGTTTAAGCTTTGTGGTGGTCCCCAGAATCACAGATTTGCCCAGAGAACATATTCAGTACAGAGAATTTTGGAATACCAAACCACATCACGTTCTGATCCTGATTTTGGAAGACCAGGTTGAATCGACATGCTCTTGGGGCAAGAAATGTTTCTAGAAATATTGTGCAGTGGACAGCAAAAGACACGTGGATTCCCGTTTTAACCCCACCACATTTCCTTACCCTAGGCTCACTCACAGCTATCTCCGAACCATCGTTGGACTTCTCCCAGAGTGACGTCTGTCAGGATGGCAGCGAGAGCAGCAGCTCCTCCAACATTTCTGGGCGCTGCGTCCAGAGCATACTTCACACCGGTTGAGACAACTTAGTGAGAGTGGTGTCTTTAAAAACTTCCACAGGTGTAGTGCCACATGCCATGAACAATCTGTGCCATATATCAATGTCCCTCGAGAACAACAACGCCCCATAAACTTTATTATTGATCATCCATTATTACCATGTCTATTTCTCATACTGTAATTCAATGTAATGTTGTTTTACAGCTGTGTATTTATTTTATTATTAGTTAATTCTAATTTTGATTATTTATGTTTAAATTGAATTCATTTTTGATGCTATTTATGCTATAAATGTTACATCTTTCAAGTTTACTTGTATATAATTAATGCCATATTCAATATAAACAAATCAATGTGGCTTGTTCATTTGCTTAGTTTTGAGCTACATTATAACTCATAAATTATAATAATTCTATCATTTATTTGTCTTGCTTGATTACGTTACATTTTTACAATTATTCATTTTATCAAAACGTTTTTTCATTAAATTATTTAATAATTTAATTTAATATTTGATTGTGTTAGAATGTCATTTAGTTCTTTGTACATAACATATTACCATCATATTTATCACAGCAATTTGAGTTCTTTTCAGCAATTACATAGAATATATTTAGTACTATTTCATGTTTTTAGTGCTTTGTTGTAGGTACTAATATTTGCATTGTGGTTTTTGTTAAACTTGTACAATACCATTTGCATGTGATCAATTGTTAATATTGTATGTAATTTTAGCTTAGTTTTGTTATTGAAAGTCACGTGCTTTCAAGGTGGGCGGCATGTTGCGGCCTACTGACGAGAGGGAGGGGATGTTCCAATGGCCGGCGACACTTGGACACCCCAAGCCTTAAAAATCAGTTCCGTCCCAACAGCCGTCGGAATCAGGCGCACAGTCGTCTTTAGATTCGATACATATTACATTTTACTTTGATTCGTTACATTTACAAACATTAGATTCGTTACAATACCATTTCATTTAAGACTATTTCATTTCAAGTTATTTATTTTCATGTGTTAAACTTATTATTAGAGTGTGAAATAAACTCAGTACATTTCAATCAGTGTCTTTTCTTATTTCTTGTTCCGAATTTGCATATTCCGCGATTACATGTGTCGCGCCGTAACAAGCTCATAGGCCTTTTTTAATAATAAAACAAAAAAAACTGATGATCATATTAAATATAAAAATTCCTTCATGTGTGCTCAGAATATTGAAAAGTAAGTTCAGTAACTTAGACTCTCAGAAATCCTGACTATTGTGGTGGATGGCCGGTCCGGATTTAGAAAAATCTGGATTTTTCGGAGGTGGGTATGAATCGTTAATTCCGCCTTTATAGTGAGCAATTATGACAATATGTGTTTGTTTTGTGCTAATGCAAGTTTTGTGCTAATCCAAGAGTGAGCTTGTGGAAGAAAGTTATAAACACTCTGTAATTCAGTAGAACCTCGTTAATCCGTCACCAACGGGACCGAGAGCTTGGTGGGAACACAAAAAAGGTCGGATTATGAGAGGAACATTTTTATTATTAGAAAACGTGATAAAACTGTAGTTTAAACAGATAATATTGAAATGTATGTACATTTGTAAAGAATTAACATAACACTGTAAATCATAAATAAAGTAAGTTATACTGTAATAAAAACCATCACCGTTCTACTGATTTACATTTTCAGTGATGAGTCATTGACAGGAGAAGATCTGAACGGAGCAGCGCACCGGATACGTCAACAATAAAAACACTGATAATGGAACGGAAACTCAGAGCGCTCGACAATACAAACTACATGACATTTGTGTAATGTGGGATAATCATGTGAAAACTGAAGGCGCTAAACCGTAAAGTTCCGTTTTTAAGTTTTTATTTTGCAACAAACAAATATAAACAAATTCAAGATCATCAGTCCGGATAAGTGTGATCCGGATTTCTGAGAGTCTACTGTAACATGTTTTCATAATAATTGTAAATTAGGCCTATTCATATTATAAATACCAACTTGTTCATCTTTAGCCTGACAAAATTATATCCTTTCCGCCTATGTACAATATTGTTTCTGAAGTTGAAGGGATTCTTTTAAATTTAGGCCTAACTATAGAAGAAATAAGAAACACTACAAAAGAAAAACTATTGAAATTCAATCGATAAAAGAAAATAAGGGTTTCTTAACCAGTTAAATTTTTATTTACATTTTTTTTAGTACCTATGTAAATATTAGTAGGTATGGTCAAGTTTGTTTTTACATTTTTGTGGAGTAGGTAACCTACAGTTACATAAATGTGCGTTTCACTTATAAAATTAACCAGTAGCCTACTGTAAAGATTAATGAAAAAGACAACTAACAGCATATAGATAGCCTACCAGTTAACAACGTACTTAGTTTGATATCTAGTTCTGTGCAAAGTAGACAGATAGCACCAAGTGTTCTTGGTTAGGCCACATTTTTATTATGGGAGTGCCATCTCTTTATGAATTTACATTGTTAGTTACTTCACGCACTGATCCTGTTAACGTTAACCTTTTCTTGTGAAACATGAATAGACCAATGAGTACCCAATCACGAACTTACACATTAGGCTATAATATACATAATTTTTCTCAGGATCTAATTGGCATACCTTAGTTTATGAGGCAAGCACTTACAGCTTTGGGAGCTAACGTGTTAACAATGAGATCTCCAATAACATGTCGTATTAAAACTCAACTAGAAATTTAAGTACTAAGTTAATTTAAGATAGATTAAATTACTAATCATCCTATATTTTTTAGGTGATGTTGTTCTCAAGGATCTTTCCCTAAAGCAAAGTGCTCTAGATGACCTCCAACTACCAGTAAAGACTGTAAATGGTTTTTTGGGTAAGTTTTCTTCTGTCCCTTTATTGCAGTATTTTCTTTAAGTAAAACATGCTATAGGCCTGTATACATTCATTTTAAGGATATAGGCCTATAAATAATTTGAATGCCTAGTTATATTACTGTGGATTGACTTGCATATAGCAACATTATTTATGTTTAATAATTGCTATGTAAACTAAAACAAATTTTCTCAGTTTTGTCCTTGCCAATTTTAAGAAAATTACTCTTTAACCATAGATTTCCAGTCTCGATCATATTGTTTATACCTTAGTTTGAAGTGTAAAAATCATCAGGAGACACAATAAACAATGTGTCCTCTGCATTAGAGAATGGTTTTGCATGGCATATTATATGCAAAATCATTAATATCCCCAGCAGCACACATCGTTGGGTCAACGTTGGATTATTGTTGGCATTGTAGACATGGGAGGGAAATGG